>CM076575.1:132510385-132826462 GCA_034641835.2 Pinus albicaulis
GGAGTTATGAAAATCGAACTCTTGGCTTTAGCTATAAACCTTCCCCTAGAATCTCTTGCTCTATGCATGTCATTCTTTTTTTTTTTTTAAAGTTGGGCTAATAATTCTCTTTCTGATCTTCCAGGTCACACTAGGTGCAAGAAGAGAGCATACTTAAGAAATTACTAAACCAATAACTCTCTTTTCTGATCCTCCAGATCACACTAGGTGCAAGAGGAGAGCATACTTCAAGAAGTTATCAAGTTTTCCTTTCTTTTATGATTTTATGTTTTTTTTTTTTAAGAAATTGGCTACCTAGTTACACTTCCCTGGCAACGGCGCCAAAATGTTTGGGTCAATTTAGTGTGTCCTAAATTTCTGCATTTAATTTGTCAATCCGGGAATCGTAAGCTGATGAAGTGCGGTGCACTATATGTGCAAGATAACCTATTTCTTAACTTTTTGTCGTTTTTGGTTTTTCTAAGGTGAAATGGAAATTCTAAGATGAAAACAAGTTTGGTTATGTTTGTTCAAGGAAGTGACATCCCCTATAATGATTTACCAACTTGAAACTTTTAAAAAGCGAATTGAAATTTACAATGACAAGACTTGAAAGAGAATGAAAATGTATTGCTGAAATGAAAAGGTGATGCTAATCTAATAAATCAAAACAGTAAACTAGTGAACATGCGAACCAAACTATTCTTGCTGCAGACTAAACACAAAAGAAACTATGCTTAAGGAAATTCAAAATTGCAACAAAATAAATCTAAATCAGATTACATCAATTTATCTTCTGACGCTTCATCATTAGTCCAACTATGATTTTCGGAAGTAATCATAAACAATTTGAGTAACTGATATTTAATTTGCAGAAAGTAAACTAATACTAAACCATACACTTCATGATTCAATCCCTCACCATCAGTCCAGCTGTGGCTTTCGGAGACAACCGAAGATGTCATGCATGATTTAATATATCTAAATTTGCAGAAAAGAAACTAATATTAAACTACACATTTCATAATGCAATCCCTCACCATCAGTCCAGCTGTGGCTTTCGGAGGCAACTGAAGATGCTATGAGCAGCTTAATATATCTAAATTTGCAGGAAAGAAAACTAATACTAAACTACACATTTCATAATACAATCCCTCACCATCAGTCCAGCTGTGGCTTTCGGAGGCAACTGAAGATGCTATGAGCAGCTTAATATATCTAAATTTAACTACTGAAGCAAATAAGCAAAACTGAAATGAACAGAGCAATACTGAAATTAAACAGAAACTATGAAAAGAAAATTAGCAGCAGAACAATGTTAGTTCCATGTCATTAGTCAAAAAGCTATGAAAATGCCCGGGCTGCCTATCTATAACCTGAAACAAGAACACTGATCAGTGATTAACAATCATAAAGCATGAAAGACATAAATGAAATGGAAATTATGGAAGTGTATAAACAGAAATGAAACAACTGCAAAGTATGAACATATGAATGGATTATGATACAATGATTTCTAAAGAAACGAAATGAGAAATATACACTAATACACAAAACCTTAGCTGAAGAGGGGCCCTCTACACAGCCTTGGCAACGGTCCTCAAACACGAATTAAGTTGAAAAACAGAGTCTTCTCATATTAAAAAGCAGTTCATTACAGAATGGTAATGTTACGACACAAGTGCAGCGTAATCACTACAGAGCAGACTAATCAAAAGATAACAGAGACTACATTCACTAACATCAACTAACTTCATATGCGTATGCAAACGCACTATATATAACAACAAACTGTAACTGTCTCCTAAAGTTCATGCTGGTGGAAAGCACGTAGACCACTACGTCCACGGATATAGGAGCATGGCTGTGTTGGAAAGTGAATCTACGGGAGGTGGATGCTTGAATTCGACTCTAGAGCCCTGTACAGATGTCGATTTATCCTCCGCAGGCTTAGAAACGGCCGTATGGATCTTTATGTGACACGAAACAGAGTCCGGCCGACATGAAACTCCATGGTTGACTTCCATGTGGACGTCTTTGACCGCGGCTTCTTTCCACGAGTTTGCTTGAACCAATAGGACACGAACCATGTCCACGTCATTCCTGACCTGCCCATGTGGCTCGTTTCCCTTGTAGACCCCTGTAGCATAGAGTTTCACAAATAGGCACGACCGGAAAGTTGCGTGAGTGGAGAAGTAGCAGATCATGGTGAATGAACAAAATATAGATCAAATAGCAAACACAAAAATATAATTAAAAACCATGTTAGATGCTCTTTTGCACATGATATTGACAGTTTGGGAGGTTTAGGTGAGTGAAAAAGGTATGGAAAAGTGTATGGAAAAGATGCAAATTTGGGACTCAACAATTACCGCGACGGATTACTTCACACGGTGGGCTGAGGCAGCAGCGGTATGCGACTGCTCAGCAGAGACCGCCGCCCGGTTCATTTTTGAACACATCATCAGCCGCTTTGGCTGCCCATGGAGTTTGACCAGCGATCAGGGTACGCATTTCATTAATGCTACGGTCAAGTCACTACTGGACACTTTTATGATTCAGCATCATAAAAGCAGCCCATACCACCCACAGGCCAATGGTACGGTGGAAGCCTTCAATAAGATTCTTGAAAAGGGCTTGACTAAAATTTGCAATGCCCAGCGGGACGACTGGGACGAGCAGCTACCAGCGGCATTATGGGCCTATCGGACCACAGTGAAACGTTTGACCAACCAGACACCATTCCAGTTGGTGTATGGCCGGGAAGCTGTGATTCCTGCCGAGTTCATGGTACCCAGTCTTCTGATCGCAACGTCCCTTCAATTCTCAGAAGAGGCCTCACTTCGGGAACGCCTCCAGGAGCTACAGGAGCTGGATGAGGCCCGATTCCTCGCGGAATTCCACCAGAAGGTTCAGAAGGCCAGGCAGAAAGCGTGGCACGACCGCCACATCAAAACTAAGGCCTTCCAAGTTGGCGGCAAAGTTCTTTTGTACGACCGCCGGTTCCAGAAGTTTCCAGGCAAGCTCCAGATGCACTGGTTGGGACCGTACCTTGTCATCGAGATCCACGACTCGGGTGCCGTTCGGTTGGCACAGCTGGATGGTACAGTTCTTCCTGGGTGGGTGAATGGCGCACGCCTGAAACCCTACCAGGAGTAGGTACCTTCTCACTTCTCATCAATAACTCTCGCAACCGAGAGCACCCGTAGAGTAGCTTAGTTGAATAACTCTCCCGCAACCGGGATGAGCGTAGGAAGTCTTTTCCGTTCATATGTAATCAGTCAAATAAACAGTCTGTTGCGGGAACCTTACCGCAACCGACTGTGGTCGGGGCATGCCAGTCCAGCGTGTCGCAGTGCCAGTCCAGCATGACGCCGCTCCAGTCCAGCGTGTCGTTCACGTAGGATCCATCCTCGTGCCAGTGTCAGTCCAGGTCATTTCCGTTAGTCCTTTTGTCAGTCCGTAGGATCGCTCAGATTTGGTCATAAATTACCATAATAGACAGTAATCGTACCGTAATCATTTACCATCACCCGCAGTTCCCTCAGCCGTCGAGTCCGCCCATCTTCCCATGACGCCGTCAGCAACTGTCAGATTACATACAGGCACGCTATGGATCGCACGATTATCGCAGCCTTAAAGGATGGCAAGAATTAATTGCCGATTATGGAGTCTCATCAACTCCGCGCGTGCCAGCGGATGCCATAATGTGCATGAAGATCAACAGCACGAGAATGACGGACCAGTTCAATTTGGAAATTGCAGCGTCTCCAGAGCATTTGCAGCATCGAAGCGCACCGCATCCAGCAGAGAACTCCAGAAGAACACTCCAAGTCTACCAGCGCCGCACCAAGATGCCGAGAGCCCTCTTCTCCGTCCCCGAACCAGTACTGGACAGCCGAATTCACCGTGTAGATTCGCTCGTCGGCAAGTATGACAATGCAGCATGCATGGACGCAAACCTGTCCAACCCTGCAGAATTCCCCCACCTCCATTGGCAGGTTTACATGGAGCACCATTATACGCCAGGCAGCACATCCAACAGTCGGATGCGACCAGAATTCAGGGTCCTCCAGCAGTCGTCCTTGATGCATTTGAGGACCCTTCCAGTTTTCGGAACTATTGGGCCAGCTCTGCAATGCACCCGGTTCCTTCTCAGTCGGATACAGAATGGGTCCCTGTGGCTCAACGAAGAAATTCCAATCCACGCTGAAGACATTCATCGGCTCACCGGGCTATCCCTAAACAGTGCAGACGTCTCCGCTGCTGGCCAGACGTCCTCCAAGCGCGCCCGAAAGTCGGGTGACTCCGACTTGTACACCAAGTATGGCACTCGCCGGGGTGGCAAAGGCGCCAAAATTGACTTGATCAACCAACCAGAAATCCGGTTCGCTTGCTACCTGATCACTAGCAAGACGATGCGCCACTACACGAAGGGAGAATGCACCCTGGACACAATTTCCATTGCAGAGCACTGCACCCGGGGTGCCAAGTTGAATTGGTGCTCTTTCGTGTTGAAGGAACTCTTCGCGGCCTGCGAGGACAACTACAAGCGGACCACCAGTTTCATTTACGACTACTTGATCTTAGCCTTCGCCATGTGGAAATGGCACCTTCCTCCTATCCGGCAGCTGGCGGAGACGACCATAAGCCAGCCTCTTGCGATGAAGTACACCCCCTGGCAGGTGTCCATGGATCCCAGCACCAGACAGGTGAACGCGGCAGCGTTCCGGGCGTGGTACGGGATGATGACCAATGTTGTGGCCAACCAGCAACGGGTGCCTAGGCACTTGTTGGATGAGTACAGTGAGCAGGTGTGGTTTGGGGTCAGCCACAGGCACACCTTCGTCCGTCCAACTTGCGTGCTGGACACCACCTTTCACATGGCGCCCCTCAGGTTCCAGTTGACTGACGACATCTTTCATCGGGAGGTCTCTGCGTGGCCGGGGGTCGTCAAGCACGTCCAGGACGGGGTCACCCGCTATAACTTTGCGGGGATGCTACCGGCACATCGGCCTGCCGCGACCGGCACGGCGGGGTCCTCACAGGTTGCGGCGGACCTTCCACAAGATGCAGCTGAGACCGCACCGGATTTGCCTGAAGCACTGGTCCCGATCGTCGAGCACCTCAATGATTAGGTACGACGACTTAACGTGGCAACCTAGGTTGCTTCAAGTGGTGCCCCTATATTTCCCTCTTTTGCTGAATTTCATATTAGTCGGTCTCGTGTTCCCTCCAACACCGCCCCCCTCATTTCCCCCATTCCCACTAACCTGTTCACTTCTGCCACCCCCCTCATCACTCCAATGGGTGAACCGGGCCCCAAACCCAACTCCTCCGACCCACCTCCCTCCAAGAGGGCCCGCATTCTTGGCACCGATCCGGTGGTGGATCTTACGGACGATGATCCACCAGCCACTCCGCCCACAGCAAATTTGATTCCGGAGGAACCTCTGATCGATCCGACAGAGTTCCTCAACCTTCGCCTCCCTCCCACTTCTTCCACTCCGTCCACCGCTCCCACCGGCCGACCAACTGCCACCTCCCCCAATCCATCCAACTCATCAGCCACTGTGTCAGATTCATTGATCTGGGAACTTTTCGGAGGTGACCACGGGGTGGAAGTCACCTCCAGTACTGCAGCCATGGTACCACCGGTTGACCTCGTGGCCACGGCCGAGGACCCTCATGCTACTATGTCTACCAGGTCCACGAATGAGAGGGCTGATTCAGCTGCCCCTCCCCCAGAGCAGACCACGCAGCAAGACCGGCCGGCGTCCGAGATGGCCACTTCAGTGCAGCAGCAGACGCCGGTCCATCCTCTAGAAACTTCCAGACGACCAGCGACTAGCAACCAACCTTCGCAGGAGAGGGTACCGGAGCAGGGCAGACCCAGCACGACCCATGCAGAACAATGGAGTCCAGCACAGTTGTACCTGCTCATTCAGCGGGCAGCCCTCAAGGCCGAGCAGATTCACACAGAGCTACAACGGCGGTGCACCGAGCAGTGGAATCAAATCACGACGCTTACTGAACAGCGCAATCAGTTGCTGCGAGAGAAGACCACCCTCCAGGAGCAGGCCAACATTTCTATTCAGGCGCTCTCCAGTGTATGGCCCGCTGCAAGGGCTCACTATGCCGCACTCCCTGCCAGTATAGAGGAAGATAGTATAGCACTATAGGCTCAGCACTTCAGGGAAGTTTTCACTAGTGTTTGCAGGGAGAACCAGGAACTCCAAGCGGCGTTAGCCGCACGGCCTACCCTTCCAGATCCACCAAGTGACAATTCAGGACAGGTGACTGCCAAACAGACGCAGGCAGTCAGTCTACAAGCCACTCTCCATTCCACTGCAGCCACGGCTTCTGCCCTTCTACGCAGTTTGCAGGAGTGCTCACTCGCGCTAACTGTCAAAACGCAGCCTATCGCTGCCCAGCTGCAACAAATCTCCCGCGATATTCAGGCGACCACGGACCCAGCAAGGTTAGATCAGCTCTATGCCCAGTCGGACGAGCTGGAACTTCACATGCAACAGACTGAGGCCGAATCAGCAGCGGCAAAACACGTCATCCAGGAGATTCGGCCGCCCCTTCGCGCCCATGCTGACGCTATGCACCAGCTGGATGCCAAAGCCGATGCCCAGCTTGCCACGCTGTTCGGGGCTACCCCGACGCCCATAGACGAAGCCGCCGCCAACAGAATCTCTCAAGAAGTCGACATGCTTATGCAAGAATGGCAGCAAGCGGTGGTGGCCTTCATAGAGCTTAGAGATATAGCGCTCAGCCGGGTCCCGGAGTTGGGGCCCTTGTTTGCACAACCAGATGGCGGAGCACAGCAGGAAAGGGCGCAGGGTGAGGGCACAGCAGAGCAGAGTACGGGTGCCAGCGGGGCAATGGAAATAGAAACTGTTATTTGTGATTGAATCGCGGACGAGTCAAGGAATTGTGGTCGGGGCCTGTTGGGGCCTTTGTTTTTTATTAGTTTTGAAGTCTTGGCCAAGACATTTTGAGTTTTGACCCTTTTTGAGTTGCAGAATAAATACACATGGCAACTGCGACCGCGCCGCAACTACCAGGAGTTGCGGAGCTACCAAGGCAGTGCAAAAGCACTCGATAGCTGGAGATAAAACAGAGACAAGTGCAGATGAAGGAAACACAGCAGAAGACAGGAAGTGAAACACGCAGACATCATAAGAGAAGCTGGGAGAAGCCGAAGTGAAGACACAGAGGAACTGCTAGTCGCGAAGAGCGGGTGAATAAATAACAGTCACCCGGCTGAAAAGAGGTTGTTGAATGCTGAGAGTTGAATGTGTACTGAAGAAGTCGCGAGGCCGGAGACAAGGAAGGACGCGCAGAGCAGCTGCGGAGGATTCATGCATGTGCTTCATATGGTTCCTTATCTTCTCTATTCTACCTTTCTGTTCTGAGACTCATCTGTATCAGCTTTGTGAGCTAACGAGAAGATTGCTATGTAATCGTGTATTGGGCCAAGAGATTAATATAATGGAAGGTTGCTGTCTCAATAAGATGTTCATGTGCATGTAATGCGATTCTGCTGGTTTAAAATTTTATTTATGAATGTCTGAATGCTTATTAAGTGATCTTGCGCATATAACTTTGTATACGAATGGATGAACCGTCTTTCTTTAGTTGCGGGTTTGTTCCTTGCCCTTGATCTCATCCCCTTTTGCATGTGGTTGTGGCATGCCTCGGGTGAGACGCACTGCTCTCCTGAGCAGGGTGAAAATGCCGGCGTGTTCCTAGACTACACCGGACCCCTTTGTTGGCCACTACTCTTGAACCTGGGTCTTATCCGCGAGACCTGACTCCTCGCCAACAAAATGCATTTTGCTGAAAATAAACAAAATCTGTAGCAGATTCTTATGGGCTGGCCAGAAGAAGGATCATGTCTCTCCTTGGGTTGCCTGGGATAAAATAGTCAAACCAAAAAAATGGGGTGGGTGGGGGATTAAGGACTTGTTCCCTTTCTCTCAGTCTTTAGCAGCTAAACTAGCGTGGAGGCTGATTGTTTCAGAAAACCTTTGGACTGTTGTAACTAGAAGGAAGTATATTGACCCAGTCTCACCCCTAGAATGGATCAAACAGCCTTTCAAATCATCAAGGAACTCCTCTGTGGTATGGAAAGCTTTGGTGGTAGCTGTACAGATTATTGAAAAATTCTTGGCATGGAAAGTGGGTGACGATAGCTCCATAAGGCTAGGCAGAGACTCGTGGGTGGGCTGCTCAGACTCCTTTGCCTTTTCAAGAGATCTGCTCGAGCATTTAAATAACAGAGGCCTTTTCTCTCTTAGTCAAATTGCTGATAATGCAAACTCATCGATCTGGCAGCAGGAGTGGTTTTCAGCGGATGCCCTTGCTCTAGAAGAAAGATGGCATGATGAATGGGGGGCTTTTCGCGCAGGTCTGTTGAACTCACATATTCGTATTTCAAATGAGCCGGATGAGCTGAGATGGGTGCACTCTCAATCAGGCTTCTACACTCCAAAGATGGGATGTGATTGGCTTATGTCTCAAAAGGGGTGGGAGGAGCCAAACTGGTGGGCCAAGCCATTGTGGAAATTGAAAGGGCCAGCAAAGACTCGGCTGTTTTTCTGGTGTGTTCTTCAAAAAAAAGTACCTACTTGGGATTTTCTCCAAAAAAGGGGGAAGATAGGTCCTGGGTGGTGTTCCTTGTGTAAGGAGAGTGAGGAAACTCTCCAGCATATTTTCCTTGCATGTCCTTTCTCAAAAAGCCTCTGGATCAAAATGTTAAGACTAACAAAGGTCCCTCTTTGTTTGGAGGGGGAGGAGATACCAGAGGCCTGGAATAATTGGTGGCAGCAGGCTCCCAATGACAAAGTCAGAACGATGCCCCTGCTGGTTGTTTGGGGAATATGGCTAGCCAGAAACCACCAAATCTTCAAAGACTCCTTCTTCCCCATCGCCAGATTAGCAGCTGAAGGAGTGGCCATATATGAAAGCATACCACTTCCATCTAATTCTCAGAGCTCTAGACCTGTCCAGGTAGAAGAAATAAAGGGCTCCATCCCGTGGGCTTATTTCGATGGAGCCTCAGATATAAACAAGAATTTTGGAGTTGGTCTGGTCATTCACTTTCCCTCTGGAATTTCTCTCAAATCCTCCATTGGACTTGGTACTGGAACAAATAATTTTGCTGAGCTCAAAGCTTTACATTTGCTTCTTTGTTGGCTCTCTTTGCGCAATGAGCGGGAGGTTCAGATCTTTGGGGACTCTCTGAATACAATCAAGTGGGCCAATGGATCACATCATTGCAAGAATTTTCTCTTAACTCCTTTGCTTGCTGAAATTATTCGTCTTAAAAGTTGTTTTTCTGAGCTGAAAATTTGTCACATTTACAGGGAAAGAAACACAGAAGCAGACAGCCTTTCTAAAAAAGGCATTGAGCAGGTTTTGGATGCATGGTCAGTTGAAGAAGTAGTTGCTGGGGTGGCAAGGAGACTTGCTCCTCCTGTTTTTGCTTAACTCAGGAGCTGTCAACAGCTCTATTATACTCTCTTTTCCATTTTTTTCTGTTTATAGATTTTTGCTGTAAAAACTAATATGTATATTTCAAAACTACTTATAAACTCAGCGCTATTTTCCGTGTAATGGAGGCCTGAGCACTTGTTTTTTACTTGACATTACAAAACTTTCAGCCAGCATAGTGTCTACTCGCTGGTCTTTGGACTGTTGTGGTTTTAAGCCTACCCTGTTTCGGTGCTTTTTCCTATATGGAAGCCGGGGGTAGTTTATACCACAGTTTTGAGCTTATCCAACAGATTTTGTTGACAGGGCTGTAGGGTGGATTTCCTGATATCTTCCTACAAACAGCCGCTTTTGGATTTCTCTGAAAAAGGGAAATGGACAATGCACTGCATATGCTATGTAACCCTCTTATATAATAGAAGGTTCGATTTTTTCTGTGGAAAAAAAAAAACATTGCAGCAGCTCCCAAGAATTTCTATAGTTCGGCACCACGCGCACTTTCAAATAACTTGCTTCTCCATTTAAGTGGAGCTCTCCTGTTATTCCAACCCAATATAGTTCCATTTGTGACAGTTAGTATTTCCACTTCACAGCTTGACATGGTGTATTTGGAAGATTTCCCTCTGGACTTCCTCGTAGAGGTTGTTCTCTTTCAACTAAACAGATTCTTATACCTATCACAAAAACAAACAATAAACATAACGTTGTTAAGATTGTCTAGAACCACATACTCTTTGTGGAAATTTTCTAGTCATGTTTTCCTTTGCTTGCTGCCTATTCATAAAAATTTTCCATTTTGCTATGAAATTTCTATACCAAGGAGGCCAGACAGACATAGTTTCTGTGGATGTTGCTTAGGTAGATTAGTTGATTCCTTCAATTTGTGAAAGTGCATTTAGGAAACTGATATGCTAATTATTTTGTCACTTGTGATGTGTTTGTAGGTGGATACTTCTGGGTGGCGTTATATGACACGCAACCATGGGGCTGTGTGGGACATACAGAAGCCACCGGGAGGTGCTCTCTAGTTTCGATTCGTGTGGATATGGATCATTTGTAGCAAAAATATATGGTGGCAATATGGGAGCTACTAGTTCCGATCTCTATAGGAATGGTGTTGGGTGTAGCGCATGCTATCAGGCAAGCCCTAAAAATATGGCATAGTGATTATTAACATATTTCATAATTAAAAGTTAATACCATGTTTCCACACTTTCAGATTTATTCATGAAGAAAAGGGAAATGATATTTGTATGACTATCTATTGAATTTGCAGATAAGATGCACATACCCCAAATTATGCAACAAGTCAGGGACAACGATAGTGGTTGCAGACTTCACACAAAATAACCAAATAGATTTTGTAGTATCTCGAAGCACATTCTCAAGCTTGGCAATCACAGATAAGGGCTCCCAGCTTATCAAGGGTGGGATTATAGATATCAAGTATAAAAGGTATACAAAGAATTTGAACCAATATTTTGGAATTGTATGGAAAGTCTAGGCCTCTATGGCTATATAAAATTCGACACTTTTACACGATAATGATGAAACTCTAATACATTTTCACATTTATCTTATTAGCAAAAGAATATATGTATCTTACAAATAGAGCATAAGTGTCTCTAAGCATATACATGAGTAACTTCATTGGGTATTGTGAATAGGGTCCCTTGCCAGTATAAGGGCCAGAATATGGTTGTTAGAATGGATCAAAGTAAGTATCCTTACTATCTTGCTGTGCAATTTCTGTACCAAGGAGGCCAGACAAACATACTTTCCATGGATGTTTCTCAGGTAGATTAGTTGATGTCATTAATTTGTGAAAGTGCATTTAGAAAATTGATATGCTAATTAGTTTGTCACTTGTGATGTGTTTTTAGGTGGATACTTCTGGGTGGTGTTATATGACACGCAACAATGGGGTTGTGTGGGACATACAGAAGCCACCAGGAGGTGCTCTCTAGTTCCAATTCGTGGTAACCAGCAGGTACGATGGGAAATGGTAGCCAACACAAGATGAAGAATATTGTATACAGAAAATTCATTGAACAGATCAATGCATATGGCATGTGGCTCACTTCAGTCATCTGTGACATCTGGTTTGCATTTTCTTGGATTCCTGATGAGTTTCCAAAGTGGCTTCCGATTGACAAGGAAACTTATCTAGATAGATTATCATTGAGGTAAATCAACGGTGCTCCATGATTTCCAACAATAATCTGTTTTGTTCAAGTTTATTATATTTTTCTACTTGGCATATATACCTTTGTTTTATCTCTTAGATTGTTGGGTTTCAGGTATGAGAAAGATGAAAGAACATTTAAATACCTTGAGAAGCCATGGATATTGCAGCTTTGTTGACTTCTGCGGGTGTCAACATAGCCATATGCATATTATTTTTCTTTTTGTACTCCATCTTGAGAAAGCAACCCATTTTCTGGTCTACCATTTGAGTTTGTACTAGACACTGTTGGGGAATTAGGCAACACAAGGCAAGTGATAATGAAAGAAATACTAAGAGTGCACAATTTTTATTTTTATTTTGATAATTTCTTCAGGTACAAACTATTTCATTTATTTAATTTCAATAATTTGCTCTCTTGCAATGGTTGAGAAATGGTATAAAACTTTCTTTACATATATTTATTATTTTATTCTTAACAGGAAGAAGGATGGGTGGTTTGGTGTGCCTCCAAGAAACGATTAACTTCCTAGAAAAAAACTAGTGATATGGACTTCTCTGCAACTTCAGTTTTCTATGAAGACAATTAGAGGCTGATATTTAACATAGATCCGTGCCATGACACAACTAATTTGAGGCTGATTTTTAACACTGATTCGAGGCTGATATTTAACACAGATCTGTGTTATGACAGTACTAGAATTAAGTGTAAATTGGGCAATTAATTGTAGATTTAAATGCATATACATTTTTTCTATTTTTTGTTATCAATGAAGCCAATTCAAATTATACAAAGGTGTTGAAATGGTGGAGCTAACCATTGGATATGAATTTATTTTTTCAGCATTTAATTTGATTCAACCTTTTCGATTTATATGTCAGAGATTAAACTCTCTTGTAAGATGGAGAAATATTGTACATTTTTCTTTTGCCTCATAATAGTCATGAAATGAAGTTCCAAATGAGGATTTTGCATGTTCAAATTCAATGACATGAATTTTTTTCAGTGAATATAAGTTTGATGCCTTATTAGTTTCAAGTTTTCTTTCCGGAATTGTTAAGTTTTGGAAAATTGTTTTTTCTCTTAGATTTAAAATGACTCATGTTAGCTTTAAATAAATGGAATTTATTCTTTTTATTTCCATAAAAGACACAGATTTAAGGTAATTAAAATCACTATATGGGAACTTGAAATGTTGAAACCACCTTAAAATAACATTTAAAATGATTTGTTTATTTTTAAAAAAATATTATTTCATATCGTCTCTAGAGAGACAAAAGTTTGAATTATGGACATATAGTCTCTACAGAGACAATACGTTTTTGATCTCAGCTATTGTCCATAAAGATACAAATGTTATTGTCTCTACAAAGACAAAAATGAAAGTGTCTCTACAGAGACAAATTGTAGACAAATTAAATTGTCTCTTAAAAGACAATAATGTATGTGTCTTTATAGAGACAATAATAATATGTGTTCTATATTGTCTTTATAGATACAATTGTTTGAGACACTAATTTTGAGACAATAATTTTGAGACACCCGCTTAAAGACAATATTGAAGAGGATACACAATTTTATTTTTGTCTCTAATTAAGACAATTCACTGGAAAATTGTCTTAAATATTGTCTTAAAACACCCCCACATGTAGTAGTGAAGGGTTTAGCTTAATTGCTTGAGTCATTGTAACTAAAGAACCTTCGTTGTGGAGAGGTCATAGGTTGAATTCTCTAGACACTCTTGGGGTCAAATTCTTTGGTTGAGTCGACAAGAAGTGATCCCTTTAGGTGGATCCACCTTGTACCTCTTTCAGTGCATGGTACCCCTTTAGCTGGTTAACGAGAGAGAAAGATCTTTATGGGTGGATTTGCTTGGTATTCCTTAAGATCTCTTTGGATGGATTTTCTTGGTATCCTTTTAAGTGTATGACACCCCTTTAGGTGGTTCAGCAGATTGGAAGTGATTCCTTTAAGTGGATTTTCCTTATACAAATATTTAGATGAATCTACGATTTCTAATATATTGTAAACTTTACATAAGAAATTCTAGAAGATTTGAACTTTAAATATCATGATTTACTTATTATTTCATAACAAAAAAATATTATTGAACTACCAAATATTATAAATATGAAATTCTAAACTTTAAATTAATATTTTATACCTCATAAACAAAATTATTATAAATATTAAATTTCAGACTTTGGATTAATATAATTTATTTAAAAAAAAAAAACTTCAAATACATCTTAAATTTATGACAAATCATCTCAACTTTAAAGTTTTCCTTGCTAATTCTTCTCCAAAGAGCTTAACATCACTGTAAAATCCTTGACTTTTTAATGTATTTATGCCCAAACTTTAGAAACGCCTTAAAAAATCTTCTCTACTCATTTTATTTTATTGGAAAATCTACATTAGTTGTAACATCCTTGGCGAAATGTTGAATGATGATACCCTTGTTTCCTTAGGCTAACAAAAAGGGAAGTTTTCGAAGAAGGGGATTCTCAATTTATACTTTCAAAAAGAAAAAGTAGTTGTAACATCCTTGGCCAAATGTTGGATGATGATACCCTTGTTCCTTTAGGCTAGCAACAAGAGAAGTTTTGGAAGAAGGGGACTCTCAATTTATATTTAAAAAAAGAAAAAGAAGCGAAGAGGGGGATTCTTATAAATAATTAGGGAGGATGTGGTTGGGTGATGGTATTATGGTTTATTACAGAAACTTGAAAAATGCACAATGTAAAGCTATAAAGAAAAAGAGAAAAAAAAGAAAAGAAGAGATTTGATTCTTTTCATTATTTGATTCGTGGAGGTGGATTCGTTATTTGATTCATGGAGGTGAATTAGGTGAAGTAAAGAGTTCTAAGATTGGATTTAGGTTTGTTATACAAGATTTGATCATTAGGAGGCCGAGATCAAGTCTTCTAGGATAGATCGAGTCTTTATTCTATATTATATATAGAGAGAGAAGCCCAAGAGTTACTCCCCAGCTCGCTACTGTATGCATCAAGATAAGGAGACAAATGGCAATCAGGATTTGGTTATCGTTCGTTGTTCGTTGTCATTTTTCAAGGTCGAGAGGCCAACCACGCAGCTCCAAGATCGTGGGGCCATAAAACCATCATGCAGGTGTTGGAAGGTCGAGAGGCCATTAATTCATGTTGGAATTCCAAGGCCGTTGGCCATAAATCCATTGCGCAGGTGTTGAGGGCCGAGAGGCCATAAAACTATTGCATGGGAGCACATGGCTTAGGGCCATACATATATACATAACAACGGAGCTTCAAGGCCGAAAGGCCATACAGTCATTACGCAGGTTTCGAAGGCCGTGAAGCTGTATATATCACCGTAGAGGAGATCCGGGTCACCGTAGGGCGCTATGTGGCCAATGAAAGGAATATTTGGCTTCATATGGATTCATTTTCATTTGAATGGAGTGTGAAGAGAGTGAGGAACATAAAGCACTCGTTTAGTTTCGGTTTCCCATTTGGGGATTCTAAAGCAATCGTTTTTCATTTTCCATGTGTGGTAAATACAGTGTATCTTTTTTTCAGAAGAAAAAAAACGCTGTATATATTAAAAGAAATATATGACAGTACATGATCATCGATACTTTCTCAAACTGTTATATAAAACAGCGAGAAAACCCCATATACCAAATACATCCAGAATACACTTCTGAAGAGAAGTAATTCGATGTTCATGGCCAACAACATAACGGGTAGTATAAAAACATACCCACAAGATCATCCCTGTAAACATTGATAAGAGCCAGCAGAGAGAATATGCAGCATCATATTCATGATAATAAAGAAAAAAAGATAACAGTAATGAAAGAAGGCAAACAGAACGGCTAGATCCAAAGTGTCCATCACTGATAAAACGCTGTCTCGCTAGGCAAAAACCAAATCAGGCTTGCTTGTAGTACATTATGCAGGCATGACCCATGGAATCCGAGTCTAATCATGCCGGATCACTTGGAGAAGAATAAAGCATCCTTGTACCATACCAAAACCCCTGCACAACAAACAGGCTCGCTTGATAAACTGACCTGAAAACAAAATAGCACCCAAAAAAGATGAGATTGTTCCCCATAAATGGAAGAGATCCGGCCCCCCAACTCGATCCGGAGAATCGACACCTTACTGAATCCAACCAAAACCGGCGATTCCATCAGATCCGGGATCGAAAGGAAATGATATGACCTGACGATTGGTGAAAACAACGGCCTCCCGGACCTGGAAAATATTCAATGCAGCAGAAATCTGAAGATCAGAAAAAAGTGTAACTCCGAGATCCCTGCAACAAGGAACATCTGAAAAGGCGGCCGTGGAGTCATAAATCCAGAGGTCAATAATTTAGCATGCCACAAATACAGTGTATCTTGTCAAGTTGCTCACTCCAACTTTCGTGATATTTTCCTTTATGCACTTCAAGTTTCACCGACCTCAGCCGTCATCGTCACGACACCATGATTTTTGGTTGACTCTAGGTTCGTAATTTGGTACATTGTAATCGTCATATTCTCACTGTGCTCGGAGTATCGAGATATGAATGATTTGTAAATATGTGGATAGGGACGTAGTTATTATTTATTTATTTTAATTAATTAAAATATGTTTTATATACCAGTGAAGGCAGTTATAATATTTTGGGCTTCTTGTATTATATATATATATATATAAAATTTAATTTACATTAATTGATTTTAAATGGTTTTTTTATAAAAATAATAATTTATTATAATTCTATTTATAAAAAAATCAAAATTTTATTTATATTTAAAAACCATAAATATTACATTCTAAATTTTAAATAAATATCATTTTTAAAAATAAAAATTTCTCTGTATTTTTGTATGTTATTAAGAAAGTATAATTTAACAAAGTTATATATATAATTATATCGCTTATATTTTTGTATGTTATTAAGAAAATTTAATTGAACAAAATTATATATATATGAATTTATTTGGCTTATATTTTTGTATGTTATTAAGAAAATATAATTGAACAAAATTATTTATATATCTGAAATTATCTCTGGATTTTGAACCAAGTGTGACTTTCACATAAAAAATATTTTGACAATGCATTTAGTTTCTAGCTATTTTACACTTCATAAATAAATTTGTTTTAAATTTTAAATATATAGCCTCAAGGGATTAGCTTAATTGTTTGAGTCTTTGTACCTAAAGCATTGTTGTTGTTGAGAGGTCACAGGTTGAATTCTCTACACTCTTGGGGCAAAACTTTATGGTTGATCCTACAAGAAGTGATCCCTTTGGGTGGATCAACCTCGTACCTCTCTAGGTGCATGGTACCCCTTCGAGTGGTTAAGTCGATAGAAATATCCCTTTGGGTGGATCTCCTTGGTACCCCTTTGGGTGTGTGGTACCCCTTCAGGTGGTGCATGGCACCCCTTCGGGTAGTTAAGCCGACAAAAAGATCCCCTTGGGTGGATCTCCTTCGTACCCCTTCATGTGGTTGAGCTGGTAGGAAGTGATCCCTTTAGGTGGATTTTCCTTATACAAATATTTGGGTGGATCTCCGATTTCTAATGTATTGTAAACTTTGCATAAGAAATACTAGGGGATTTGAACTTCGAATATTATGATTTACATAATATTTCATAAGAAGAGGATCACCCATTGAACTACCCTCATTACGAAAAAAAATAATAAATATTAAATTCTAAAATTTAAATTAATATTCTATACCTTATAAACAAATATATTATAATATTAAATTTCAAAATTTAAATAATATAGTTTATGGCAAATCATCTCAACCTTAAAGTTTGTCTTGCTAATTATTCTCCAAGATGCCTTACATCATAGTTAAGTTCCTTCAATTTATAAGGTATTTATGCCCAACTTTCGAAAGACACTTAAAAAGGCCTCTCTACTCATTTTCCCTTCTTGGAAAAACCACATCCGTTGTAATATCCCTCACTACCAATTGTTGGAAGATGACACCATTATTAGTCATTTGTTTCTTCAGGCTAGCAACAAGGGAAGTTTTCGAAGAAGGGGACTCTCCATTTATACTAAAAAGGAAAAAAGGGAAAATAGAGAAATTTCAATAAATAATTAGGGAGGATGTGGTATTCACCCAAGGTATTTGTTGATTGTATTTTCTGATAGTATTATAGAAACTTGGAAAAAAACCCAATCCAAAGCTATAAAGAAAAAAGGTAGGAGGAAGGGAAGGCATTCTAATCCAATTTTTTCTCTCTATATTATGATTGAAATCTCAAGTGAGTTTTTAATAAGAGATGATTTCAAGTGAGATACTCTTCCCAGAGCCAATTTCACCCTAACTGAAAACCCAACTACAGTTATACCAGATATCACCTTATCTTTTCTGATGCTTTTCCCGATTTGATTCGTGGAGGTGAATTAGCCGAATTAAAGTGTTTTAAGATTCTATTTAGGTTTTTTATACAAGATCTGATCATTAGGAGGCTGAGATGTAAGTCTTCAGAGCCTCAAGGGTTTAGCTTAATTGTTTGATTCCTTGTAGCTAAAGCACCTTTGTTGTTGAGAGGTCACAAGTTCAATTCTCTCGACACTCTTAGGGCCAAACTTTGTGATTGACCCTACAAGAAGTGATCCCTTTGGGTGTATCAACCTCGTACCTCTTTAGGTGCATGGTACCACCTGAATCCCTTTGGGTGGATCAACCTCGTACCTCTTTGGGTGCATGGTACCACCCGAATCCCTTTCGGTGGATCAACCTCGTACTCCTTTGGGTCTATGGTACCCCTTCGGGTGGTTAAGATGACAGAAAGATCCCTTTGGGTGGATTTTCTTGGTACACCTTTGGGTATGTGGTACCCCTTCAAGTGGTTGAGTTGGTAGGAAGTGATCCCTTTAGGTGGATTTTCCTTATACAAATATTTAGGTGGATCTACGATTTCTAATATATTGTAAACTTTACGTCAGAAATACTTGAGGATTTGAACTTAGAATATCATGATTTACCTAATATTTCATAACAAAAAAATCACCAATTAAAGTATTCTCATTAGGAAAAATTATTATAAATATTAAATTCTAAACGTTAAATTAATATTCTAAGATTCTTTACATCACAATTAAGTTCCTTGATTTTATAATGTCTTTATGCCCACACTTTCCAAAAGACACTTTTTCTACTCATTTTCCTTTTCTTTTTCTTTTTTTTGGAAAAACCACATTCTTTTTCTACTAATTTTCCTTTTTTTTTTTTTTGGGAAAAACCACATTCTTTTTCTACTCATTTTCCCTTCTTCAAAAAACCACATCCGTTGTAATGTCCCTCACCAATTGTTGGAAGATACACCTTTACTAGCCATTTGTTCACGTAAACTTTTTGAAGATGAGAACTCTCATTTATGCTTAAAAAAAAAGTAAAGAAAAAGATTTTAATAAATAATTAAAGAAGATATAGTGTTTACTCAAGGTATTTGTATTTTTTGATGGTATTTTCTCATGATATTATAGTCTATTCTAAAAATTTGAAAAAGACCTAATCCAAAACTATAAAGAAAAAAAAGTAATTTGAAAAACACCTAATCCAAAACTATAGAGAAAAAAAAAGTGAAAGAAAAGAAAAGCATTTGAGCTAGATATTTTCTCAATAATTAGAAACTCAAATGAGTTTTCAATAAAAGATAAGAAATGGTTTCAATATCCTCTCACTAGCTTCAGTGGGGGCCAATTTTACCCTAACATACAACCCAACTTCGGTGAAAAATATCACCCTTTCTGGTTTGATTCTTTTCCTTATTTGATTGGTGGAAGTGAATCAGCCAAAGTAAAATGTTTTAGGATTGGATTTAAGTTTGTTATCCATGATCTGATCATTAGGAGGAGATCTAAGTCTTCTTATAGAGATCGAGCCCATACATACATACATACATACATACATACATACATACATACATACATATATATATATATATATATATATATATATATATATATATGTATGTATGTATGTATGTATGTGTGTGTATATATATATATATATATATATATATATATATATATATATATATATATATATATATATACACACATATAGATATAGATCTAAGTCTTCTTATTTTTATTTTTTTTCTTCCTCAAGGACAATGGTTATTCCTCGGCTAATGTAACCAGAGATAATTTTACAAAGTGGAATTTGGGATTTGGTCACCGTTCGTTGTCATTCGTTTTCATTGTTCAAGTTCGAGAAGCCATACAAATATTGCGCAGGTGGTTTTTACATAGGAAGGCCGTGAAGCCCAATAGCGCAAGTGATCCGGATTTATGCAGGAATGCAACAAAATAAACACATAACCATAAATATAGAGATGCAGTGGAAATAACACTTCATTTCATTAATATCAAAGAACTGAAATTTGCTTACAGACAGAATGGAAATAAAACTAGCTAGGGTGCTGGTAGCTATCTCTGAGAAGAGATGTGGTGGCTACAGGCCTCTGAACTTAGTTACAATGAGGCTCGAGGGCCTATTTATTATTTAGAAACAATGGGAAATCCTAAACAGCCAAAACCCTAACCCTAGGAGATGAAGCGCCAAAACTATGGGCCCCGTTTGGGTAAATTGGTGTTTTAACTTCCCAGGGGCGTAACTTTGGCATATGTTCTCTGTTTGACGCGTACCATACCTCGTTAGAAAGTATCCGAGGAATACAAATTTTGAATGAGCAACATCGGTCCATGGACCCATGTTGCTCTCCATTTTCCCAAAAAAACGTCATTTAGGGCCTCAAAACGGCTCCGGAAGTTCAGGACCCGAAAAGCTGCTAAAAATAGTAAGTTGTGCCGAAACTAAAAAACTGAAAGAGACAATGGTGGGGCCCCAAGTGTAATAGGCGGGTGACCACCAATATCCACCTGGATCAGCAAGAGTTCCAAGGTTGTGGGGACATAGATCCATCACCAAGGTGTTTGAGGGCCGAGAGGCCACCCACGCAGGAGCTGCAAAGTTGTGGGGCCATAAAACCATTATACAGGTGTTGGAAGGTCGAGAGGCCATTCAAGTTCGAATTCCAAGGTCGTCAGCCATAAAACCATTCTGCAAGGGAGTTGTCTACTTAGGCAATGGAATAGATTTGGTCAACTAAAATTCAAAAAATTAGGTAGTTGGGGTGTTTGGAATCTATTTTTGATAGTGGAAATGGATTTAGCACTATCAAAAACTCTTAGGACACTGAAAATACTAAAGTTTAACAACTGTAAACAAGATTCTGATAAAATATTTGCCAGATTTTTTCAAAATCTTTGCTGGATTCTGGGCCATTCCATTGCCTAGGTAGACTACGCATTCTGCAAGTGTTGAGGGTCGAGAGGGCATAAAACCATTGCACCAGAGCACATGGCTTAGGGCCGTACATAACACTAGAGTTCCAAAGCCAAAAGGCCCTAAAATTATTACGCAGAGTTTGGAAGGTCGTGAAGCCATATATATCACAGTAGAGGAGATTCGGGTCATAAGGCATCACTTTGGGTATCGAGGAGAAGAAATAAAAAGTTGAAGGTCTCTTCAGGCATCAAGTGGGTTGTTTGAGAGAACCAAGCAACGAGGGCCGTGATTATCTCCTTACGATGTTCTCTATCAGTTTTGTCCCAACTTGTGGTAGAACGAAATTGCAATACTCATCTATTTAATAAATTACAGAATTTCTATATTTCCATTTAATTAGTTGCCATGTATTATAGATTTTTTTAATGGAAAATATGGTGGAAATTGTATAAAAGAATTGAAGTTTGTTTTTTTTTTATTGTTTTGACTTAATGGTGATTGAATTTTTTTTTAAGGAAGTATTCTATTTTTGTTATATTTTTTGCATTGGGCATGTGAGGGTGGTATTAGAGCCACCTTTTTAGCCATATGTGGGATATGATGTCAAGAAAAACCAAAGAGGCATTATGAGGCATTTTTTTTGGTTAGAAAAGGTGAAGAGCCAAAATCCAAGGAAGAAGATGTAAGACTAAAAAATATCTTGAGGACATTTGTGAAGAACAAGGATATGAAGAAGAACTAATGGGAGAACAAGGGGATTCAATATTTGGGGATGATTTTGATAAGATCGCCTCAACCTAAGAAGAAATCATGTAGCTTCTCATCAAAATGCCCCATACTCAAATCGAAAATCCTTCCTAGAAGAGTAATGATGGAGAAGGTGGTTTGCATTCTAGTGGGGGCGACCATATACATGCACATACCGACCCCTAGAATATACCACACATTTATGGCATTAGGCCAACTATGCCTCCATTTTTGGATGATTCCTCTAGGGATTGGGAATCCTTCTCATCCATAATAGGAACATTCACAACTTTGATGAGGGAGTACCAAACATTACCTTTTGACCATAAATTATTATTATTTTATGAAGATAAAACAACATAGGAATGAAACATTGTATGGAGGTTCTCAACCAAACCAAGATCTGCAAAAGTCTATGGGGAAAGCAACTCTTCCCTATTTTGATGGATCAAAAACATGTTCAGCTAGGTCATGGGAGAAGAAACTGGACACATATTTACAGTATATCCCCATGCGTGAAATGGATGATATCAAATACACCACTCTATATCTTGATGGGGAAGCGCATGAATGGTGGAAACACATAATGTAAACACTAGGGCACGTGGTCATCACTTCCTATATAGAATTCACATAGAAGTTGATAGACAGATTTGATGGGAAGGACCTTGGGTTTCACTTCAGGGAGTTAGCTTAGCTTTAGAGGACAAGAAGTATCAAACCCTTTATCACTAATTTTTGAGATTAGCTGTGATGGTCACTGATATTTGAATGGAATGGACAATTATGTTGTTCATGGAAGGTCTGTCATAACCCTTGTGTTGGTGGGTTAGAGCCTATAAGCCTACAAAGTTACAAGATGTAATTAGCAAGGAAAGGGATATGTAGAATGCAGTACCAACAATCGGGTTCCCCCTCAAACCAACCTTTCCTCAAAAGGGAAAAGAGATAAGGAAACTGCAGAGTGAGTGGTCATGGAAGAACCAATTGGATGAAGAGACTAGAAGGGACCTTAGAGGGAGGAGACTGTGCTTATCCTTTCAAGAAACTTGGGCACCAGGGAATCAGTGTACCAAGGGAAATCCCTACTATATCAAAGTATTTCTAAAAGCGAGCATGATGGAGAAGAACGAATCGGGATCAAAGAGAATCATGAGGAATAGGAGTAGAACAGTTACATGAGGAGACCTATGAAATACTCATTGCTTCTCTTACAATATTTCAAAGGTATCACACTCTTTAGATTAGGTGCACCATACAAGAGAAAAAGTTGATCATGTTAACTGATGGTGGGACCCCCCACAATTTCATTGATGCAAAATTTGTTGCTAGAAGGGGATTGGCAACTGAAGAATTTGGAGTATTCCTAGTCTTGATTCTTGGGAAGGAGAATAACCACATGCCCTGCACCAAATCAGTTCCCAACATGAGTCTAACATTGGGAAAATACACGGTTACTGCTAAATTCTTTGTAGTAGATTACCCAGACTCCCATGTGGTATTAGGGGTGTAATGGCTCTATTCGATTGAGACACATATAATGGACTATCATAATTTGAAATTTGCATTCACAGGGCTAGATGGTAAGAAATTGATGTCTATAGGGATGCATTCATACCCTCCCAATATCGTCACATACAACAGAATGGAGACGAATCTTTGACATGGGGATATCGTGTGGGTGGTAGAATGCCAATTTATGGAGAAGAGACTAGCAAAATGGCATAGATAATATCCTTCTGACATCATGGAATTATTACATAAGAACTAGAAGGTTTTCAGAGATATAACACCAGTCCAACCACCATACAGTGGATTCGAGCACATCTTTGAACTAGTGGAAGGGGATTCGAGCAAAACCCAAAATCAACAAAACATATATGCAGATTGATGGAGAGTGAAGAGGAGTTTTGAAGTGGGAGATATAGTGTAATTTTTCTGCAGCCTTACCAACATTCCACATTGAAGAAGAAGGGGGAATAAAAATTAAAACCAAAATTTTATGGACATTATCGAATTACCCGAGGAATAGGGGAAGTGGCATATGAATTAGATCTTGCAGTAGAGAGTACGATACATAACGTATTTCATGTCTCTTTCTTGAATAACACTAATGGACATCATATTATATCATCACCTGATTTGTCTCCATTGGATGAAGAGGGGCATATTGAGTTGATTCCATGGTGTTATTGGAAGTACGAGAAAGGAAGCTGAGAAGAAGGGCTATTAGGGAATATTTAGTGTGGTGAAAATATTTACCTTATGAGGATGCCACCTGGCAAGGAAAGCATATATTGCAGCATCCAACACTTAAATCGCTTTAAGGCAATAATTTTCTTGCAGGGAGGAATCTAATATCCCTGACCAATTGGCTATTGGGAGATGACACCCCTATTGGCTATTTATTCCCTTAAGCTAACTACAAGGGGATGTTTAGAAGAATAGGACCTTCGATTTGTAATATAAAAGAAAAATGGGATAATATGGGGATTTTGAATATAATTAGGGAGGATGTGGTATTCACCCGAGGTATTTGATGATGGTATTTTCCAATGGTATTATGGTAAATTCCAGAAACTTGGAAAAGATCCAATCGAAAGTTATAAAGCAAGAAGGAAGGAGGAAGGGAAGGATTTTGAGTGACATATTCTCTCTGCATTTTGATCAGAGGATTAGGAAAGTTTTAAATAAGTGAGGGTAAGTTCCATCCTCTCTCTAGCTTCGATGGGAGCGAGTTTCATCCTAGTCAACAACCCAGCTTTAGTGATACCATATATCACCCTAGTTGGTTTGATTATTTTCACTATTTGATTTGTTAAGGTGAATTAACTGAAGTAAAGTGTTCTAATATTGTATCAGGGTTTTTTATATGATATCATATCATTAGGAGGATGATATTTAAGTCTTCTAGCAGGGATAGAGCCCTTATAAAATCTTATATTCTTTGTGTGTGTGTGTGTGTGTGTGTGTGTAGTTTGAAAGCCAAGGTTTATTCCTCAGCTGCTATGAGCATCGAGATAAGGAAACAAAGAAGCTTTTAGGATTTGGTCAACATTTGTTGTCATTGTTGAAGGTTGAGAGGGAATACAAATATTGTGTAAGTGATTGTCACGTAGGAAGGAAGAGAGGCCAATCACATAGGAATTCTAAGACCATGGGGCCATAGATCCATCATGTTGGTGTTCAAGGGCTGAGAGGCCAATCACGCAGAAGATCCAACATTGTGGTGCCATAAAAACATCACACATGTGTTGCAGAGATCTAGATGGATATTGGTGGCCACCTACCTATTCCACTTGGACCCCCACCATTGTTTCTTTCAGTTTTTCAGTTTCCTTAATTGTAGCACAATTTACTATTTTTCGGAGTTTTTCTGGTCATGAACTTCCGAAGCCGTTTTGAGGCCTTAAACAATGTTTTTTTGGAAAGCAGGAAAATGTGAGTTGACATCAAAAGTTGTATTCCTTGGATAGATATTTCTAACAAGGTATCATGCACGTCAAATGAAGATCGTATGCCAAAGTTACGACCCAGGGAAGTTGATGTACCAAGTTACCCCAACAAAGCCCACCGTTTTGGCGCTTCATCTCCTAGGGTCAGGTTTTCAGATGTTCAGGGTTTTTCTTTCTTTCTCAACCATAAATAGGCACTTGAGCCTCATTGTAATACAATTCAGAGGCATTTAGTTACCATTTCCCAAGCTAGTTTATTTTAATTTTGTATGTAAGCATATTTCAATTATTTGATATAAATTAAATAATTTTTTATTTGAGTTGCATCTCTTCATTAATGTTTATATATATTATGTTGTGTTCCTGTATAAGTATCGATCATGGAGGGACAATAGGCCTTATGTGCTAGAATTCAAGGCCATGGGCCATAAATCCATTACGTAGGTGTCGAGGGCAAAGAGGTCATAAAAATATCATGCAGGAGCATGGTGTTGAGGGCCATACATACATAATGCCGAAGATTCAAGGCCGAATGACCATGCACTTATTATGTGGAGTCTGGATGGACTTCAAGCCATATATATCACCACAAAAGAGATTTGAGTCATAAGGCGTCACTTTGGGTATTGAGGAGGAGAAATAGAAACCCGAAAGGTCTCTTCACACACTAAGTGGGTTGTTTGAGGGAGCCAAGCAATGAGAGGGTCATGATTATCTCCTTACAGTTTTCTTTATTAGTCTTCTAGACTTGTGGTAGAATGAAGTTGTAATCCTCATCTATTTAATAAATTATAGGAATACCCTATTTCATTTAATTAGTTTGCATGTTTTACAAATATTTTTAATGGAAAATATGGTGGAAATTATATAAAATAATGGAAGTTTTTTATTTTAAAGTTTGAATTAATGGTGCTTGATTTTTTTAAGGGATTAGTCTATTTTTTCCTTATTTTCCACATTAGGTATCTCACATCTGCCATCGAAGAATCCATAGCAATGAAATTTTTTGAATATAACTAATGGGAAGCCAAATTTCAATGAAAATGAATATGTTTAATCACCATCCATTTCCATGTTCATAAAAATACAACCCCAATTGGATATTTTTGGCAATGGACTTCTCTTATTATATCGTCTTCCCAAGTTTCATGCGGATTCGATTTCCAGTGATTTATAAACGTCCATTATCAATATATTTAATCAACCATAAAATTAACATTAAACACCCCACTCTCCCTTTATGCAAAATCAACTTATATTAACATATATAATATTAAGAAGCAGTTTAGATCCATTTTAATTTCAGATTTATCAAGCGTCCAGCGAGATCAAATATCTCAAGGTTCAAATCTATTTTATGAGTGTAAACTTTGAGAAACGTTTTGCACCTCAAGAGATTTGATCTCTCTAAGTACATGATAGTTATATAGTTAAGATGAATCTAGGCACTAGATAAATCCATAGTTAATGAATCTAAGCTAGTTTAATTATTAATTATTAATAATTATAATTATTGTTTTTCTTTTATTTTTCTAATAATTATTTTATTTTATTTTTTATATAATTTGAACAAGTCAAAATGTTTAATATAACATAGCCTTACAATAATTCTTTTATTTTTCTTATTATAAAATATAATTATCATAGTTTCAATATAGTTATAAAAATCAATGTTAATAGAAAAAAAATATATTATTAAAGTAATTTGAATTAATATTGTTATTGATTTTTTTAGTGTAATTGTAACATACCCATACAATTTTTTTTTTTAACCTATGCAATATTTCACTTTTGATCAAATTTCACACTCTATAATGTATTTAGTTGTTAAATATATACATGTATATTTTGTAAATAGTTAGAGTCAGGTTAATATTACATGTTTTCTCTCTAGCTATTATATATATATTGGGTTATGATTATGCGCCCTTGTATAACATCCACTATTATTATTATTGCACTGTATCTTGACATATGTTAAAGTTATTATGACAAGAGACATCCCAAACTATCTTGAGACTCTCCAGCTATATGCCACTTGGAGAGGGTGACTTTGGTAATTACGAGATTCTGAATCCACAGTTCTTAATATTTAGGGTTTGATCAACAGTCCAAATCAGATAAGGTGGTTAGAGGGTAACCACCCTCCAAACCTAGTGTCATAAGTGCCTCATTCATTCACGCTCCTATACCAAGATTAGCTTTACAACACCTCTGGAGAAACCCTTGTTTCTGTTGTCCTTGGATATTTCATTCTAGTCCTAAATCATTGTTCGATTAGGTAAATTCCTAAGTATATAGTTGTAAAGTTATTTTTTTTCTAATCAGATGTATGGTTTATATGTTCCTCATGTTTTACCCTCAACCTATTCTTTTTAGTTGTTTGTTTTATTTGCTAGTGTTTTGCGGTGGTATTTAGGATTTTATACAAGGAATGTTAAGAGTTAATCATACCTTTTCCACAGATCCATTCTTCCATTTAAGTCTCAAATTCATTGATGTGTTACCACAAATTTTCCTATCTGTAGGTAATTAAAAAATTATGTTCATCTTACCTATTCTCTTCATTTTATTTGTAATTTCTTTTGTAGTTTTAAGTAACTGTGTTTAATAGCAGTCAAGAAGAGAGGATATTATTCCAGGTAAACCCTTCTCCCAGTTACTTATTTCTCTATTCATTTCATTTATTTTAAGACTTGGATGGGTTTTCCATAACATTTCCTCGATTTCTTTACATATATGGCTTCCTGTTGCAGTTTGTTACACCAATTTTTGGTCATCTAACCTATTACTATTAGATGGACCAAAGCACACCATGTAAGACCAATTTTACCCTAAGTAAAATTTCTTTCATTATGAAAATTACTTAGTAAACCTTAATTTATTAAGTTTTTTGTGGTCTAAACAAGAAACCCCATGAGGAAATATTGAATAAATCCACATTTGTTTGATTTTCCTCAAGGAATAATTAGTTAAACAACAGTTTAATTAATATTACTCATCATATTTAACCCAAAACGGGAAAATTAATTAGATAAATCAATATTTATCTTATTATTTTCTAGGAATAATTATTTAAACCTTATTTAAATAATATTCCTTGTTAAATTTGACTAAATCGTTTATAAATAATCGAATAAATCACTATTTATTTAATTATTACTCAACCACATCCTTAAAATAATAAATAAATCATTTATTTATTTATTATTTACACATAAAGGGATTTGAAAAAATTCAAATTCTTTTTCACTCCAACAAATATAATAAAATATTCCATAAAAGTTGGATCTAGAATTGGTTGATAATATTTTAATTATGCACCAATATCTAGACTAACTCAATATTTTGTTATAAATAGAAGGGTTTTTCCATTCCCTCACTACCTTTTGCTTCCTAAAGATCACTCTGGATCTATACTTTTGGTCTAACTTTGATCCTCCATCATTGTCATATTTTGCTACCATTTTTCTTGTGAACTCCCCTTGAGTTCCATTTTTTTCTGGGTTTCCTACACCATCAAGAGAGAAGGATCTTAGATCTGAAGCACTTAGGACATACAAGAACCCATCCCATTGAAGGGGACTGGTAACATCTTTCTATGTTCCCTTCCCAGTTGTCATAAATATAAAAATTCGTTAAAAATATTCTTGTCTTTTCTATTCGATGCATGGAGAAACGCTTGATTTTATTTGCTGTTTAATGTCTTTTACTACATAGATCTAGATTTTGTAGCATTCATCTTGGTTAACTAACTGCAGATCTAAAGAAATTGGCAGCCATCTTTGATGTTAGGGTTGTTTGTTATGCACAACTAAAGTGAGCTTTTTTCATACACTTGCGATTAGAATTCATCCTAACAACTGGCAACTCCACAAGGATTTACGATTACGACCTCTGTCATTTTTCAGATCCATGCATGACCAACTGCTTCAAACCCTAGGATTTTTCTTTAGATTCTTGTTTTGTTTTTATTGATGTTTTTTTTAACCTATAAAACCCTAAAACAATAAAAATTATAACTTTCGTGTGTTTCTGAACCTATTGTGGAGGTGACAGGTATCAGCCGTAGTTGAGGCGACAAATTTTTCTAAAACCTACTCCTGAGAGTGCTGGAAGTGCAGGTCACACTTTTTGGGCCAAAACCTGTGACCTAGACCTTTAAGACACAGAAAGAAGCCCCAGACCTGTAACCTATGCAGAAATCAGGTCAGAAACTGCGACCTGTACTTTTTGTGGGATTTTTTCTAAGATTTTTCTGGGTTTTTCTGGGCCTCTGTTCAGTGTTTTTTGATCTCCATCTCTGCCCATTTTGGACCTGCACTTGCTTTGTTTTAGTCATTGAAGTGGGAACCTAGCCCCCTGGGGCTTCAGTACCCTTCCACCTTTCTAGGAGGAGTTTAGCTGCAATAGGTCGTCTGAAATTTTAGTGTGTTTAGACATTTTTCAGATCTGATCCCTCACCTTCAGATCCACTTCAGATTGGTTATTCATCCATTCAAAAGACCTCTTTTCAGTTTTTTTTAGTTCTCTTCTAGGGTCCCCTCTGCTTCCCTCCAGGTTGTAGCCTTTTTCCACCTCATTTGCAACACTTTTCCCTCTGGATGTTTGCTATTTCCTGCACCTATTTCTAGCAGATCTGACCTTTAGATCATTTTCCCTCCCGTATTTTAGATCCATTTGCTATTTTGGTGTGTTTTAACTAGATTTTTTCCCACCCATAGACCAGTTGTTGAGAAGCCCACCTCCCTGGGTTTATATTAATGCATAATTAGTTGTTTATTTTCTGTTATATTCAGTTTCATTTACTATTATCTGCAGATTTATTTACAGTTATACAACAAAGTTTTTCTTTTTTCTCTACAAACATCTAGGTTTAAAAATTAAAATTAAAAGACTTAACACACACACCCTAAGTGAAGAAGCACCTGGTTAACACCGTCAGGAAAAGACCTTAACATTGTAATCAATTGATCCTGCACCTCTCTGCCCTTGTTTTGACATTGTAATCATTTGATCCTACACCTCCTTGCCCTTGTTGGTCTCTCTTCCTTTTATGATACGTGTTTGTTCTGTCATCATTGTGCCCCCAAGGCATTTATCCCAGAGACTTATTTTCCTTCATCCTCAGTTTCCATTAGGAAGACTTACTCCTCCACGTAGGATCCGAGTTAGTCCTCCACCGAGTCTTAATTCTGACTCCTCTTCTGGGTCATTGGGTTCCCCTTCTGGCGCCATCCCTGGTTCTCCCCCTGTCACCTTCACCATGTCTATTTTAGGACCTAACGTTGTGTTGGGTATGTGTTATATTATTTCCACGACTAGCCCCACTCATATGCAGACCCACCCATGGTTTTGTGCATGAGTTTGCACATGGTTTTGGGGGACGATGGTTTTCAGCCCCTGGTGTTTTGTAGATCCGGTCAAGGGAACTACGGTTATGTTCTAATCTAGGTTTAATGGATTGGGGTTTATGTATGCTTCGACATGTATATATATGTGTTGTAACACTAAAAGGAATATAATGAAAAATCAAGCTAGTTGTCCCAATTTGGGATCTAGGGGAAAATCTATGTGTTTATCTGTTTTATGTTTTATGCTCTCGCTATTGTTTATTTTCTATTTTAAGATTCGTTTGTATATAATTTCTGTATAGGGTTAAAACCTACATTTTGTATCAGAGTTGTTTTGGCTTCAAGGGACGCCTTTGCTGCTGAGGGTTTTTTTCTCGGGCCTGTGGTAGACCCTGTTTAGTGGGAGATCTGCGGGATCGATTCTTGCGGTGAAAGAAGATGGCGAGCAGTGGAAAGATAGAGATTGAGAAATTTAATGGTCAGAGTTTTGAGTTGTGGAAGCTCGAGACGGAGGACCTGCTGGTCGGTAAAGATCAATGGATTGCGGTAGCTCCAGGTACTAAACCAACGAAAATGTCAGATGAAGATTAGAAGAAGCTGGATCAAAAGGCGAAGAGCACAATACGGTTGTGTGTCTTCGATTTGGTATTTTTGAATGTATCTGGGGAAGCTACGGTGAAGAATTTGTGGGACAAACTTGGGACTTTGTACCAATCTAAGTCTCTAGTGAATAAATTTTTCCTATGGAAAACGTTGTATATCTTGAGGATGAAGGATGGAGACTTAGTGATAGAGCATCTGAACACCTTCAATATTATGGTAAGACAGCTATCATCTGCTGATATTAAAATCTCATATGAAGATAAGTGCATCAGTTTGTCGTGTTCTTTACCAGATTCGTGGGATAGTCTGGTTATTGCAATAGGTAGTAATACAACTACCTTGAATGTTGATGACATTATCTCAGCCTCATTATCGAAGGAAATGAGACGGAGAAATATGGAGGGCTAGAATGGAGATGCCTTATCTATACGAGGAAGGTCCCAAAACAGAAACAAGAATAAGGTTTCGAGTGGGAGATCTAAATCTAGAGGGAGATCTAAATCTCCTAGAAATTTTGTAAAGGTGTGCTGGAAATGCGGAAAGGAAGGGCACTACAAAAACGACTGCAGATCTAAAGCTCTTGAGAAAGGAAAGGGATCTGATGATGCTTCTTATGCAAAAGCGAAAACCACCTCAGATGAAGGTGGGGATGTGTATTTGGATTCTTCTTCAAATACACATGTAGATCATGAGTCATGGTTGATTGACTTGGGTGCATCCTTTCACTTCACTCCCCATAGGGAGTGTTTCTGCGAGTATGAGAAATATGATGGCGGTGATTCCTTCTTAGGGGATGATAGGAAGTCTAGAATCATCAGACATGGAAAAGTCAAGCTGAAGCTACAAGGTGGAAGGATTAGAACACTTCTCGATGTTCTGCACATTCCTACATTGGCCAGAAATCTGATTTCTATAAGCAAGATGGATGATGCAGGTGTAAAAACAGTGTTTGAGAAAGATACCTATAAGATGGTTAGGGGAGCACTGGTATTAATGCGGGGAGTACGAATTGGAACTCTATACAAGATTTAGGATAGCACTGTTATTGATGGGTGAAACAGTTCTATGGTTCCTGAAAGTGGAGCGGAAAGCCTAGCGGTCTCTAGAGAAAAGATCATGCTATGGCATCAAAGGCTTAGACATATTAGAGAGAAGGGCCTTCGGATATTGCATGGAAATGATATGGTAGAAGGTATGTCTAATAGCTCTCTGAATTTCGATTTCTGTGAACATTGTGTATATGGGAATCATAATCGGGTGAGTTTTCCTTCTGGTGCTAAGAGGGTGAACAAGATATTAGAGCTTGTGCACAGTGATGTGTTTGGACCTGTGTCGGTTCCATCATTGGGTAAGTCTGTGTACTATGTTTCATTCATAGATGACTTCTCAAGGAATACATGGATATATTTCTTGAGGAAGAAATCTAAATTCTTTGACATATTTAAAGAATTTAAGGCTCTGGTGGAAAACCAGACAGAGAAGAATATTAGGGTGTTGAGGAAAGATAATGGTGGGGAGTTCTGCAAGAAGGAATTTGAAGAGTTTTGTAAGAAATGTGGTATAGAACGGAAAAAAAATACTCCATACACAGCTCAGCAAAATGGAGTTGCAGAGAGAATGAGCAAAACGTTTATGGAAAAGGCAAGAAGAATGCTCAGTGGTACTGAGTTAGGACAAGAATTCTAGGCAGAGGTAGTGGAGACTACATGTTACCTGATTAACAAATCACCTTCATCAACGTTGGAGGATAAGACTCCACATGAGGTATGGACTGGTAAGAAACCTTCTCTTTCACATTTGAGGATATTTGGATGTGATGCATATGTACATGTTCCAAAGGAAAAAAGGACCAAATTGGATAATAAATCTGAAAGGTGCATCTTTATTGGGTATAAGGATGGTTTAAAGGGTTACAAGCTTTGGAACCCAGAAACAAGGAAGGTTGTGTACAGTCGAGATGTGGTGTTTAGAGAGGTGAAATATGTTCTTAAACATGAATTCCTACCAAAGGAACCTGAGAAGATAGAGTTTGAGCTAAAGAAGGATGAATCAGACTCTACAACATAATAGGACTCAGAAGAGGAAGAGCCACAAACTCTAGGTATGAGAAGATCAGTTCAGGAAAGAAGGCAACCAGAAAGGTATAGTCCATCTAATTTTTGTTAAATTTTGTCCTTAACTATAACTGATGATGATCCCAGAACTATTAGGGAGGCAGTAGATTGAGAGGATGGAAAACTCTGGAAGGAGGCGATGGTTGATGAAGTGGCATCCTTGCATACAAATGAGGCATGGGATCTTGTGGAGTTTCCGTTTGGAAGGAAGCCCATAAGGAGAAAATGGGTGTTTAAGAAGAAGATGAATGTAGAAGGCAAGGTGGAGAAATAAAAAGCTCGGTTGGTAGCAAAAGGTTATTCCTAGGTGCCGGGAATTTATTTTGGTGATATTTTTTCTCCTGTTGCGAAAGTTACTTCTATTAGATTACTTTTATCTGTTGCTGCTACATTTGATTTTGAGATAGAACAGATGGATGTGAAGACAACATTTCTTCACAGGGATCTAGAAGAGGAGATCTACATGAAGCAGCCTGAAGGCTTTATGGTGAAGGGGAAGAAAGAACTGGTATGCAGGTTAAAGAAGTCTATGTATGGGTTAAAACAGTCACCAAGGATGTGGTATCAGAAATTTGATACCTATATATGGGGACTTGGCTTCACCAGAAGCAAGGAGGATCACTGTGTTTATTTTAAATTAATTGGTGACCTTGTTATTTATTTGGTCTTGTATGTGGATGATATGTTGTTGATTGGAAATGACAAAGAAGTTATCCAATATTTTAAGAACCAACTTTTCTCCAAATTCTACATGAAGGATCTTGGTGCTACAAACTATATTTTGGGCATGGAAATTAAGAGAGATCGGGCAAAGAGGAAGCTCTGGTTAAACCAAAGGAAGTATGTCAAGACTATATTGCAGAGGTTCAATATGTAGGATAGTAAACTAGTGATTGTTCCTATTCTTGTAGGTGTAAAGATGTCTGATGAACAGTGTCCCAAGACATAAGAAGAGGAGGAGGATATGTCTTGTGTTCCTTATGTAAGTGCAGTGGGTAGCCTGATGTATGCAATGGTCTGTACTAGACCATACATTGCACATGCAGTGGGAGTATTGAGAAGGTTTATGTCAAACCCAGGGAAGGAGCATTGGACAGTAATGAAGCATGTTTTCAAATATTTGTGTGGCACTAGTGATTATGGCTTGTGATACCAGGGAAGACCAGGATTGGAAAGAGTGTTGGACATTCGTGGTTTTGTTGATGTAGACTGGGCTGGAGATATGGACCAAAGAAGATCTACAAGTGGGTATGTGTTTAGCCTATTTGGAGGTGCAGTAAGTTGGATGAGTAAAAGACAGTCTGTAGTGGCTCTTTCAACTACAGAGGCATAATACATGGTAGCCACTCATGCAAGCAAGGATGCAGTTTGGTTGAAAATATTGTGTTCAAGTATGGGGTTGGTGCAGCAAGCTATAAGGATAGACTGTGATAGGAAAAGTGAAATTTTCTTGGCTAAGAACCCTGCTTATCATTCAAAGACAAAGCACATTGATGTTCAATATCACTTTGTGAGAGATATGGTTGAGGATAAAAGGGTGTTGCCGGTAAAGGTGGACACTTTGAAGAATGTTGCAGATGCATTGACGAAGTCTATGAGCACTGAGAAGTTCTCTTGGTGTAGAGAAACAATGGGTGTTGTAGAGTTGGGATAATGACTAAGCTCTCTTATAGCCCCCTTGCGGAAAAAAAACAACAAGTGGGAGAATGTTGGGTATGTGTTATATTCTTTCCATGACTAGCCCCATGCACTGTACATTGTGCCGAGCACAGCAGGGGGGGTGGCAGCCCCCCCTGTCGGGGTCTAGGGCAGTGCCCCGGCAAAATTATCTGGTGTGCGGACCCACTCATAGGCAGACCCACCCATGGTTTTGTGCATGAGTTTGCACATGGTTTTGGGGGACAATGGTTTTCAGCCCCTGGTAATTTGTAGATCCGGTCAAGGTAAATATGATTATGTTCTAATCTAGGGTTAATGGATTGGGGTTTATGTATGCTTCAGCATGTATATATATGTGTTGTAACACTAAAAGGAATATAATAAAAAATAAAGCTAGTCGTCCCGATTTGGGATCTAGGGGAAAATCTCTGTGTTTATCTGTTTTATGTTTTATGCTCTCACTATTGTTTATTTTCTATTTTAATATTCTTTTGTAGATAATTTCTGTACAAGGTTAAAACCTACACGCTGGTGGTAGCCCTAGCCCTAATGATAGGAATACTACTAGTGGGACAGCAACAGGAACTATACCGACTGCTCCCTCACTCCCTTATATGGCAAGCCTCAGTCTTTCTGATTTTAACCAATTGATAAATGACCCCATATGACATGATGCTGGTTGGCCTGCTATGCCAACCAAGCTCCCTTCCGACATCCCCAAGTTTGAAGGTCTTGCTGGAGAAGATTCTACTAATCATGTTCGATCTTTCCAAATGTGGTGTTCGTCTAACTCCATTACTGATGACTCTGTCCGTCCTTGGTTGTTCCAATGTACGCTTACCGGTGAAGCTTCTAAGTGGTATGTCGATCAGGCCTCCTCCTCTCATACCACTTTTGCGACTTGCATGGGATTTTCTGTCTTATTTCCATCTTCCCCTTCGTTATGACATTGGTACTGAAATTTTGACCTCTTTCTGTCAATCGTTTGTGACCCGCCTATCCGATCATTTCCAGGAATGGTGGAGAAGAAAGAGCCTATGCCGATCCCCTACCTTCGAAGACCATGTCTACATGGACAGGCTCCTTAGATCCCTTTTGCCTGCTATCGGAAAAGATATTGCATTACATTTCCCTCAAACTAAAGAAGCTGCTCTCCAGATTGCATTTAAATATGACCTAATCTACGCTCAGTCTTGTTATGTTTATACCGTCTTACCTGATCTCCCTAGACCTGGTGGTGCTAATGCACTAGGGGCATCCTATGCCGCCAACGGTATCGTTGGAGCCCTTTCTCATCCATACGCTCATCCTCCCATGGGTTATGGTTTCCCTCAGGGAGGGGCCAACTCCTCCAGCACGTTTCCCCCTCCTGGTAGGATGTATCCAGGATACAACATGCCTCCTCCTTTTGCCCAACCTGTTTACCACAATGTTTCCCAACCTCATTATTATCCATATCCGCATCTTGGTGCTCCATCTCCTCTAGCATTAGAACCCTCATCTCCCTTGCCTTCTCAACCCCCGTAACAATAGCCACTAGCCCCCCAGGGGCAGGTATATGCATAGCAGGGCGCGACTAATCCTCATACTTCCAAAAAGAAGAGGAAAGGCACCCAAAACCAATCTTCTACCGGTAATCCAGGACCTAATCCCTAAGGGAATGCACCGAACACTGCTAACAAACAACAAGGCACTTAGCCCAAGAAGGACAAGCTTGTTCGCATGAATAAGCCTTGTTCATGTTATGGTGTCTATGGTCATTACACCCACGATTTTCCTCTTTTACCACAGATGCGTCAGATGTGGGAGATTTAAGTAGCATCGCGAGGACAACAAGCCCCCCCTTTAGTTCCTCCCAATGTTGCACCTATCCAGACGACTGTGTTTAACAATCCTTTCCCTCAGTTAGGATTTGTGGCTACCCATGTTGGGAAAAATACTGAGAGGGGGGGGGGGGAGTGGGAATCGGGGGTCGGTATTTAGGAATTTATCCAAATCTTTTGCTTTTTCATCTCCATAACCATAATGCTACTTTTAAGCTCATGGAAGAACGCACACGCGGATATCCTTCATAAAACTCGCGTATACACAGAGATCTAATTATGCCATTAATTCTTCACTTATATCATTCCTTCATTCATTCATTAGATGTTCAATAAATAGTAAACATGTGCAATAAGAATAGAATAAACCATCACACATAAGCATCACACATGAACACCAGGATTTTAGGTGGAAACCCAAGTCGGGAGAAAACCACCGCTGCAGTTGCTCAGCCTTCAATATTTTATTATAGAGAAGACATCTTACAACATATGTGCTGGTGCAGACTCCTACCAGCATGCAGGCACCCACCTACGCTTGTTTACCAGCCTCTCCTGGAAGGGAGCTCCAACCCCCTGACTCGTTTAACAGCCTCTCCTGGAAGGGAGCTACGACCCCCTGATCTCGTTTACCAGCCTCACCTGGAGGGGAGCTACAACCCCCTGACTGAAGGCTACAACCCTCAACACCTCTAAGGACCACGTTTCATCAATTTTCACACTGGATCCAAACAACTTCAATAGAGCACAACTTGCAGGCCTCGTTTCATCATATTTTCAGACTGGACCCACTCCACACATTTACGCTCAATCTTACAACCAAACTGATACAGACAACTCAGAACTGTAGAATATAGATAGCAGTAACACAGCATAACAGATTAGACATTTCATACCCCATGCTTTAGCAAACCCTAGTTTGCATACGTGCTTTCCTTTCACTTATCCCGCGTATATATGCGCCTTCTACCATACAAACCCGCGTATACTTCTGCACATATTACAGAGCTAATTTCACTGCGCATACGCGCTTTCTCTTCAGCGAAGCCGCGTACATACGCGCTTCTTCTGCGGAAAACTAGCGTATGGTTCTTTAGGCATTTAGGTCATTGCAATTCTTCAGAACAAACACATCACACAGATTTTACCCTTTACGTCAGACAAATGTTCGCCTCATCTTAGATCTAATCATTCCATAAACAGATGTAGCAAATACAAATACATTTCAGATCTAGATTCCCTTCTTCATCATTTTCGTCATAGGTGCTTCATGCATTCAGATCTATCATTCAACTGTAACCCTTTCCATTCAGATATACTTTAGAGAGAAGTATTCCTTCAAGCTGAGACAACTTGCACCACACTCATCCTTTGCACAACGAATTTTTTCTCCTTATATAGGTTTACTCTTTTTCAATACCATGAGCCAAAACCACATTACATCCGATGGTATTCCTGGACGGGGTCACATAGATGAATCATTACTCAAAACATTGGGTCAATACCATGGTGGTTACCCCTGGTTTTTCACTTTATGAGCACTTTTTTCCCATACGCGACTTGGCACGTTATTTCCCGCGTGCATACGCGACTTCCCCTAGACAAATCCACGTATTCCTTGAGACATACTCTTTTCATCATATTCTGGCACATACCGTCATTCCTTCCATCATTACCTTCTGTACTCATTGTAGATACATCAGTATTTACATCATTTAACAAGTTCATCAAGTAGGTTTCCATTATCTTCGTCAAGTGGGTTGCCATTCAAGGACAACACACTATCAAGTGGGTTGCCATCAAGGACAACATTCTGCATCATATTGCCAACAATCTCCCCCTTTGGACTTGATGGCAACCACGATGGTGTTTGATCACTACAACAGATAGATACATTAAGAACACAATGACACCATGTCACTCTCCTCATTCTTTGACACCATTCTTTTCCTTTATTCAAACACCATATCACTCTCCCCCTTTGACATCAAGGGCAAAGGGCAGATCAAAACCAACACAAGGTTTTTCTCCTCATGTAGAAGGAAGCGTTCTGCAGATCTGATGTACACTGAAGTGACCAAGCTCCCCCTAAGCTGATGCTGAATCTTCAAGCATATTTTTCAATGAAGTACATGACTCTATGACTTTCCTATCACCAAAGACTCATACATACATCAAATATCCAACCAAGTGGATTTACATATGAGACTCAAATACCCAACCAAGTGGGTTTACACATCTCAACTCAACTACCCAACCAAGTGGGTTTACAAATTTGACTCAGCTACCCAACCAAGTGGGTTTATAAATTTTGACAAGTCCTTACATGATTGAATATTACAATTCTACATCATGGGTCTCAACATGACCTTTTCATCAAATTACAAACATGACTTTTCATGACCAATACCAGAAAGACCTCAAGAGAGAGATCACAAATCAGAACCATCATAATGCCAACAATGCATTATACTCAGCAAGGCTAGGGCTCCCCCTGAAAATGTGCATCCGAACATCCTTTCCATATGACCAAGGCTCCTCCTTAGCTTTTGCAACCTGAACACCTTCAACAGCAAGTCATCGGCAACAATCTCTGCATGATCTGTCCTTATCTCTGAATTATAAGACTTTCATCTCAGCAACGAATACTCTTCATCAAAAAGCAAACAGGACTCATCCATAATATTCAACATAAGCAACCATGTATCATTTCATTAGCATGAATATAATGCTAACAGTACAGTCATTAGCAGTCACACTGATGCTCCCCCTGAACCTCTGCTCCTGATCTTCAGCTGTCATCCCAATTCTCTTATCATTAATGCATACGCAACTGTGTCTGCTGGAACTTGCGTGTATACGCGACTTTTGTTCATATAACCCGCGTATGGAAAGTGAAGCATAGAAATTTTCACATTCCTTCATATCCCCTTGAATTTGTCCTTCCTGTACCTGTCTTATTCATATCAGATGCTCTGTCAGAAATACATATAACCAGAATAACCACACAGTATTGAAAAATGCTGACCCTCAACCAAAAAATTGTCAGCAATTATCTATACGCGGATGTATGTTAATATACTCGCGTATATACGCGACTATGTTTCATCAAAACCGCGTATTCAATTTAATCTTCTGAATTTAAGCAGATTTGTTCTTTTGACTGGCAGAGACTACTCCTAGTTTCTGTCTTAGATACTCGAATGCTTCCCTAGGCAGAGGTTTGGTAAAGATATCAGCAACTTGTTCCTTGGAAGGAACATACTCCAACTTCACCTTTTGTTCAAGCACTTGTTCACGTAAGAAGTGATACTTGATGGGAATATGCTTGGTCTTCGAATGCATAACAGGATTCTTTGAGATACTGATGGCACTTGTATTATCACACTTAATGGGGACAGGAGGTGTACATTTGATTTGAAAATCTTGTAAGGTTTGCATCATCCAAAGGATTTGAGTGCAACAAGATGCGGCAGCCACATATTCTGCTTCTGCTGTAGATAAGGCAATAGAATTTTGCTTCTTACTGAACCAAGATACTAACCGGGGTCCCATATAGAATGCACCACCACTAGTGCTTTTCCGATCATCAACACTTCCAGCCCAATCTGCATCAGTGTAAGCATGAAGAGTAAGATCAACATTCTTTGGATACCATAGACCAAAGTCTTGAGTTCCTTGTAGATATTTGAAAATTCTTTTAACAGCCCGAAGGTGAGACTCTTTTGGATTAGCTTGGAATCGTCCAACAATCCCAACTGCATGCATAATGTCTGGTCTAGTCCCAGTGAGATAAAGTAGACTTCCTATCATTGATCTGTATTCTGGTTGATTCACCGAGGGAGAATCATCATGAGAACTGAGATTGCATCCGGTTATCATTGGTGTACTTACAGGTTTGCATTATTCCATGCCATACTTCTTCAGAATTTGCTTAAGATATTTTGCTTGTGATAGGAATATACCATCTGCAGTTTGATGCACTTGCAAGCCAAGAAAGAATGTTAGTTCTCCAAGTAAGGACATTTCAAATTCTTGCTGCATGACGGAAGCAAATTTTTGACTCAAAGATTCTTCATTACTCCCAAATATGATATCATCAACATATACAACCACAATCAATAGTTTATCATTTTCAACTTTTGTGTATAAGTTGCTATCAGCAGACCCCTTTGAAAATCCTTGTTGATGAAGATATTTGTCAAGACGATAATATCATGCCCTTGGAGCTTGTTTGAGACCATATAGAGCCTTTTTAAGTCTACAAACAAGATTTTCATCATTTCCCAAAATGAATCCTTCCGGTTGTTCTATATATACTTCTTCTTCTAGTTCACCATTAAGAAAAGCAGATTTAACATCCATTTGATAAACTTTGATTTGTTGATAACTTGAAAAAGCAAGAAACATTCTTATGGCTTCAAGTCTAGCTACAGGAGAAAAAGTTTCTTCAAAGTCTATACCTTATTGTTGAGTATACCCTTTGCAAACCAATCTAGCTTTGTTTCTTACAACATCCCCATTCTCATTTAACTTGTTCTTGAAAATCCATTTAGTTCCAATGACATTTTTATCATGTGGTCTTGGTACCAATTCCCAAGTGTCATTCTTTTCAATTTGATCAAGCTCTTCATTCATGTCTTGCTTCCAACATTCTTCTTTGCTAGCTTGATTGACATTCTGTGGTTCAATTGTGGACAGAAGTGCCAGATGACTAGAAGATCCCACAAGAGTTCTCCTTGTTCGTACACCTGATTCCTTGTCTCCCAAAATTTGAGATTTAGGATGATTCTTTTGAACATATCTGGATGGAGCTTTTTCCAATAGATCATTTTCAAGTTCTTCATTGGATCCACTATCTATATCATTTCTATTTGATGTAGAAGGACATAAGTCACCATCATCTTCTTTTGTTGTTTTTTTTTCTTCTTTAGGAGCTGCAGGAGACTCATCAATAACAACATCAATACATTCAACAATCTTTCGAAGCCTTTTATTGTAACATTTTTATGCTCTGCTTGTAGATGAGTAACCAAGAAGTATCCCTTCATCTGATCTAGGTTCAAACTTGCCAAGCTTTTCATCATTATTTTTGATAAAGCATTTACTTCCAAAAACTATAAAATGCTTCACAGAGGGAGAATTACCATACCAGAGTTCATATGGAGTTTTGTCACTATTTACCGGAACATGAGCCTTGTTGAGAATGTTACACTAGCATGTGTTTGCTTCACCCCGAATCCATCGGGAGTTCCCGGAATCATCAAGCATAGCTCTAGCCATTTGTTGAATTGTTCTATTCATTCTTGCTACACTCATGTTTGTTGGAGTGCACCTTCTGACTGTCTTTTTTACGCCATGTTGTTCACAAAATTCAAAGTTAATTGTGTATGTCTATACTCGATCAGATCTAAGACACTTGAATTTTAGATCTAATTCATTTTCTACCAATGCTTTGAAGATCTGAAATTTTTCAAATGCTTCATCTTTGTGTTTAATGAGCCCGATCCAACACATTCTAGAGTAATCATCAATAAATAAGATATAGTATTCTTTCCCACGTGGTGAATTTTTCCTCATAGGTCCACATATGTCAGTATGAATGAGTTCAAGAGGCTTACTTGATGATCCTTCTTTGGCATTAAATCGTACTCTGGTCTGCTTACCGAATTGACAAGATTTGCATATGATACTTTCTGGTAGATTAATATTGGGAATACCACGAACTGCTTGAAGTCTGCTTGCTTTGTTGATTTGAGAGAAGCTTAGATGCCCTAGCCTTCTATGCCATAGCCAATTTTCTAAAGACTTGCTTAAGTAACATTGATCTTTGCAGTTCAGTACATACAGGTTTCTTGGATTTCTTTTCCCTTTTATAATAATTTTACCTGTATCAAGATCACGAACCACACATTCTTTTGAACTAAAGACCACTTCTGTTCCTTGATCACACATTTGACTTACACTTAACAGGTTATGCCTTAATACATCCACATACATGACATCATTAGCCTTCACCTTTTCTTTTAGAAACACTGACCCTTTTCCTTTAATTACAGCAGGAGTATCATTTCCAAATGTAACTTTCTTTTCCTTTTCTAGAGCATTATATGCAAGAAGTTTGCTTTTGTTCGTACCTTCCAGAATATCAGATTGCTTCCATTGAATAGAGGTGGCTTTATAGACATTACTCCTTCTTGACTTCCCATTGCGACAGATCTCCTTCAAGCGATCAAGCTTCTGCAGAAGGACCTGGCTCTGATACCAATTGTTGGGAAAAATACTGAGAGGCGGGGGGGGTGAATAAGTATTTAGGACTTTATCAAATATTTTTACTTTTTCACTCTCTAAAACCCATATGCTACTTTTCTGAACCAAACTAGCGTATACACACGGATATCCTTCATAAAACTCGCGTATACACAGAGATCTAATTATGCCATTAATTCTTCACTTATATCATTCCTTCATTCATTCATTAGATGTTCAATAAACAGTAAACATGTGCAGTAAGAACAGAATAAGCCATCACACAAAGCATCACACATGAACACCAAGATTTTAGGTGGAAACCCAAGACGGGAGAAAACCACCGTTGCAGTTGCTCAGCCTTCAATATTTTATTATAGAGAAAACATCTTACAACGTATGTGCTGGTGCAGACGCCTACCAGCACACAGGCACCCACCTACGCTCGTTTACCAGCCTCTCCTGGAAGGGAGCTCCAACCCCCTGACTCGTTTAACAGCCTCTCCTGGAAGGGAAGGAGGCTGGAAAGCCTGACCTCATTTACCGGCCTCACGGAGGGCTACAACCCCCTGACTGAAGGCTACAACCCTCAGCACCTCTAAGGACCACGTTTCATCAATTTTCACACTGGATCCAAACAACTTCAATAGAGCACAACTTGCAGGCCTCGTTTCATCATATTTTCAGACTGGACCCACTCCACACATTTATGCTCAATCATACAACCAAACTGATACAGACAACTCAGAACTGTAGAATACAGATAGAAGTAACACAGCATAACAGATTAGAAATTTCATACCCCATGCTTCAGCAAACCCTAGTTTGCATACGCACTTTCCTTTCACTTATCCCGCGTATATACGCGCCTTCTACCATACAAACCCGCGTATACTTCTGCACATATTACAGAGCTAATTTCACTTCGCATACACGCTTTCTCTTCAGCAAAGTCATGTATATACGCGCTTCTTCTGCGGCAAACTAGCGTATGGTTCTTCAGGCATTTAGGTCATTGCAATTCTTCAGAACAAACACTTCACACAGATTTTACCCTTTACGTCAGACAGATGTTCGCCTCATCTCAGATCTAATCATTCCATAAACAGATGTAGCAAATACAAATACATTTCAGATCTAGATTCCCTTCTTCATCATTTTCTTCATAGGTGCTTCATGCATTCAGATCTATCATTCAACAGTAACCCTTTCCATTCAGATATACTTCAGAGAGAAGTATTCCTTCAAGCTCAGACAACTTGCACCACACTCATCCTTTGCACAATGAATTTCTTCTCCTTATATAGGTTTACCCTTTTTCAATACCATGAGCCAAAATCACATTACATCCGATGGTATTCCTGGACGGGGTCACATAGACGAATCATTACTCAAAAAAATGGGTCAATACCATGGTGGTTACCCCTGGTTTTGCAATTTATGAGCGCTTTTTTCCCATACGCGACTTGGCACGTTATTTCCCGCGTGCATACGCGACTTCCCCTAGACAAATCCGCGTATTCCTTGATACATACTCTTTTCATCATATTCTGGCACATACTGTCATTCCTTCCATCATTACCTTCTGTAATCATTGTAGATACATCAGTATTTACATCATTTAACAAGTTCATCAAGTAGGTTTCCATTATCTTCATCAAGTGGGTTGCCATTCAAGGACAACACTCTATCAAGTGGGTTGCCATCAAGGAAAACATTCTGCATCATATTTCCAACAACCCAACCACCTAAAGGTCAGGAAACCACTCAAGCTCCTCCATCTAGTACCTCCAATTACCAGATTCTCATGATGAACTCTGACCAACCCATTACCGTTGATCTCAACCTTCAGACTCGGTCCCGTCAGTACAACAAGACTCCCACTACGTCTGTCCCCGAGCCCCCTTCTTTAGGTTCTAAAGAGCCTGTTTCGACAACCAATGGTCCTTTAACGATCCCTCAGCCTAAGGAAAAAGTTCATACCAAGATCCCTAAGGGAAAATTACGCCGAAACACTGCTTCTGTAAAAGCTACCCATTCATATAATATAGTATATGATTTGGTGCAATCTCTTGTTTCCATCTCAATGCTGGAACTCCTCTAGTCGTGCCCTTCACAATGAAAACCTATAATAACTTCTATGGGCATTGTAAATCCTTCAGATTATCGTTTGATCATCTTCGATGTTGACTGGTCAAAACATCCTCCCCTTCCTGCTTCCGTCGCCTTCCAAATTCCCGTCAAGAGCCGGAATGCCAACGTCTTCTATTGTATCAATTATGAGGGGGCATCCATTTATGTGATGTCCACTTCGGTTTGGCAACAACTTGGATTGCCTGAGTTGGCCCCTTCAACTATCACCCTCTAAGCATGGAATGGCCACTCTTCCCAGCCTATTGGCCTGTTCTGCAATTTTCCTATTACTCTTGCGAGGAAGACTGCTTGTGTTGACGTAGAAGTCATTGATTCCCACTTAGATTACAACATTCTATTGGTTCGTAGCAACACCTATGTGATGTCTGTTGTCCCATCTGTGGTTCACCGCAATATGTCCTTTCCTCATAACAGAAATATAGTCACCATTGACCAGTTGGCATATTACGAACCGAAGTCTCAGACCTCCCCTGAGTCTATCATCTCTTCGGTGGCCAATAAGAAAACCATCAAACCTTTGACCAGTGTCTCACTCGGAGTCTACAAAGACTCCTCTTTGCTTGGTTCATTCCATGGTCTTCCTCCTCCTATCTCTGATCCCAGCTCGTCGAACATTTGCATGTTGCAATCGTCTCAAGTTTCCCTCAAGCAGCCCGCTTCAACTAGTCAGTAGCCCCGCCCTCCGCAACCTCCTATCACTTCGACCCAGCCTTCAAGACCCCCTCCTCACGGTCCCTCATATACAGCTGGTATCCATGAGCCTATCTACCCTCTTGGCATGCTTCCTCCTAGCCTTAACCATCTCGAAGCTATCTTGCCTGGCCATTACCCCTCCAGTCAGATACCATTCTTAGCTCCTCCTCTTGGAGTGATTTCAGTATCTTTTATGGCTACCTTATCCCTTCCTAATTTGACCCTGGGGATCCTAGTCTGGTACATTGATCCTCCAGCCACTATCCCACCTGGTCAGCCCAAACCTTATCTTTCTTTGACCCTGGTTCAACTAGTCCCCATGACCCCTCCCTCTGCTACCGTGCCTGAGCCACCTCAACAGGAACCTACTCCTATTGAGACAACTTCGGGTGAAGGGGGCAAAGATCGCAAGAAGGCACCTAAAGACAAGGCTGCCCCGACTGACCTTGCTCCTTCTCAGCCTCCAAATAGTACCCAATCTTGTGCTTTGTGTGATGTTGTCGGTCATGCCACATAATTTTCCTTAATTTCCTTGCATCAAGCCCATGATTAACGTCGTCTTCCCTGAGTCTACGGTCCCAGAAACCATTTTTTCGGCCTCGAATGTAACCAAGAACCCCAAGATTATTCACACCAACCACCCTTGTGCTTTTTGTGATTTCCATGGCCACTATACTCACCTCTGTCCCCACCTCTCTATCAGTATTTTTCCAATTCTAGGCAAAGCACAACGAGTCCACCACTCCCTATTTTGTGTGTTTTGCTTCAGTAGAACCATAGGACACATCCACTCCTATTGGCATTACCCCTCTGGATGTCGAAATGACAGAGTCTTCAGCCACTGTCCACTACCTATCATCATCTATGAGATCCTTGATGGAAGACCCCCCTGGGCCTTCCCCTTCTATTTTTCCTAACCTCCCTTCAGTGATCACCTTGGGTTCAACATCGGTGGATCCTTCATCTACTTATTTTTCTGTCACCCCTTGTGACGATGCACATGTGAATCTCTCTTCTCATGATGATGAGTCAGGTAGCTTCGTCACGTCAGGTGGTCTTTCTTCCACCAATCACCCCATCTTCTATCACGATGACAACATTATGGAAGTAGTCACCACCCCTGAACCACAGACACCTTGTGGCCATTACATTGACACCCAATTTTTGGGTAAGGGGGCACCGATATTTGAGAGACCAGGAGAAGCAATTCTCCACAGCTCTCCTAGTGTATCTAGTTGTATCGACTCTAGTACTTTTATTCTTCCCCATTTGGAAGAACCTATAGAGTCCCATATCACTTCAGGTCGCTCTAGGGATGATACCCCTCATCATTCCTTCATCTTACATCAACAACCCAGTCCCTTTGACATTGTTGTTGACCAACCTGTGGGTTTTCCTGGAGAGCACCAGTTCATTATCTACAAATCCACCCTTTGGGATAGTGAGATCATGTATGTCAACCCAGAAACTTAGTCCATTTGCTTCATATATGTAGTACCAAAAGATATTGGTAATCCTCCATTCCCTTTCTCGTGCGCACCACATCATAAAAATGTGTTTAGATTCCCATTTTTCTAAATATATTTTGGCATGAACACATCATGCTTGGGGGCACCTATGTCCCTCAACCATAAAAATCCTAGATATCAACCAAAAACAACACTGAAACCCCCTTTCTCTGACAGGTCACACTTTTCAGGTCATTTCCTCAGACAGGTCGCAGTTTTCTGCCCAGTACCTGCTATCCAGGTCACAGAACAGACCCCAAAAGTGTGACCTGTCCTGTTCATGAGCTCTGGGTGCCTAAATTGAACTTTCGAACCAATGAAATGAAAGAGTAGTGTTAGGCCTCTTACCTACAACTGACGGATCTTGATTCCAATGGTCAGTTTGTTCACTATGATCGCTGCAAGATTTAGGGCCTTTCTTCCTCTCTACATTCACCACAACTACACTTGCAAATGAGTGAATTTGGAGGGAAAATGCCTTATTAAAATAGAAACCCCAGATTTTTATTTTCCCCGTTGCAGCCAAACCGTAGCTCAGATTGAAAAACCATCCATACCGTTGGAAAGCTCTAAACGAGCTCTAAAACGAGTATTTGTTAGTTTTTTGTGATTTGATACTTCACCAAGACATATTTTTTCCAAGAAGGGTCACTTCACCACTCCTCAAAATTGAATTTCTTCACTTGCAACACTTGTACTTGGGGCACCACTTTGCCTCTATACTTGTCCATGCTAATGTCGACTTTCGTAATGAGGTTTTCATGGTCCCCACTGGACCTTTTCTATGTGGCAGCATCATCGAGTCACCCTTGTTTATAGCATCCAAGTTGAGTCATCATCGCATCCATGGAGTCTATCCCAAGTCCCTTTGTATCCCGCTATAGTCCTCCATCCTTCATTGCTTGGTTCCTCTCTCATGTCGCACATTATGGCCTTCAGTCCTACTCTCCCCTGTCCCCTTTTATATTGTGTCAGTTGCTACCAGTTCATCCATGCCCTTCATGCTCTAACAAGGGAAGTCATCAGCCCGCTACTCATTACCCCGCATTCCATCATTATCCTTGGTGTCAGTCTATCAGTCGCTCTACTATTTTCTCTTGTGCCTTAGTTGAGAATCCATTATTGCCTCACCTATGGCGGACCTCCTTCGATCGACATCAACTCATTCATTCCAGAAGATAGGTCTAGAGGGCAGTGTACCTTGGTTCCATCTTCCACTCTTTTTCGGTGCCTCAGATCAAGTAAATGGACCCCTTATTTCCCTTTGACTTGATTGTTTCTCAGCTCCATCTCCTTATGGCATGATCTAGATCCATATACTCGATGGTTCAATGATGCAGCAGATTGTACCGGTGATTATCGGGTGTGTGTGAGATTTTTCAGACCTCATGAGGGGGTGGCCCTTCAAGTATCCCTCCACATGCACGGATGACCTCTCTACTATAGCCTTTGATGTAGCTCCATAGATTTTATGGTTCTAGCCTCAGCCACTTGCAGCGCCTATTAGTTTGCATGTATCATTCAGATTTTCAGAGCCCTCTCCTGTTTTACATGGCCTCTCTAGTTGTACTTATATCTTATGTACTCAGATATTATTGTATAAGGCCTAGCTGTTATCCCAGGCACAATTGTATGTGGGATCCATTATCATGTTTTTATCTGGCCCATGTTTTTCCAGCATGTACTATATAGTTCAGTCCCTTGTTTATTAGACACATTATTCTTTGTACTTTGTCTCGGTGGGCATAGGTATGCCTCCCCCGCCACTTGTAGCACAGGTACTCACTCATAAAAGAGACTTGTCGCACCTATAAGTCTCGCCTCCTTAGGGTCTTGTCCTCTAGCACTTTGGTCTACCTTATATTTCTCTCTCTCCAACTTCCCATTCGGTGTCTATTGACTGAGTTCTTACAACTTACTTCAGTCATACGATTAGCTCCTAATGCTCGCACGCTGGGGGGAAATATCTTACACCAATTTTTGGTCATCTAACCTGTTACTATTAGATGGACCAAAGTACACCATGTAAGACAAATTTTACCCTAAGTAAATTTTCTTTCACTATGAAAAATAACTTGGTAAACCTTAATTTATTAAGTTGTTTATGGTCTAAACAGGAAACACCATGATGAAATATTGAATAAATCCACATTTGTTTGATTTACCTCAAGGAATAATTAGTTAAACAATAGTTTAATTAATATTCCTGGTCATATTTAACCCAAAATAGGAAAATTCATTAGATAAATCATTATTTATCGTATTATTTTCTAGGAATAATTATTTAAACCTTATTTAAATAATATTACTTGTTAAATTTGACTAAATTATTTATAAATAATTGAATAAATTGCTAGTTATTTAATTATTAATCAACCACATCCTTAAAATAACAAATAAATCATTTATTTATTTATTATTTACAAATAAAGGGATTTGACCAAATTCAAAAAAAATTTCCCTCCAAAAAATATAATAAAATATTCCATAAAAGTTGGATCTAGAATTAGTTAATAATATTTTAATTATGCACCAATGTCTAGACTAACTCAATATTTTGTTATAAATAGAAGGGTTTTTCCATTCACTCACTACCTTTTGTTTCCTAAAGATCACTCTGGATCTATACTTTTGGTCTAACTTTGATCCTCCATCATTGTCATATTTTGCTACCATTTTTCTTGTGAACTCCCCTTGAGTTCCATTTTTGTCTGGGTTTTCTACATCATAAAGAGAGAAGGATCTTAGATCTGAAGCGATGAGGACATACAAGAACCCATTCCATTGAAGGGGACTAGTAACATCTTTCTATGTTCCCTTTCGAGGTGTCATAAATGCAAAAATTCTTTAAAAATATTATTGTCTTGTCTATTGGATGCATGGAGCAACTCTTGCTTTTATCTTTTATTTAATGTCTTTTACTGCATAGATCTAGATTTTGTAGCATTCATCTTGGTCAACTAACTACAGATCTAAGGAAATTGGCAGCCATCTTTGATTTTAGGGTTGTTTGTTATGCACAACTAAAGTGGGTTTTTTTCATACACTTGCGATTATAATTCACACTAACACAGTCTTCACCAAATTATTTGGGATAGTTCGGTGGCTTGTTTTCCCAAGTTCATTTTTTGACATCTTGCCCTTTAATCCTCTGCAGTTGCGGTCGAGAAATTTCCTAGCTAGGCATTCATACTAGGGTTTATTTGGTTTCCTAATTCCAAAATGTTTTCTTAATGAAGATCAATATTGAGCTAGGGTTATGATAGTTGGATCCTTCAGGGTTATTATCATTTTAGTGTGTATTTATACAAATTAATTGATATTCTCAATTAGATTGGCCTGCAGCCATTACTCATATTGAGGGTTAAACACAACATTATTTTGCATATACTGTTATTATATACATATATTACTTGTCTAAATCTTTTAAGGATTTTTTTTTCTTTTTTATAAATCTTATTTTCTCGGTACATTTTTTATTGGTTCAACCATAATGAAGACTATAGTTTTGAGTGTGGAATTTGATAAGTAATGATATTATGATATTCTCTGTATAGGGTTTTTCAGTTGAATTCCAATGTTTATACATATGTATGATGCATTCTCCATGCACATAGTATTTCCAGATAATTGGTCTTTGATTTTTTTTATTTTATTTTTTTAGTTCTGGCTCTGTATATTCATTAAATGCATATGATGACAATTATTTTTGGTTATTACAAATATTTCGATAGAATTATCCTTATTTTCTGACACCAGTTGCGTGTACGAATGTAAGGTTAACATTATACATAATGTGTTTGTATTATGAAATTTATTTTAGGAAGTTATTACTCCCTTGCAACAATATTATTCTTTTGATTTTATTGGGAATTCTATATATATTTCTTTCTCCTATATAATGTTAAAAAAAACTGATAATGTTTGGCTTTGTAGTCTTTTCTAATCAAAGAATATGTTTACTCTCGTTTCTTGTTATCAATATTTTATTATTATTATTCTTTATACGAGACTTCTAATAATAATCTGGTGGGATAGGGATTGATCTTGGGATGTTGACTTTGTGGCTTGGCCCATGAACTAACCCTAATCTCATAGGGTTTTTCCATAATTCCTCTATTATTAATTTTTCCTCTTTTATTTTATTTAAGGACTCTAGAAAAAATTAAAAAATAGTTCAGATTTAGTAAATATTACATTATGTTGTAAAATAACTTGAGTCATGAGTATTTCCCCATGTCCATACAATAGGTTTCAATTCTGAAACATTATTACAACACAAACACAGTTCACACAGTTTCCTAAAACATTCACAGTTTAAACACAATTATTCACAATTCTTAAATTATTGACCAACATAAAAGTAAACTTTTATAATACTTATATGTTTTCCTTTCTCTACTTATTCAAGCTATCCACAAAGTCACAGGGGGAAGGACATTCTACCTAACCTATGAGACCAATAACACCATTGTAACTCCCCTAAGCTAGCTTCACATCCAGGATAGTTTAGAACAATGACTTGCACAAATTCAATTCCAAAGACTATCTAATCCAAACAAGACTTAGTCTAGGGTTCTCAAAAAGAGCACACGGGCTTCAGTTGGAATTCCACTGGCCAACCAGGTCAAAAATTCCTCATGTTGATAGTGTCTAGTCATAAGTTTCACAATTCGTAGTCTCTATCTCCTCAATGTTTCCTCAGGTTCCTCTCTTACCCTCTTGGTTCCCTCTTTGAGATGTTTTATTCCCAAGAAGGAGTTTGGGAAGGTAACCACCTCACCCATAAATATTTACAACTACATAGAATGTGAAATTTCTCAACATTACTTCCTAATGTGCTTTTATGGATAACTGCATAAAGAATTTATGCATTAATCAGTTTAAACAAAAATTTCCTTCTAATAGTTATTCAACCTTCACATTGCCCACAATACAACATAATCTATTTTCTAACTACACTAAATAAATATTTACAAGTTTACTAGGGGGTATTACATCACCATCCCCACCCCCCTCCCCTTGACCAAAACACCATCCTTGGTGTTTCATAGCTCTCAAAACAAGCTAGGCTACACTTCTCTTATAAAATTTCCATCTCCCCAAGTAGCCTATTCAGGGCTAAAGTGCCTCCACTGCACATTAAATTGGGTGATAGCTCACTTTCGTAGCATTATTTCTCTCCGATCAAGAATACATAGGGGTTTGACCAGAAATTCATTGTCTGGTTCAACCTACATTCACAATAATTAAGGCCGTCATTAGTTTTCATTAACCGACAATTTAAGAAATATACATTTATCTTTAATCCATTCATTGTTTACCTATATATAAATTATAATTAATAATGTCTTTAGGATCATAAATATACATTTTCAGTAAAGCAACATGGAATATGTAATGTACACATATGTTACTAGGTAAGGCTAGTTGATAAGAAACATGTCCAATTCAGGCAAAAATTTTAAAAGGCCCGCAAACCGAGGAGATAATTTTACACAACCTCCCCACCACAATGTACTCTTTTAGGGTTTACTCTCATACACACATGATCCCTCACCTAAAATTCCTGGTAACTAAGCTTGTTTCCTGCATAAGTCTTTTATCGATATTGAGTAGGATTTAAGTTAATTAACACCTTCTTCACATTATTTAGTATGTCAGGTCCCAACATTTGTTTTTCCTTAGGAATACTCCAATTAATAGGTGTTTAACATCTCCGCCCATATAAAACTTTGAACGGGATCATCCTTAAAGAGCCATGTTAGTTATTATTATAGTAAAATTCTAACAAATGAAGGTAGTCTTCCCATTTTCTTGGATATTGCATCACGTACATTCTTAACATATCCTCGAGTACTTGTTCTACCTTTTTAGTTTGTTATTTCGTTTGAGGATTATATGCAGTACTGAATTGTATTCGAGTACCCAATCCTGTAAAAAGAGCCTTCCAAAAATGTAGACGTGAATTTCACCTCTATCAAAAATTACTACTTTAGGTACACCGACAAGCAATCTAAAAATTTCCTTCATAAAAATGTCAACAATCGGAACTATTTTATAAGTGGATTTCACTTTCACAGAGTGTGTAAATTTACTTAACTTATCCACTACAACAATAATAGAATCATTTTCCCTCTTGGACTTAGGTAAACCAGTAATAAAATCAAGTGTAATAATTTCCCATTTCCATTCAGGGATGGAAAATGGGTGAAGTAAACCTACTGGATGTTGATGTTTATCCTTCACCTGTTGATATTCCAAGCATTTTTTCAGGTATTCTGCTCCTCTTTTCATATTGGGCCAAAAATAGTCTTTTCTTAAAGTAGTAATTAATTTGTGATAAACAGGGTGGGAAACATAAGGACTTTTATGGTACTCATCTGAAATCAATTGTTTAATTCTTTGCTGGTGAGGAACATAATTTATTTTCCTATAAATCAACATATTTCTTCTAGATTTTTTCCATTCTTTCCCTTCTGTTTTACTTGTTTGCAAAGAAATTGATAGTATGGATCTCTTTGAACAACATCTTTAATCTATTCTATTAAATCAGTTTTAATTTGACTAAATGAAATTTCACAGAGATAATTTTTTTTTTCTCAAAGCGTATGCCACCCGGTTCTCTTTACCTTTCATATGTTTTATATCAAAATCAAATTCACTCAGAAAGGTAGTCCATCGTGCATGTCGTGCATTTAAAGTGGTGTGTTTAAAAAAACTAGTTAGAATACTATGACCAGTCATCAAAAAATATATTTTTTTCCAAGCAGATAATGTCGCCATACTTCTAAGGTATGGACTACTTCTGTCAATTCTAAATCATAGGTTGAATACATCTGTTCATTTTCTTTTAACTTTCGATGCTCATAAGCTACTACTCGACCCTCTTGCATTAACACACCTCCTACCCCTTCTTTACAAGAATCTTTGGAAACAACAAACTTATTTCCTGGATTTGAAATCCTCCAAATGGGGCTTGTAGTTAACAAATTTTTTACTTTATCATTTAACTATTTTGACACTCAGTTGTTCACAGAAATATTTCCCTTTCTTTTGTAGGGAAGTAATGGGGTAGGCTACCCTGAAAATCCTTCTATAAAATGATGGTAATACATGGGTAACCCAATAAAATATCTAATGTATTCTACATTATAGGATCATACTACTCCATGATAGTTTCAATCTTTTTAGGGTCTACAACTATCTCCTCATGAGTGATGATGTGTCATAAATATTGGATCTGGTCCTTGTAAAAATCACATTTACTATACTTAGAGTATTGTTGGTCTTCCCGAAATGTCTGCAGTACTATTTGTAAATGTATCTTGTGTTATCCCATATTCTTTGAATAGATAAGGATTCCATAAATAAATATTAGCATGAATTTATAAAGGTATTGATGAAATGTGTTATTCATGAGGCACATAAATGTCATTGGGGCATTAGTAACGCCAAAAGGTAAAACTACAAAATCATAATGTCTATAGGCTAGTTCTAAAAGAAGTTTTACATATATCCTCTTTCTTGATTCATATTTGGTAGTACCTGGGGCGCAAATATATCTTAGAAAACATAGTAGCGCCATTTACTTGATCGAATAGATCATCAATCATGGGTAGAGGGTACTCTTTTTTAACGGTTGATTTTTTTAGTTGTTAGTAATTAATACATATCCATAAATATCATCCTTCTTCCTAACAAAAATTACAAGATATCCCAAATGTGACACACTTGGGAAGATATACTTCTTGTCCAGCAGCTCCTGCAATTGCATTTATAGCTTAGTAGTTTTGGTAGGCTCATATGATAGGGTGCTCTAGATACTAGATAAGCTCCCAGAATCAATTCAATAGTAAAATATATGTCTTTCTTAGGAGGAAACCTAGGGTTCTCTTCTGGAAACACATCAATAAAGTCTTGTACAATTGGTAGATTTTCTAAGCTTGTAGTGTTTAATTTGGAATTTGTATACCCCACTTGAACAACATATATTTCGCATCCCTTTCCATTTCACTTTCCTAACTTTGAGATTATAATTGGCCTCAATTTCAAGGGTCTTATGATTCCTTGTGTTCCTTGCCTAACCCCTTCTTCATTAATGATGCTAATAGTTTTATCCTTACATTTTATAAGAGACTAGTGTCTTTCAAGCAAATCCATGTCAATTAACATGTCATAAGACCCTACAGGTAAAACATTTAAGTTTTATTTTATTGGCTAATCTTCCAGCTCAATAGAGAATTTCTCCACATTGGTTGTTACTCTCTTTTTTGGCCCAATCGATAACTGCACCAGCCACGTATGTTTAAATTTTATTACTTGTAAATGACATAACTCCACTATCTTTGGACTTAAAATAGACATAATAGACACAAGGTAGTTAATTTTTTTACCTTTAAAATAGACACAAGGTAGTTAAATTTTTTACCTTTGAGCTCCACCATTGTTGGTTGATATTCTACTTAATGGTCTTATAATGCAACATCAATCTTGGGTAAAGTCATTGTTAATTCCCCTACTGTGGATGCTTCTTGGATATTTTCCACTTTCTCTATCATTTTACAGTATAGGCAATTTTTAACATAGTGGGGTTCCCCATATCCCTAAAATTGCACTGGGGGTCCCGATGATTGATCAAATTCATGTTTATTTGACCTTTCCACTATTTTAAATTCATTTTGCAGGCTGGGTTTATGTTGATTTCTTCCTAAAATTTTACTCTTCTCATTTTTATATGAGCTCTTTGAATTTGAAAATTTTGCACCTTTAATATTCTAAAAATGTTTCTGCCCCTTTTTCTAACCACTTTTCATTATTATCCCCTTTTTTCTCCATCTCTCAATAACATATTCGTGCTTTGTGTATCACCCCATCCATAGTTTTAGGATTATCAAACTCTAGTCGCTCTTTCATAAATGTAAGCAGAGCACTTATAACTCTCTACAATTTAGCCTTCTCCTCACATATGTAACGAAAATATCTCAGTAGATAAGTAATTTTTTCTCTGTATTCATCCATAGATAACCGACCAAATCAAAGATAATGAAATTGTCTTTCCTTGTCGTTGTAGAACCATTTAGTCAAATAATTTTTCATAACGTATTGTTGAAACTTCTCCCAGGTAATTCCTTGTTCTTTAACTTGCTGGACTATTTTAACCTCTTCCCACCATAATGTGGGTTTTCCTTGAAGTTGGTAAATTATCATTCAAGCCTTCAAATTGTCATCATATTCATAGATTTGAAAATATTTGTTAATATTTACTAACCAAGCCTCACCAACCTCCCTAGAATCACCATCAAATCTTAGAGGTTTGATTTTCCTAAACTCCCCTTATAGTTCCAACTTTTGTATTTTTGCTCCCTTCTGTACTCTTTCTCGAGAAGAATTCTCATATTCTTCCTCCTATGTTTCCCTTCCACCCTCTGATTCTTGTTTAAGGATTTTCTCAGAAAGACTATTTTATCTTCGCCTATGTGATTCTTCCATATTACCATTATCAATAGTTGGGGATGAATTTCTTTGGTTCTACCTATCTGTTAAAATTTTAACTATCATTTATTGATATCACATTAAAATTTTCCATTAGTAGTTCTTAGTTTAGCCATTTATGCTCTTAGATGTTGCACTATTTCCCTCAACATTGTAGTAGTGGTCTGGGATTCATCCCCTAACTGGACGCACATCTCTAGGTTAGGTCCTTCCAATGGTATTGCCTCGGGCTCATTTGGTATTCTGGTAGGTGGTGTAGTCATCTTTCCTCTACCTCTTCTCATTTCTATGAAACAAGAAACACAATTTTGTTACCAATGTAGTTACCCTATATATGCCATAATGCAATTATCATGGCTTTGAGACTACCTATAACATACACATACAATTTTTTTTTTAACCTATGAAATATTTCACTTTTGATAAAATTTCCCACTCATTAATGTATTTTCTTGTTAAATATATATGTATATTTTGTAAATAGTTTGATTTGGGTTAATATTATAATTTTTCTCTTTAGGTTTTATCTTCTATATATATATATATATATATATATATATATATAAGGTTAAGTGCCCATGTATAACATCCAATTTTATTATTATGGAATTGTATTTCAACATACGTTAAAGTTCTTGTGACAAGAGACATCACAACCTATCTTGTAACTCTCTAGATGTATGCCAATTGGAGTGGGTAACTTTGGTAATCACAAGATTCTAAATCCACGGTTCTTACTCGCTAGGGTTTTTATCAATGATCCTAATCAGAGGAGGTGGTTAGAGGGTAACCACACTCTAGACCTTGCACTGCAAGTGCTTCACTCATTCACCCTCATGTGCTAAGATTATCTCTGCAAACCCTCTAGAGAAACTCTTATTTCTGTTATCCTTAGATCTTTCATTCTAGTGCTAAATCATTGTTCAGTCAGGTAAATTGATAAGTATATTGTTCCAAATATATATATATATATATATATATTCCTATTAGATGTAGGGTTTACATGTTTCTCAGTTTTATCCTCGCCCTGTTGTTGCCAGTTGTTATTTTATCTGTTGGGGTTTCACAATGGTATTTGGGGTTCAATACCAGGAATTCTGAGAGTTACTTGTACCTCTGTCATGACTCTATGCTTTTATTCAAGTCTCAATTTCGTTGATGCATTACCATGAATTCACCTATCTACATGTAATTACACAACTAGGTTTATATTACTTGTTCTCTTGGCTTTATTTGTAATTTCCTTTGTCATTTTAAGTGAGGGTTTGTTCTAGGAATGAAAATGGGAGTGATCAAGGAGAGAGGGTATCGTTCTAGGTAAACTAGTCTCCTAGTTACTTTTTTCTCTATTAATTTCATTTAGTTTAATAGTTGGATGGGTTTTCCCTAACATTACCTTGATTTATTAATAGATATTCCTTCTCGTTGTAGTCTTTAGCAAACTTTTTTTGGAGGATTCGGTGGCTTGTTTTCCTAGGTCCTTTTCTGACATATTGACATATGATCCTCTCAAGGTGTAGTCTAGAACTTTCCCTGCTAGGGTTTCATATTAGGGTTTATCCAGTTACTTGATTCGAAAATACTTTCTTAATGAAGCTCAATATCGAGCTAGGATTATGATACCCAGAAATTTCAGGGTTATTATCATTTTAGTCTCTATTTATACAATTTTTTTGATATTCTCAATTAGATTGGCCCGTGGTCGTTACTCCTATCATGTGTTAAACTAAAAATTATTTTTCATATACTATTATTGTGGTCTATATTGCTGGAATATTTGAGAATTCCAAAACAATAAAAGGAGAATAAAACTCCCTTCCTTAACACAGAGAAATTCTAAAATTTCATTTACAGACAGAGTTTCAACTCAGAAAAAAAATTTCTATTCCATAAAAAAAACTGATACAAATTCTTCCTCAATAGAGAGGGATTACATCTGCTGGACTGCTTCTAAGCACAGTGCCAAAATAACACACTCTGTCATTTACAAAATATACTTTGTCTCTCTAAAACATTCACTGTTGTGTATTCTCTATTTTCCCGCACTGTTGTGCATACACTTCTGTTCAGTGTAATAATAAAACAATACATCTTGCCTCACGAGCTTTTCTACCTTTTATATGAAAAAATTACATAACATATTTTTAACCAAAGTAAAAACTAAAATATACTATGGTAATAAAACATTTAACTCAAAGTTAAAAAAAAAACATTTAAAATATGATGCAATGAATGCAAACTAAGTCAAAAACATTTGACATAGACTTTCCCAAGTCTTTTATAAACGTATTGTATGGGCCCAGTTGATTACGTCAGTTTTCCCGGGGGTGTTCACTACTCCGGCAGCTCAACTTGCCAGACCCCTGCAGAATTGTATTGCCGCTTCGTCTCTGCTTCCAGTTGACCGCCTCAATTCTGTGCTGCTGCCTCCTGTAATAAATTTTTTTGGTGAAGGTTTTAATATGGTTGTTGCTGCAGATAGAATTTATCTTCAGTCGATTCTACAATCAATTCACAACTCTTCAACTTGCAATCGAATTTAACTCTGTTGCCTTTGCTGTCTCTTCATTCCTTTCCAATCAATTCGTTGTCCTGCTGATTTCTCTGGGAAGTTGGAAATTAAATTCCAACACTCCCCCTTAATTTCAACTGCTAGGTTTTCCTGCATACCCAGGCATTTCCTGAATTTATTAAAACTGTTATGAGCTAATGGTTTCGTGAAGATATCAACAAATTGATCCTCTGTTCTGCAATGTTGCAAAACTATCTCACCATTGTTAACCAATTCACGTATGAAGTGAAAATTGGTGTCAATGTGCTTTGTCCTTTTATGAAAAACTGAATTTTTAGACAATGAAATAGATGAGCTATTGTCACAAAAAATCACTGTCCCTTTTGTCTGTTCTTGGCATAAACTTCTCAACATTTTTCTCATCCAAATTGCTTGACATGCTACTGCTGTAGTTGCCACATATTCCGCTTCTGCTGTAGACAACGCTACAATGGGCTGTTTCTTAGAATCCCATGAAATGGCTCCTGAACCCATGTGAAAAACATAACCAGAAGTGCTCTTCCGATCATCAATACTTCCAGCCCAATCACTGTCAGTATAACCAACTAAATCTGAACATTCTGAAGTAGTATATAAAATACCAAACCTTTTTGTACCTTTAACATACCTCAGAATTATTTTTGCTGCCTGCCAATGTGCATCCTTTGGCCTTTCCATGAATCTGGAAATCAAACTAACAACATGCATTATGTCCGGCCTAGTTGTAGTCAAATACATGAGGCTTCCAACTATGCTCTTGTACAAGCTAGGATCAAAATCCTTGCTTCTGTCCTCTCTGCTGAGTTTTAATCCCATCACTGTGGGAGTGATCGTTGCTTTGCTCTCCTGCATATTAAATATTTCGAGCACTTCATTTACATACTTTGCCTGCAAGATAAAAATTTCCATTTTCATCTTGTTCTACTTCTATTCCTAAGAATTATTTCAACAAACCCATATCAGTCATTTCAAATTCTTCTTTCATGACTGTTTTAAAATTTTCAATAAGATAATCATCATTACCTGTGAAAATAACATCATCAACATATAAAACAACTATCAATATTTTTCCATCTTTTCCTTTGATGTAGAGGGTGGGTTCTCCCTCACACTTTTCAAATCCATTTTTCAGTAGATAGGAATCTATCCTACTGTACCACGCTCTTGGCGCTTGCTTCAGCCCATAAAGAGCTTTCTTCAACTTGCACACTTTGTGCTCTTGGCCTTTCTTTTCATAGCCGAGAGGTTGTTCAATGTAAACCTCTTCCATTAACACTCCATTTAGGAATGTTGACTTCACGTCCATTTGGTAAACTTTCCACTTTTTTTGTGCTGCTATGGACAGCACTGCTCTCACGGTTTCCATTCTGGCAACCGGTGCGAAAATTTCCTCATAATCTATTCCATGCTTCTGCTTATAACCTTTGACAACAAGCCTTGCCTTGTGTCTCTCTATTTTTCTTTCAGCATTACTCTTGGTCTTGTAGACCCATTTAACTCCAATGAAATATTTACCTTTTGGTAGTTCAACCAAATCCCAAGTCTTGTTTCTTTCTATGGCATGTATTTCCTCATCCATAGCTTATATCCATTTCCTATCTTTAATAGCATCCTCAAAATGAATAGGGTCATCAAAATTACAATATAAAGCAAACAAAGAATTGATACTTTCATTTGTTATATCTTTTTCATAAATATCTTTCAAAGTTCTGAATTTCTTACCTCTTTCATTATATGTACAAATGCTTGAAGAAGCAATTGAATTTCCTCCTTGTGGTGTGCTTGGAGAAGCACTCTCATTTCTCCTCAAGGGTGTGCTTGCTGCTCTTGTGTTGGTGCTGATTTTTGGGGATGTATTTCAGCCAACTCATCATCATTTTCATCATGAGATAAACAATGTTTAACATTCACTGTTTTCTCTATGCTTCCATCCCAAGCTTCCTCTTCAATAAACTGAACATCTCTGCTCACAATAAACTTCTTGGTTGATGGGTTGTATAACCTATAGGCCTTGGATTCCTCACTGTATCCAATGAAAATACATTTCTCCCCCTTGCTGTCCAACTTCTTCCTTAGCTGATCCGGAATGTGTGCATAAGCCACACATCCGAAAACTTTCATATGTGTGACACTTTTCTTTGTGCCACTCCATGCCTCTTTCGGCACTTTGTTCATAACTGCTTTTGTAGGGCATCTATTTAGAATGTACGCTGCATAATGTACAACTTTAGCCCAATAATCGTTAGGCAAATGCTTTTCCTTTAACATACTCCTTGCCATGTCCATTATGGTTCTATTCTTCCTTTCGGCTACTCAATTTTGCTGCGGAGTATATCTAGTTGTAAACTGCTTTTGAATACCATTTTCTCTACAAAAACATAGAAAATATTTAGATATATACTCACCTCCTCTGTCAGTCCTTAAGACTTTGATGTGCAGCCCACTCTGGTTCTCAACAAGTGCTTTGAAATTGCGAAATTTTTCGAACACTTCACATTTGTTTTTCAAAAAGTAAAACCAAGTTTTTCTTGTAAAATCATCTATGAATGTTAAAATATAGTGGCTGATTGCAAGCGATGGAGTTTGCATCGGTCCACATAAATATGAGTGGACAATTTCTAAGGGTGCTTTTGCCCTTATGTTTTTCCCGGAAGGAAAACTTTCTCTGTGTTGTTTCCCCAAGATACAACCTTCACAAAGGCTGTTCGGTTTCTCTATCAATGGTAGACCACTTATCATTCCTTTTCTATTCAACAATTTAAGACCTCCAAAGTTGAGATGTCCAAATCTCAAGTGCCATAACCAATTATCATCTTTTGGTTCACTTTGGAAAGTCTCTTGTGCAACTGCTGCTTTCTCTTCACCATTTTTCAAATCTGCTCTCATTCTAAGAGGGAACATCCTGCTCCTTGTCATCTTCACTTCAGCAGTACACTGTTTGCTGGGTGGTTTTTCCATGATGGTACAAACATCATCCTCAAAGAAAACATTATACCCCTTGTGAACAAGTTGTCCAACACTTAAGAGGTTACACTTCATTCCTGGAACATAATACACATCTGCTATGGTTTTCTTTGCTCCTTTCCTTGTTAAAACATTTACAATTCCTTTTCCCATAACAGAAACTTTGCTATCAGTTCCTAGTGTGACTTGTGACTGCACACTCTCATCTAACATAGAAAACAATGCTAAGTTTCCTGTCATATGGTTACTACAACCGGAGTCTAGAAACCATAAATCCTCATTCTTTTCTTCAGCCATATTACAAGCTAAAAACAAATTATTTTGGCTGATATTTTCCTTAGTGAAATTTGCACTAGTTCTACTTCTCATATCTTGCTTCTTCTTTCTACATTCATTAGCATAATGACCATATTTTTTACAATGGTAACATTGGACATTGGAATTATCATACCTTTGTCCTTGAGCATTCTGTTGGCTGCTACCTTGGTCGTGGCTATGATTTTTACTGTTGCATCTTCAATGTGAATGTGAAGGGTTGTCCCTTCCATCTCTATTTTGGCTTCTGCCTCTTCCTCTTTTGCTTCCTCTGCCTTGCCCTCTTCCTCTTCCGAAAGACATCTAGGTCTTAAAGGCATGCTCCAGAGATGAGTTTTTACTCCTACCCAATCTCTGTTCATGAGTCATCATTGATGCATGTAGCTCATCCACTGAAAACTTTGTGAGATCCTTAGTCTCCTCTATGGTGGTGACAATCACATCAAATATTGAGGGTAGACTCCTTAAGAGTTTTTCCACAATCCTCTTATCTTCAAGAGTCTCTCCATGAGATCTTATTTGTGTGACCATTCCAATCACATGAGTGAAGAATGAGTCAATATTATCTGACTCTTTCATATAGAGAGTCTCAAAATCTCTCCTCAGTAACTAAAGTTTTGCTGTCTTCACTTTTTCCATGCCTTGATAGGCTGTCTTGAGAGTTTCCCATGCTTCTTTGGATCTCTTAGTTGCTGCTATCCTTGGAAACACACTCTCATGAACTGCTTGATACAAAAAAAAAAGATCTTTGGAGTCTTTCTTCTTATTTCTCTTTAGCATCTCTCTTTCTGCCTGAGTTAACATATTAAACTCATGTTCATCTGCTGGCTCTTCAAAGCCTTCCTCAACAAATTCCCATAAGTATTGGGAGACAAATAATGCTCTCATAGTTATTGACCAGTAGTCATAATTTTTCCCATTAAACATTGGGAGATGGATATTTCCCATACCCATACCAGTGCTAGCTCCAACCATTCTGAACTCTTAACTATGATTCAAAAAAACTTGAATGTGTATATAAAATAACTGACTGTTCTGCAACAGTAACACAAAAACTATATAGAGAAATACCTTTGGATTCTTTTTGTCTAAGTCAGATTCACACTGCTGGAGAAGCTGCTGCAACAAATAACTCCTTTCCTTCAGCTTCTTTGACCTTCAAAGAGCCTAGACTAGCTCTGATACCATGTTGGAATATTTGAGAATTCCAAAACAATAAAAGGAGAATAAAACTCTCTTCCTTAACACAGAGAAATTTCTAAAATTTCATTCAAAGAAAGAGTTTCAACTCAGAAAATGAATTTCTATTCCATAAAAAAAACTGATACAAATTCTTCCTCAATACAGAGGGATTACATCTGTTGGACTGCTTCTAAGCACAGTGCCAAAATAACACACTCTGTCATTTACAAAATATACTCTGTCTCTCTAAAACATTCACTGCTATGTATTCTCTGTTTTCCCGCACTGCTGTGCATACACTTCTGTTCAGTGTAATAATAAAACAATACATCTTGCCTCACAGGATTTTATACCTTTTATATGAAAACATTATATAATATATTTTTAACCAAAGTAAAAACTAAAATATACTATGGCAATAAAACATTTAACTCAAAGTTAAAAAAAACATTTAAAATATGATGCGATGAATGCAAACTAAGTCAAAAACATTTGACATAGACTTTCCCAAGTCTTTTATAAACGTATTGTATGGGCCCAGCTGATTACGTCAGCTGTTCCGGGGGTGTTCACTACTCCGGAAGCTCAACTTGCTAGACCCCTGTGGAATTGTATTGCCGCTTCGTCTCTGCTTCCAGTTTATCGCCTCAATTCTATGCTGCCGCCTCCTGTAATAAATTTGTTTGGTGAAGGTTTTAATATGGTTGTTGCTACAGATAGAATTTATCTTCAGTCGATTCTGCAATCAATTCGGAGCTCTTCAACTTGCAATCGACTTTAACTCTGCTGCCTTTGCTGTCTCTTCATTCCTTTCCAATCAATTCGCTGTCCTGTTGATTTCTCTGGGCAGTTGGAAATTAAATTCCAACATAGATATATAAAGGAAACAATTTTTTTTTCCTTAGAAATTTCAGACCAATAATATATGTGTATATCGATACTTTTTCATAACTATAAAACCACAGGAAATATAGATATATATATTTCATGTGTTTTTATAGTTATGAAAAAGTATCGATATACACATATATTATTGGTCTGAAATTTCTAAGGAAAAAAACTTTGTTTCCTTTTTATAAATTTTATTTTCCTAGTACGGTTTCAATTGGTCCAACCATAACAAATACTATACTTTTGGGTGCGGTATTTGATAATTTATGATATTATCTATATAAATTTTTTCTATTGAATTCCAGTGTTTATTCATACGTATAATGCAATCTTCACGCACATAATATTTCCAGATAACTGGTCTCTGATATTTTTTTTAGGTCTAGATTTCTATATACGTTAAAATCATATGATGACTATTATTTATGGTTATTACAGAACATTAGATAGAATTTCGATAGAATTCTCCTAATTGTTCGACACTATTTTTGTGTACGACTATAAGGTTAACATTATACATATTTTTTGTATTATGAAATTTATTTTGGAAAGTTATTATTTCGTTGCAACAATATTATTCTTTTGAGTTTATCATGTATTCTATATATATTTCATGCACTTGAAAAATTGATAACATTCGACTTTGAAGTGTTTTATAATCACAATATATGCTTACTCTCGTCTCATGTTATCAGTAAAAAAAAATCTTCTTTATACGAGACTTCCCATAATAGTCGGGTGAGATAAGGACTAATTTTGGTCTGCTAAATCCATTGGCTTGGAAAAAGAACTAACTTGAACCTCACAGGGGTCTTCCATAATTCCTCTATCATTATTTTTTTCCTTTTTTTCTCTTCTGTTGAGGACTCTAGAGAAAATAGAAAACAATTCAAATTCAGTAAATATTACATGGTACTGTAAAAAGACTTAATTCATGAGTATTTCCCCTAGTCCATACAATAGGTTTCAATTCTGAAACATTGTCACAACACAAACATAGTTCACACAGTTTCCTAAAAAGTTTCACAATTTAAACACAGTTATTCACGGTTCTTAAATTATTGACCAAAAAAAAGTAAACTTTTATAATTTACTTATTTGTTTTCCTTTCTTTGCTTATTGAAGCTAGCCACAAATTCATAGGGGAAGGCTGCTCCACCCAACCCATGAGACCAGTGTAGAAATTTGCTGAATAAAGAAGATTTATCCACCGATATTATCCTGATCACATGCTAATTCGAATTCATATGCAACACATAATCTCTTCTACAATCAATCATCAATTTGCGGAAAAGAAACAGTCGCATGCACACATAAACACAATATGTAATGGGGAAAGCTTATAGCTGAAAACCCCTCAGATATTTTGTATATTATATGGAGAGAACATGTAACATTACATAGCACAATACTCCTCACAAGTACTCAGTACTATCTCATAAAGTTACACACAAACTAGCTCAGTTTTGAACAAGTCACAGGTTCAAAACTCATCCACTAATTGCCTGCCTCTATTGCACAATAAAGGCTGGTCTAATGAGAGATCCAAGGTTCTAATCTCCTTGGCTTGACAGCGCAATCCTCATGGGAAATTTCCTCCAAGTGTGGTGCAAATCTCATGCACAACTAATGTCACAACTGATAGCTATCTCAACCCTTTGATCTACCTCTTTCATTGGTCTCCACTGAACTGTCCATGCACTGTAGTGAACTGATGTATTCTCGAGTTGAATAATGATTTAATAATTAGTGAATTAAATAATATTTAATTCACTCCACTCATTACTAGTTGATTAGCTAGTTAAACTAATCACAACTAGTTCAACTAAGTTAAACCGAACACAACTCCACCAACTGTCTCATCAACTCCACCAAACTTCTGCCACTGAAGTCCTAACTGAATTCAACCATGCATGAGCTCACCAAACCCCAAGGAATAGTGTAATTCCTTCTGTTAGATGCATGGGCCACATCCGTAGCTCCAACTGAAGTGCTGTAAGAGAATAAACTGAAGTTTATAGTCCAAATATTATTAAGGGCTAATAATATTTGACTGACCTATTTTTAGACAGGCAGTCTAAAAATAGAGGTCCGTCTATTTTTACCAACTCGACCAATCATCCAAGAATATCATACTGCAACTCACAGACCATGCTCCATATGTCTAAAAATAGACATAGTCTAAAAATAGACTTTGCGCCAAAATTAGCCTGCGGGCCCACTTAGTGAAGGCGACTTCATTTCACTCAGCTCCATCATCTTGTTGCCTTTTCAACACTCCCTCTCAACAAGATATGGATTATCTGCAACCCCTATCCTGCCTCTGTGGAATTCGAACTTGCTCTTGGTGAGCGCCTTCGTCAAGATGTCAGCATCCTGATCCTCCGTGGGAACATATGAAAGAATAATGATTCTCCACTGAACACAATCTCTGATATGATGGTACCTGATGTCGATGTGTTTGGATCTATCATGAAATACTGGATTAGCCGAGATTTTAATGCAACTCTGGTTATCACAATAAATCACTATAGGCTCCAAATTCAACCCGAACAATCCAACGAGGATCTTCCTCATCCAAATAGCCTCGCATGCAGCCAAGCTTGCTGCCATGTACTCGGCCTCTGCTGAAATGAGTGCCACGGATCTCTGCTTCCTGCTGTACCAGGAAAATGTTGTCGACCCAATGCTGAAAATACCTCTAGATGTGCCCTTACGGTCCGTTGGGCTCCTTGCCCAATCTGCATCAGTGAAGCCGGAAAGCTTCGCTCCATCCTCCTGTCTGTACCATAGACCATATCCCAATGTGCCACTAAGATAACGCAATACATGCTTGCCTGCCTTCCAGAAAAGCTTGGTAGGCTTAACCATAGCTTGCGAAAGCTGGTTAACAGCATAGCATATATCGAGTCGTGTATTGACCAAATACATAAGCGACCCCACCAACTGTCGATAGACAGTGGCATCCACTACCTCCGCTAAAGTAGCATCCTCCTTCCTCCAACCACCAGGAAGAGGAGTATCAACAGGCTTGCAGCCATGCATGTTGAACCTCTCCAGAATCTCCCGGGCATACTTACCCTGAGAAACAAACATTCCTCCACTGCGCTGCCAAATCTCCAATCCCAGGAAATAATGAAGGAGGCCCAAGTCCTTCATCTCGAACTCTCTAGCCAGGTCCTCCTTGCATGAAAGTATCAACAGCTCATCACCTGTCAAAATCAGATCATCTACATACAGTACAATGATCAATAGCTTCCCCTCCACCACAATCTAGTACAGGTTAGGATCCACCTCACTATTGGAAAATCCAAGCCCGGTGAAATAACTGTCTATCCATGTGTACCAAGCACGAGGTGCTTGCTTCAGCCCGTACAGTGCTCTCTTGAGTCGGCAAACATGCGACTCACTGCTGAAGATCTCAACACCTTCAGGCTGCTCTATGTACACCTCCTCCTCAATGACTCCGTTGAGGAACGCAGTCTTCACATCCATCTGATGGATGTGCCATCCCATCTGCGCTGAGAGAGCTAGGATCGCCTGTATGGAAGAGTACCTTGCGATAGGTGCAAAGGTCTCCTCATAATCGATCCCCTTGATCTGTGAGAAGCCATGGGAAAAAAATCTCGCCTTGTACTTCTCCACACTCCCGTCAGCCACCTGCTTCACTTTGTATATCCATCGCGAACCCACCACTTATTTCCCCTCCGGTCTTGGGACAATCTCCCATGCACTGTTTCTGACAATCGAATCATATTCTTCGATCATGGCATCTACCCATGCGGGTTCCTCCACAGCTTCCTCAAAAGAGGATGGCTTCGTCACGACACATTGACTCATAAGAGCCATGTATCCAGTGTATCGATTCAGTGACTGTCTCTGTCTGCTCTATGCTGTAGGTGGTCCTACAACCTTCTCTGCATCTTGAGCCAGTCGCTCAGCTTCTGTAGTGCACTTGCGCCCTCTGATGGTTGGCACTGCATGGGTGCTTTCTTCCACCTCCTGAACTTCCTCTTGTGGCTGATCCACATTCGGAAGCTCCTCCTTAGGAACTAACAACTCCTCATCTGCATGCAAGTGTGGCTCCCTCTCAAGCGAACACTGCATGGCTTTCTCCTCCTAAAACTTGATATCCCGTCGCACAATAGTCTTGCGACTGTCTGGAAAATACACTCGATAGTTGTGGGGTGTATCAGTGTACCCCACAAATATTCCAACCTCTTCGGTCGGATCCAGCTTCTTTCTGGCATCCTTCATCACATGCATGTAGATAGGTGAGCCAAAAATTCTCAGATGAGAAATATCAGGCCTCTTGCCAGAAAACGCCTCCTCCGGTGTACTCATGCCAAGAACCTTGTGAGGACAATGGTTCTGCACATACACTGCTGTATTTCATGCCTCATCCCACAAGTGAAGGGGTAGGCCCTGATCATGCAACATCGCCCGTGCAGCACCCACGATCGTTCTGTTCTTCCGCTCAGCCACCCCGTTCTGCTATGGGTTATGAGGTGTGATGAGCTCTCTCTGAATCCCTTCTGCGCTGCAAAAATCTTTGAATTCAGTAGAGATGAATTCACCACCATTGTCGCTCCTAAGAGCCTTCACATGCTTCCCCGATTCCTTCTCAACCAGTGCCTTGAATTCACAGAACTTTGAAAATGTCTCGCTCTTCTTCTGCATGAAGAAGATCTAGCACTTCCGAGAGAAATCATCAACAAATATCACATAGTACTTGTGCTTTGCTGTTGAAGCAACTGAGAAAGGACCACACACGTCTGTGTGAACTCTCTCAAGGATCATCGTGGCATGACTATCCTTCTCGTGAAAGGTGGCTTTCACATACTTCCCCAAGGTACACCCCTTGCACTGATCTGACTGCGCAAGAGTGCCCTTAGGAATCCCAGTAGAAATCTACTGCAGTATCTTCAAAGCTCCATGGTGAAGGTGGCCCAATCTCCTGTGCCACAGTTCGCCCTCATCATCCCGGCTCACCACTTCTCCCTCCTTGCATGCCATTGTTGCGCAGCCATATACTTGCAACTGATAAAGGTTCTTGACTCGAACCCCTATCTTCCGGGTCTCTCCAGTTGTCTTACTGCGTAGGAAGGCTTTTCCTTCGCTAAAGACCACATCATACCCCTTGTCTTCCAACATCGCCACAGAGATCAGGTTCTTCATCAATCCTGGAACATGCAAAACTTCCTTCAATATTAAAGTTTTACCAGACTCCCTCTCAAAGGAAATGGTATCGATACCAGTAGCACTGTATCTACCATCATCACCCATCTCGATGTGCACTCCAAGATCTTTTTCCTCCAGATCTGAGAACAGATCTCGATCTCCGGTCATGTGAAATGACGCACCACTGTCCAAGAACCATACTGATCCCATCACACTTGAAACCAAGCATGCGATCAGTGAAAAATCCAGTTTGAATTGAGAAGCCAATGCCTCTCCCGCTGCAGATCCAACAACCTTCTTATTTTTCTTCTTCTGCAGACAATTTGTGGCATAGTGTCCGTGCTGGTGAGAGTGAAAACACTTCACCTTGGACATGTCTTACTTCTTGCCTTTCGCACCAGACTGAGAAGCCTTCTTGCTCTTCCCCTTCTTTGCTTTGGCAGCCAAAGCACAATGTTCTTCATCAGATACCTTTGATGAAGATCCGTCCCTGGTAGTCCTCCTTATCTCCTCCTGCATGAGATCCGCCCAAAGTCGCTCCCATCCCGGCAACTTCTCGCGACCATTAACACTATCTTGATATGAATGCCAAGCCTTCAGAAGACCAAGGAGAGCCAGGTCTACCATATCCTCTTCTTCAACAGTGACCCCCACACTTCCCAGCTCATCTCTGCATTGAGTGAACTTCGTGAGGTATTTGGCGATACTGTCGCCTTTCTCCATCTTAATGTTTCTGAGCTTATCCTTGAGCGCCAGCTTCCTTTGGTCGCTCTTACTCTGGAAAATATCTGTCAACGCTTTCCACATCAAATATGGAGAAGCTTTTCCATGCAGGCTGGATACAATGTGATCCTTCACGCCCTCCAACAGAATTCTTCGACATTTCGCCATCTTCTTTTGCCAAGCCTCGACTTCAGCAGGATCAGTGGGCTTTTGGACATCCGTATCTACGAACTCCTTCAGTCCATTATCTTCTAATACTGCCTCCATGCGATCTTTCCATGCAACATAATTCGAACTACCTTCAAGAGCATATTCGAGTCGCAAACCGTTGAAAGGCATTTTCAACTACGGCACCAAGAACACAAACTGCTGCAAAATTCAAATTCCAAACTCAAAAACTCAACTGCTTCTGGATCTGTGAGAACAAATTATTTCTAGCACAGAGATCGACTGTAAGGGAATTTACTGGATATATCACCTTTCAGAGAAAGGATGGATCCAGAGGCTACCTGGCCCGCTATAGACTCTGTCTACCGAAATAATATTATAATCACTACAATAGATCCCGATGATTAATTTTCTCTGATACCATGTAGAAATTTGCTGAATAAAGAATATTTATACACCGAGATTATCCTGATCACATACTAATTCGAATTCATATGCAACACATAATCTCTTCTACAATCAATCATCAATTTGCGGAAAAAGAAACAGTCGCATGCACACATAAACACAATATGTAATGGGGAAAGATTATAGCTGAAAACCCCTCAGCTATTTTGTATATTATATGGAGAGAACATGTAATAGTACATAGCACAATACTCCTCACAAGTACTCAGTACTATCTCATAAAGTTACACACAAACTAGCTCGGTTTTGAACAAGTCACAGGTTCAAAACTCATCCACTAATTGCCTGCCTCTATTGCGCAATCAAGGCTGGTCTAATGAGAGATCCAAGGTTAGAATCTCCTTGGCTTGATAGTGCAATCCTCATGGGAAATTTCCTCCAATTGTGGTGCAAATCTTATGCACAACTAATGTCACAACTGATAGCTATCTCAACCCTTTCATCTACCTCTTTCACTGGTCTCCACTGAACTGTCCATGCACTGTAGTGAACTGATGTGTTCTTGAGTTGAATAATGAGTTACTAATTAGTGAATTAAATAATATTTAATTCACTCCACTTATTACTAGTTGATTAGCTAGTTAAACTAATCTCAACTAGTTCAACTAAGTTAAACCGAACACAACTCCACCAACTGTCTCATCAACTCCACCAAACTTCTGCCACTGAAGTCCTAACTGAAGTCAACCATGCATGAGCTCACCAAACCCAAAGGAATAGCGTAATTCCTTCTGTCAGATGCATGGGCCACATCCGTAGCTCCAACTGAAGTGTTGTAAGAGAATAAACTGAAGTTTAGAGTCCAAATATTATTAAGGGCTAATAATATTTGACTGACCTATTTTTAGACAGGAAGTCTAAAAATAGACTTCGACCTATATGTCTAAAAATAGAGGACCATCTATTTTTACCAACTTGACCAATCATCCAATAATAGCATACTGCAACTCCCAGACCATGCTCCATATGTCTAAAAATAGACATAGTCTAAAAATAGACTTTGCGCCAAAATTAGCCTGCGGGCCCACTTAGTGAAGGCGACTTCATTTCACTAAGCTCCATCATCTTGTTGCGTTTTCAACAACCAGTAACACCACAAGAACTCTCTCGAGATAACTTCACATCCAATATAGTTAAGAACAATGACCTGAACAAATTCAATCCCAAAGACTATATAATCTCAACTAGACTTAGTCTAGGGTTCTCAAACTGAGCACACATGATTCAACTGGAATTTCGTTGATTAACCAACTCAAGAATTCCTCATGCACTGTCAGGGGTTTTCCAATTTGCAGTCTCTCTCTCCTCCATGTTTCCTTAGGTCCTCTCTTACCCTCTTGGCTCTGTCTTCCCATTGAGAATTTTAATTCCCAAGGAGGAATATTGGCAAGTAACCAATTTTCCCATAATTGTTTCCAACTACCTGGAATGTGAAATTTCAAGAATTAATTCCCAATGTGATTTTATGGCTAAATGTATAAAACATTTATGCATTAATAAATTTAAACAAAAATTTCCTTATAATAATTATTTGACCTTCACATGGCCCACAACAAAACAATTTTTTTTAATTGTTGTAAATAAATATTTACAATTTTACGAGGGGGTGTTACAATAATATTAACTTTAATATTTTTGAATTTTATATCACATTTTCATTGTGTATAAATTTAATTGGAAATTTTATTCTTCTTAAATAAAACATTTTATAATGTATTTTAATTAGAAAAATAAAAATATTTTATAGATGTTTGAATTTTATGATGATGATGGTTAAAGTCCATTGAGACCAAACTTTGGTCTATCGGACCTAAAGAAATGAAATATTTAGTTTTTTTTTAAATTGTACTCCTATGCTCAAACAACATAGAGAGAAGCATCCCGAGCTCACTATAATTTTGACATGTTAAAAGGCTAGGAAGGTCGGTATTGCAACAAATATTATGAAACTAAGATCTAATGTGGGTGTTCGCAGGGCAATCTACGAGGAAGTGATTTTCATCCTCAATTTTCATATTCTCACAGAGATGTCAGATCCTTTCCACCCATGGTGTTTTAGGAATTTCCCAACAACTTGTCTCACTATTTATTGAATTACCATGCTTTTTCTTGCATCCCCACCTACTCTGCTCCCTTGGCCCCCACTACTCCTGTCCCTCCAACAGAATTCATTGCCTTCCAATTCATTCCCATGATTTTGTTAAATTGTAGCTAGAAAATGCTTCATTTGGCTTGTGCCTTTGTTGAGGAGGTAAATCCCCTCTGCGGACAGAAGCGATCCCTACTAGCCCAGATCGGGTCTAGCAACAATCAAACACGCTATAGTGCAGGCTCCTAATTGTAAATAAACCGACTTGCAATGAAGGCTTACCTGGAATCCAATGCTGTCGTTTGTAGAAGAGGTGATGCTCCCATTCCTTCGCCCTGGCAGATCACGATCCTCACGATCTCCGTGATCGGACACCTGCACACGCAAGAAACAACACAAACGCACGCATAAAATCTAGTATATACAACTATATGTCAGTCGAAGAGGACATAACTCATGAACATCATCAAGAACAAGAGTGGCACCATAACCAATAGTCGCTTATCATTAATGAGTCAAAAAGAAGAATACAACCAAAGCTTCGACGTCGAATTCTCCTTTGGAAATTCGTCAGCAGAACATGCCTCGATAAAGCCTGTCAAGGATGGGACAAGCATCTCTCTCCGGATATTTGGCAATAGTCTCCTTGCTTGGATTTGGCCTTAAGGGAATCAAGAAGGCTCTTGCAGCATAAGGATGTGAAAGCTCTTGGGAACTTGGAGATTCTGGAACTTGAGCACTTCAAGACTAGCTTGCAATGGAAATGGGCAAGCTTTTATAGATGGAGGAAGGGGAGTTGGTATCCCTATAATCATGGGATTGGCCCTATCATCAAGGAAGCTTCCATGAGAGGTGGCAAACCACTTCCTCTCTATGGAGATCCGTAGCCAAACCTCCCAACTCAAGATAGACAGCAGTCCAGGAATTTGTTAGGACGAAACTTCCGCCATTTATTTTTAAAAAACACAGCTTAAATTGGCTGGCGCGAGTGCGACTCTGGGACAGAGCGCCAATTGGCGCGCCCTCTTTGAAGGATTTCCCCCATTGGCGCGAGTACTGAACTGGCTACCCGCGCCAATGCAAAAAGAGGTGTTTTTAGGGTTTTTCAGCAGGAGATGTCTTCAGGGGGATGAAAGTACATGTTCAAGGGAATGCCATGAAAGTATTTTCAAGTTATATCACTGCTCACAGGTCAAAAAATAAGCCCTCCAATGTGCGAGATGGGGAATGGTAGGGACGGTGACAAATTGTTGTGTAACAGATGCCCCCTAAAGCATGAGGCCCGAGAGAGAGAGAGGGGTGAAATGCTTTACGAGAACATGTCCAACTGAAAACTCCGCCGTCGAAAAACCTGCGTGAAGAAGTACAACTGATGTCTCAAATACATGATATATATGTGGTATGGGCATAGCCATCCATAACAGAGTATACAATAATCCAGATCCAAGGCATGGACGTAGCCATCCAGTGAGGATCGATAAATAGACTCAGGTATGGTGCAGCCATCCAGTAAGTGAGTCATGTAAATAATCATAATAATCCACAAACTCGCAGCCTGGATTACAACAGACACAATCCAGGGTCTTGTGCTCCATCTCGACTCAAACAAAGTACAAGTTCAAGCATGCGAATATGTGAGCTGAAGTCGAACATGCAAGAACATCGCCTGATTACCATCCAATGATGAAAGTTGTTAATAGACGCGAGAGGTACCACCATTAATGCCAATGGTCCTCAAGGTACTACAGGTACAATCTACGGCATGTGAACAATGAGCTGACGTCAAACACCAGCAGAATCACTTGATCGGAGGCCAATAATGAAAACCTCACGTCGAATGCGAAGAACCTGCCATTGAGGCATGCAGGCTCCAAGGTACCATAAGGGAGTCTCTAGATCAACTTCCCAGATAATGGGCTGAAGTCGAAAGGAAGTGACCTTGATCGAAGTTGGGCCATAGTGTTTCCCACATCATCGACATGAGACAGAGGAACATGATGTTTTTTGTGAATCAGGATCAAACGAGAATCAAAGGGAGGTTGATATTTGCAGAGGTCAACTTCTCTTGAACATATTGGCGGCATGATAGTGGATTTGGCAGTATTTGACATCAAAAGATCAGAGGTCATATTGACGAGGCAAGGAGCAGATGAGAGGTCAAAATGGATTACCCAAACCCATGGAGGCAAGTGAAAAACGAGATGAGATGTCCCCAACCCAACACGAATGCAGACAAGTGCCATGTTCAAGAGCGACATACTGCCGACACGACAATGATGCTGGTTCCATTTTCCCCACCATCTCGGTGAGTACCTCTTTATTTTTACACAAGCTTGAAGAGGATACCATATGCTTGTCATATAAATCTGTCCTTCGGACGAATCCATCCTAGTGCATTTAACGAGTCCTAGGAAGGAGAAACTCAGAGAACGTCATTTCGACTGAATCCAATGTCATCAGGGTTTAACGAGTTTGACAAAGGAAGAACTCGGCGTCTTTTCATATTTAGAGAGTTTAAAAAGACAGCTAAAAAGTAAACTCCAACGGTCCCTTTTCGTAGATAGTTCCTCAAATCCGAAAAGGTAGAAAACTATGTCTGAGAAAACCTCCTAGTCACGATAGGCTAGGGTATTCCTTTTTCGTAAATAATCTATCCCAGCCCGAAAAAGGGGTAAACGTATACTGGGTAGATGTCGTTTCGGGGCCACTTTAACGAGATCGAAACGACAAGGGCCTCGGCAATATTTTCATGTTTAGAGAGTCAGAAAAGAGCTGAAAGGTGACTCCTCCTGGAGGAACGAGTGGTATAAAGGGTAGCAACTGGTTCCGGTAATGGTGGAACTTCTCAGAACAAGATAAAGGTCAAGAGGCTGGCTAACAAGACCACTCATCGCAGCGGTTCCTCAGGAATGGGTAAAACAACCAAGTGAAGGCATATGATCGGCCAAGCAGATAGTGACGATGGAATGAGAAAACCAAGGCTCATCTGGCAAAAACAGGCTGATAAAATGACAATCACAAGAGGTAAAATGGGAAAGGTTTCATTTTTACACAAGCTTGAAATCAGGAAACTCTGCTTGAATTTGGTTTCATTTTTACACAAGCTTGAAACAAAGATAAACTATGCTTGAAAGCGGTTTCATTTTTACACAAGCTTGAAACGGAAACAAACTATGCTTGAAAAAGTAAGCATGCCCCCGGCATGGTGACTCAATTCGAGGTACATGCCCCCAAGCTTCAATCCATATGAAAAGCAGATGGAGTGAAGGTTCAAATTACAAGATCAAAAGAAAAGACTCGACTGGGATTTTACGAGATCTTATCAAAGACTCGAATTGAACAGGAACGTGTTTCATTATTTTAACGAGGTTGACACATTAAAAGAACTATCCTTAGGACACCTTGTTTCATGGTTTAAGGAGCTTGGCACAAGACAAGGAACTATGCTCCGACAACCTTGTTTCATTTTTTAAGGAGCTTGACACAAGACAAGGAACTCTGCTCCAACAACCTTGTTTCATTTTTTAGGGAGCTTGACACAAGACAAGGAACTCTGCTCCGAAGACCTTGTTTCATTTTTTAAGGAGCTTGACACAAGACAAGGAACTCTGCTCCGACAACCTTGTTTCATTTTTTAAGGAGCTTGACACAAGACAAGGAACTCTGCTCCAATGACCTAGTTTCATTTTTTAAGGAGCTTGACACAGGAAAAGAACCATGCTCCGATGACCTAGTTTCATTTTTTAAGGAGATTGACACAGGAAAAGAACCATGCTCTGACGACCTTGTTTCATTTTTTAAGGAGCTTGACACAAGAAAGGAACCATGCTCTGACAACCTTGTTTCATTTTTTAAGGAGCTTGACATAAGACAAGGAACCATGCTCTGACAGACTTGATTTCATTTTTTAAGGAGCTTGATGCAAGGGAACGAACCATGCTCCGATAGACTATTCGTCATGATGAACAAGAAGTCATGGCTTCCAAGAGTCCCGCACCAGGTGGGAGAATGACATCTTGGAAATCAGGAACCAATGCCCCCAGTACACTATGCACGACGACGTCGTCACTGAGTGCAGGCACAGGGTAGGCAGCTACATAGTTGATCTGCGGTGGGGTAGATACAACAAGTGGATAAAAACCAGGAAGGGATGATGGCGGGCCAGCTGCCACATCAGGACCAAAGAACGAAAGCTGATCAATGGTCACGATTCGTCCTTCATGTGGAAAACAGACCACATGAAAGAGGGAGGAGACAAGCGCTCCCATGGCATAGGTGTAATCGCGCCCCAAGAGCAGATTGAAATCCAAGGGGCCTGGAACAAGCATCATGTCCATATGGACGGTTTTACCTCCCAAAGTAACAGGTAACCTTGGAAGGATCCCTAACGGTTGACTCGTTCTTCTGTTAAATGCCAACAAATTCTGCGTAACAGGCGCAAGAAGCGGTGAACCGAAAGCTTGCCAAGTAGTCGAGGATAGAACACTAACAGAGGAGCCCTTGTCTATAATTGTGCTGGGTACGACCAGACTAAAAGCCTGTACTGTGATCTCGAAAGGCACATAAGACGGAAGGCGGTATCCTGAAAATCGATTCCAATCGAAGGAAGTGACCAAACTACTTGGAGGGGCTACCATCAAATCGAGATGGTCTTCCCCTGGTGTTACAGAAGAAGAAGGAGCATCCTCCACGACCTCCATCTCGAAGGTGGGAGGGGTATCCTCCGGAACCTCCATCACGGGAGGCGGAGGAGCAGCTTCTTGAGGTATAGGGACAGGAGAATCTTTCTCCAAGTTTGAGGAATCTGAAGAAACAAGAAGAACCTGAGGGATGTGAGGTCCACTCTCAAAGGAAAAGACCTGGTGCACCATAGGCAGGGCCAGTTCAACCGATCCCACGACTAATGGTTGGTCAGGGATGGATTCCTGAATTTGAATTTCTGAGGGAGCGGGATCGACCAAGGATGACTCTTGACCAATCGTAGGATCAGCTGGTGGAGGACTCAAAGAAAGCTGTTTATAACCAGCTAGAAGGCATGGTGTAGAAACAGTCGAGTTGTCCAAAACTCGCTTGGCTTCATCCATATACGGAAAAAGGTGAATGGCATGGTGCCCTTCACACAACTTACAGGGATTGGTAATCTTACCCTGCTTCTTAGGAGCCTTACCAGCACCAGTTGAAGACGTGCCCCCAACCTGACTCCCAGAAGCCAAAGGCAACGGCGGACGACCATTGGACCATACTTCAAGCACCTTGGGAATGCCAGGGAAATCTCGAAGAAGATGGTCTCCCGTGCACAACATGCAAGGGAACTTGACTTTCTGTGGAGGGTTGGAAGGTTTATCAAGAGGAGACTTCTTAGGCGCAATAGCCGCAGAGCTAGCCTCTCCTTTATCGGACTTCTTCTTCTTTGTCTTCTTCTTCTTCTTCTTAGCCACCTGGTTACTTGAATCCAGACTTTCACCAGGCGAAGTAGAAGAGGAGGACGCAGAAACAGGCGAAGAAGGGGAGAGGTCCACCTTAGAATCAACATGATGTTGTTTAGGCAGAGGAACTGATTGAATAGTAGCGGAGATATTCGGGACCACAGAGGTTGAAAACAACCAAACAGGCAACCCAACAGTTAACCCAGGAAGGGACAACGTTGCCATATAAGGAGCACCAAAATTTCCAAAAGGAGGAAAAGGACCAGGATTCCCATCGGAGGGGATTCCTTGGTTGGTGAACTCCGAAAAAGTTTCCATCAGAAACGATCTTCAGAACAACACCCTAAGGAAACTAACTTTAACCAGGAATATTTCGTGGGCAGTTAATTTTTAAAACATTGAAACAAAACTCTACCATTTCATATTTTAAGAGTCGAGAAACAGGCAAAAGGTGACTCTATCGCTTTCAGATTGGAAACAAGCGTGAAAGGACAAGCGCTTGATGACCTTTTCAAATTTAAAGAGTCAGAAAAGATCGAAATGACTACTCGGGAATGCTAGGCAAAGGGTGTACCAGATATCCGTGAACTGCAATATACACCTTGGTTTCAAAATGAAAGAGAAATCAACCAAGGACTTAACGTACGTGCAGGCAATCTCCCCGAATGTTGTGTCCGGTGTATCATGGGTATAGGGCGGCAGACTCGACTTCCTATGGATAAAGGATTAAAACCTAGTGGGGTCTCCCTTTATATACATGACGGTACGGGGAGCACAAGTCCGTACTAGCGCTGTCTAAAGCCAAGAGGCGAACGACAGCTACTAGGTTTAACGACGCCGGAACACGTCTCTAACCTAGACCTCTAAATGTTTCGTTAATGTTTCAATGCTTCCTTAGGTAAATTGAGTAAATTTTAATGTTGATCTTCAATTACGTTTCGGTTTCAAGGCCCTACCGTATGTCATATGACAATCTCCTAAATGCAGCTGCGTGAGAAAAGAAATCTTTCAATTCGATGAATGCTATCTAGTTAAGGGAAGAGCTTCAAACAATGATGCAACAAACAACAACACTGTGAACGAAAACTTTTCCAAACTAGATGACTTTCACTATCCAAAAGTAATTTCAAACATTCAACGATGCGAATAATGCAATGTAATCTATGCAAAATCCTCTTTTTCGAAAACTATGCAATTGTAATCTATGCACAATTTCCTTTTTCCTTTTCAAATGATAAGAATGCACTCAATGCATTTTTCGATGAAATGAGAATCTACTTAATGCACACTTTCAATGAAAGAGAATGCACTCAAAGCGATCTCTAGTTTTCGATCATTAAACAATGTAATCTAAGTTCAATGATGGACCTAAAAAAATACTCTTCAATGCAATGTGATCTAATGCACTTTAACGAAAATAAAACTATGAGACAAAAACTAAAAGAACACAAATCTCATTGATGAAAGATGAATGCAAAAGAGATGTAAACAAACCCTAAGAATGCAATCGTTGTTTCAAACACTTTGTAACGAAATCCCTCAAAAGGCGACAAGACATATGAGGTCAAACACAAAGAGGACTTCCAAAGCAAGAGATCAAAACAAGGCATTCATTCCCTTTTACATCAAACAATCATGGAAATAAGACATTTCAAACAATGAGAAATGTAATATATGCTCATATAGTGAAAAGACCGGAAGGGAAAGACACACTGGTGAAGGATTTAGGGAAAAAATCTCAATTTTCATACACCCTAAAATTGGCTTGACTTGTACATTGACAACTAGCGCCAACTGGCACGACTTGCACATTGAAAACTAGTGCCAATGGCCAATTGGCGTGGGTTGCTAACTGAAAACAAGCGCCAATGCCTGAAAATGAAAAAAACAAAGAATTTCTCCCAACCAAGACCAGACTCACCACTTCAAGCAGAATCTCCAAGGCTCAAATGAACCATGTAATCTAGGCTCAAAGCGAGACACACACAGATCAAGCTCGAAAAGCTCAGAACAAAGAAAACCCTAGTACCTCACAGGATTGGCACGACTGTGACGCTGAAACTAGCGCCAGAATAGAATTGGCGCGGGTAATACACTAGCAACCTGCGCCAATGGGCACGACTGTCAAGCTGAAAAGCGCGCCAGTCGAGTTTACTAGTCAAAAATAAAAAAGAGCAATCCAACAAGAAGACCAGTGATAATCAAGCTATGCAAAAGACAAATTCACAGAAAGAGCCAGCCCAAAAAGCTGCTCAAGCAAGTAGAATCAAGAATCAACTGAAGAGACAAGACAGTGCTCCAAGTTGTTCAGTCCGTAAACCAAACCGGAGATTGACTGAAGCAACGTTGATCTACTCCGCTAATGCAGAGCAAAAGCGTTTTGAAGGCTATCTGGCTATGCTTTAGGCTCCGTCTATAGTTTACAAATCAAACAACAAGCTGAGTCCCCAGCGGAGTCGCCAAATTGTTGAGGAGGTAAATCCCCTCTGCGAACAGAGGCGATTGCTACTAGCCCAGATCGGGTCTAGCAACAATCAAACACGCTATAGTGCAGGTTCCTAAATGTAAATAAACCGACTTGCAATGAAGGCTTACTTGGAATCCAATGCTGTCGTTTGTAGAAGAGGTGATGCTCCCGTTCCTTCGCCCTGGCAAATCACGATCCTCACGATCTCCGTGATCGAACACCTGCACATGCAAGAAACAACACAAACGCATGCATAAAATCCAGTATATACAACTATATGTCAATTGAAGAGGACATAACTCATGAACATCATCAAGAACAAGAGTGGAACCATAACCAATAGTCGCTTATCATTAATGAGTCAAAAATTAGAATACAACCAAAGCTTCGACGTCGAATTCTCCTTTGGCGAGTCGTCAGCAGAACATGCCTCGATAAAGCCTGTCAAGGATGGGACAAGCCTCTCTCTCTGGATATTTGGCAATAGTCTCCTTGCTTGGATTTGGCCTTAAGGGAATCAAGAAGGCTCTTGCAGCATAAGGATGTGAAATCTCTTGGGAACTTGGAGATTCTGGAACTTGGGCACTTCAAGACTAGCTTGCAATGGAAATGGGCAAGCTTTTATAGATGGAGGAAGGGGAGTTGGGATCCCTATAATCATGGGATTGGCCCTATCATCAAGGAAGCTTCCATGAGAGGTGGCAAACCACTTCCTCTCTATGGAGATCCGTAGCCAAACCTCCCAACTCAAGATAGAAAGTAGTCCAAGAATTTGTTAGGACGAAACTTCTGCCATTTATTTTTAAAAAACACAGCTTAAATTGGCTGGCGCAAGTGCGACTCTGGGACAGAGTGCCAATTGGCGCGCCCTCTTTGAAGGATTTCCCCCATTGGCGCGGGTACTGAACTGGCTACCCACGCCAATGCAAAAAGAGGTGTTTTTAGGGTTTTTCAGCAGGAGATGTCTTCAGGGGGATGAAATTACATGTTCAAGGGAATGCCATGAGAGTATTTTCAAGTTATATCACTGCTCACAGGTCACAAAATAAGCCCTCCAATGTGCGAGACAGGGAATGGTAGGGACGGTGACAAATTGTTGTGTAACAGCCTTAGTTAAATGATGAAATTCAAATTTCCACTTCAGCAAGATGACTTGAGTTGTAGCTCGCATAAGTGATATGGCCAAGTCACTCAATTAAGTTAGTAAGTTCAAGTTTGTGGGAAAGAAGTAGAGTTGTGCATGAGTTGATTGCTAAGATATATAAATCTAGTGGATTTATAGTTAGTGAAACTTAGTTCTCTGAGATATAGTCGTGAATAGAGTCAATACGAGTTCAATTGAGTAGTTGTAACTATTGTTAACTCACTGATCTTTCAATTAACTATTCAATTTACTAAAAATATGCCTATTCATGCATGCAATTCAAATTTCCTAGTTGAGTGGAGGAAAAAGGCATGAATGTAAACATTATTAAATACTAGTAAGTGTACAGTGTTTTCATATAGCAAATGAGCTAATTTCCACAAAATTGTGCAAGGAAATAAGAGCGAATGTAGGTAACATGAGTGCAGGCACCACAAGTATAGGCAAAGCGAGTTCAGGGAGAGAAAGTGTAGGCAACATGAGTGGAGACAAAGCGAGTGCATGCTCAGTATTTTCTAGAGTAGACTCAGGAGGAGATCCATATTGCAGTGCAGGTTGAGCTTCAAGGATTGAAGTTTTCATTGTAATAGATCATTGTACTCATCTGATATAATACAAACAAAGGATGGTTTTTTTCACATTTTTTTCCCCAGTTAAAAAATGTGTTCCTTGTGATTGAATGATTGTATTTGTTTCTATTGTATGTTTTCCCTTCTGCAAATTAATTAGAAAAAAATTGTGTCTATTTATTTCAGTGTGATTTCATTAGCAACTGAAAATTTTGAGTTATTTATATGAGGACATGATTGGGCTTGACATAGTGGTCATGGATGGGGCCAAGGCCAACAACCCACAACCCCAAAAATGGAAGAATAAATGTCTCTTTTTGATAATGACATCCCTGTCCACATTCTTCGACATGTAAGTCTAGAAGTTGAGGAAGTTCGTAGAGCGGGGAATTCTCTTTGGGCTCTATGCAATCTCCTTTCCCGGCACATACTCACACAAGAACGAGATTGCTCCAACACTGCTAGAAGGATTTCCAAAGTCAATTCCCACTCTAACCATCTCTACTCTTCCCTCTATCATCTCTCACATGACCTTGGCATAACATTCCCTCCAAAATCTTCCACCTCATCCTCTCATGGTCCTTCTGCCTCTATTTCATACCCTCTTGATTCCTCCTCATCATCCACCATTTACGCTGCTAGTTGTAATTATTCGGCTCGTGGATCGTGGAATGTGTAACTAATTGGCAACAGATTCTCTCCCTGTCTCCCTAGTCCATACGATTGCTTCACCATGGGAGAATCCCCTGAAGCTGACCCTTCTGACCCTAGAAACACAAAGGTTGTTGGTCCAACCGACGATGAACATGCATAACATCAACACATCATTTCTCACTTCATCTTACACAATTCTAGATTATCTTGAACATATCCATTTTTTCGTCAGTTTTTTCGTTGGTATGTTTTATCGCCATTTTTTCTCACAATCTAATCTTAGTTCAGTGGCAGTGGTAGGCTCTCGATCAAGTTCTCTGCCCAACTCTCTTAATTTGGGTTTTTTCCTCTTTTAATTGTAAAAATGGCATTGGATTTCCACTTCTTGGGCATACTATCTGGTTCTCCCTTCCTTGGGTAGATGATCTCCCTAAAAGTGCCAATCAAATTTTCACGTAATTTCCATGTCATAATATCTAAACCAATCAAAATCATTTAAATTTAAAAAGAGTTGCACATCTTAATAATTTTAATTCATGAAATATTTTATTAATATTACTTACCTACTTTGCTCATATGAATTGGAATATCAAAAAAGTTATTAATCCAATGTAAATCTTGGTATTAGTGAAAAGTATAAATTAAAAATGTGGGCTTGTTTGACATTAATAACTATGTCTAAAAAACATGCCAAAAAAATAATTAAATATAAAAAATGTATATAAATTTAGAATTAAATATAAAATAGTTAAATATGAAATAGTTAAATAGTTAAATAGTTAAAAATACAAAAAGGACAAATTATCAATTCTGACTAAAAAAATAAATATAAAATTAAATATAAAATAGTTAAAACACGTGGAAAAATGATTTTGTTGTCACCAAAAATATAAAATATGTAGTTAAATATTAAATAGTTAAATAGTTAAAATATGTATTCAAAGGACAAATTATCGGATTCCAGCCAAAAATAATAATATTTTGGGCCAAAGTAAAAGTGTCGTATATGAGACAATTACATCAATAAAAGTGTCATATAAGACATTTCGTTAAAAGTAAAAAAAATAAAAGTAATATATTAATTTTTTTATTAAATCACTTACTAATGAATATTGTGAAACATAGTCCCAGATGCGAGTGACACACTTGACATGGGTGGATAGCAAAGCCCAACTCACTCGGACCGTGAAATCCTCCAGGCAATCCCCCAACGGCTACGGATCTAATCACAGTTATCACCTCGCACAATCCTCGCAGAAACATCAATCACACGGAATGGATAGGCCCGGTGTCACCTGACCCGGACCATCACCTCACCCTTACCTCCATTAATGATATGTTGCATAAACAGTATTGCAACCTCGCTTACCCCTCTGCGTCTGGCCATCAGCTTGAACCTCACACATAGATCACTCATAGCCTCTCTGACATACCTCATCCAAATTCCTTTAAATCGTCCTGCTCTTGGCCCCTTCCATCCATCATCTGCTCTCTGCTGCATTTTTCTCCCCTGAGTTGGAAGCTCGCTGAAACCAATCAGCTGCGCAATCCAAGTCCTAGAGTGATGCTGCGCAGATCCCCTTTGCCAAGTGTGTTGCATCCTGCGCACTTGCCCCCGAGCCTCTGTAGTTTTTTTGGCCCTTCTACTCCCCTTGTCACCCCTCCCAAGTGTGCAATGGCTCCCAGGTTGCGCTAATGCACTATCCGTGGTGGTCAACGAGGGGCTCTCCTGGGCCGCTACCATTGCGGCGAGGACAATTGGCTTGAATGGCTTAAGGGTTCCTCGACAAATTCCCCTGCTAGCCAGCAGCACGCAGACTCCTCTAGGAGCCCGACGACAAGAGGAAGATCTGGTGCGAGGAGGTCCACTTTCACCTCTAGGGCTCCCTCTCCGCAAAGCATCCCTGCACCTCTGAACAACCCTGTGTGGGCAGATGAAGAGTCAGACATTTGGATCATTGATACCAACACCGTCTGGACGAAGGTTCCGGAAGGAGTAGATCCAGACTCTCCCATCCTCTACGCACCGTCAAATCTCCCCATTCGCACTGTTGTTGAAGTGGAAGCTGCCAAGGAAGCGGCCATCGCGTAGGCCCCTGCCTGTGCCATCCTCGAGGAAGCTCCTCACCGCAGTGATGATGAGGACTCGTAATGTTTGTGTTGTTGTTCAGTTCCTTTTTGTTTTTTATCATGTGTGCCCACAGGGCCGCACTGTCTTGTCCTCCTCTCATGCTCCTAAATGTATCAATGATACTGCGCACACAATCTTTTTCGCTCACAAGTTTTGTCTGGGCCAGCCCCCTCCCCTGCGACAGCCCAGAATCAGTATAACAAAGGTAGAGATTGGTTAAGCGCAACTTACCAACCCTACCTGTAAACTATGTGCTTATATGTTTCCGAATTAATAGATTAGTACAATATACCAAAAAATATATATATTGTGAAACATAGATAAAAGTAAAGTAATATTAAAAAAATGTGTAATATTAGACTAATCTTGAGTTTGCATCCTTTTGTAACTTCCTACAAACAATGAATCTTCACAATTTTTTGCTTGTACTATATGTATTCCATTTTTTTTAATATAATATAATTTATTTACCAAACCAAACAAATATATTTTAAATTATTTAAATTATAATTTTACTTATATTTTTAATAATTTTTATTTAAATAATACATTTTAAAATTTTTTAAATTACATCAATTAGAATTTTATTTTAATAAAATTTTAGTAAATTAAAATTGATTAATATTAAAAAGAAATCGTTTTCAATTTTGAAATAGAATTTTATTTAATAAAATAGTAATCAATTTAAATTGATAAATATTAAAAAGAACTCGTTTTCAATTTTAAGTAGGATAATGTAAATATAAAATAACATTAGATTTAAGCGAGGAAACCATTCACTATTTTTTCGTTTTTTTAATTAGTATAAATGATATTATCTTGATATAACATTATAATAATTCAAATAATGGATTTTCGGTCTAACTACATCAGAGCTATATCAATGGATGTTTTTCATCTGGCCAAAGCCCACACTTTAAGTTGTATCGTGCTTTATAGTTTGTTTTTTGGTTTCGAATGTCGTTCAATATTAAAATGTGTTTTTAAGGAGGTCCTAGGTTTTGGGGATAAGTATGCTTATTTTGTTACTGCACAGTTGTGAGGCTTTAATACTCTCATTTATATATTATTAAAATTTAATTTAGGTTAGCTTTCCAAATTTACCTCTAGAGTTGTCATTTATTGGTTTTTGTTTTTGTTTTTTGTTTTTGTTTTTGTTTTTTATATATTTAGATTTTTATTTATGAAAATATTTGTTTTCCTATGAACTATGGCTGAGATCTATTTAGATGCAATTTAATTAAAGAGATTTGTTCCAATGAGTTTAGCCTGGAATTTGACCAAAGATATAAACTTAACTTAAAGATACCCTTAGTACTTAGTATTTGGTAGGCCACATGACTAGATCATATTTAATAGGATATCCCTATTGGGTTTCTTAGGAGATAGTGGTTAACTCTGTTAGGGTATTGAATAGGCTCACTAGAAGTAGAGCAACATCCGAATTTGGAAACTCATGTTATATAACCAAAAGGGAAATGAATCTAAGATAACTAACCTCTATAGTTTCAATAAAACCTTCAAAAAGCAAATCATTCTTATGAATCTTAATTAAACTTAATGTAATTTCTTTATCATTAAATGTGAACATGTATGCCTTATATACAGTGTCGAAATGTTCTTATGAAAAACGAGACGTGTTAATTTGTGATCAATGTGCCCTAAACATTATCATAGTTACCCGGATACATTGAATATACAAACAAATGTCATATATATGTGAATAATTATTGAACTCATCACTCTTTATGTACTAGGGCCTCATACAATTTATTTTTGTTCCATTCTTGATATCGATCAACTAAAACTTTAAGATGTAAATATTTTCCTTCTATTTATTTATGTCTTCTATCTTTTGAGTTTTATTTTTCCTCATTAATCAACTCTATGTCCAATGTGAAGGCACTTGGTCTGCAATTTGTGACGTCTAGTGGGGAGGCATCATCCCCAGTTAGAGCCTAACGTTGTTGTAAAATTTGACCCTAATTAGAGCCTGACTCTTTCTATTGTGTTTTCCATATACTTCCTCGTCATATGACTTCCTCTCATGTTCCTATGACCAAAATCCCTCATTCAAATCTCCATATCTACCTTACATAAGGTTTGTTTTATAATAATCATTGTAACTTGTAAAAAAGTCGTTATTATATTAAATTAAAAACTAAAATATTAATTCTGAATTAAATGACGATGATAATGATGATGATTAACGTCCACTAAGACCAATGTGGTCTATCAGACCTCAAGAAAATAAATTAAAAAGAGTCTAATTGTCATTCTGCAAAACCTTGTTTCTGTGATCAAGGAGAAGGGAAAGAAGCGTTCCAAGATCGTTATAGTTGGGTTGGCTTAATGAGTTAAGAATATGGGAGGTGTGGCTGATCATAGGGAATTGAGAGCTGATGTGGGCAAGAGCCGAGCAGTCTAAAAGGAAGTGTTTTTCATCTTCCACCTTCTTAGTATCATAATTTTGACATATTATATCGTCTCAGGGGGTCTTTAGAGTAGACCACGGTTTGGTCTCACTTCAAAGTTCATGAGAATTAGTTCTTATCTTAGTGATGTTCATTTTATTCTTAATGTTGGTAAAAAAAGAGAGATAATTTTGGCTATCAAGGATGGGGTTGATCACCTCCTTATAGTATCTTAGCTTCATTTTACCCTCTAGCTCCTTCTCATCCCACATCTTGTCCTTAAAATTGGAGGTAATAGTATCCTTGATACTATCCTTGCTTCCCATAATGATCTCCTCCTTAATCACCCCAAAGATTGAGCAAGGACTGGACATCCTTATGCCACCCGCACTTGAGGCACAAGTGGGGGTTTGACAAAAGTTAGAAGCAACCTTTGAAAGCCTCTTAGATTCCATGATATAAGGCTTCTTCTTATATACCAAATATCTAAACGTCGTCGTACATTCAGTTGGGGACAAACCAACTTTGATAAAAAAATAAAATAAGAAATATTTCCATTTTAATTAAAAATTATAATTATTAAAAATTAAAAATAAAATTAAACAAATAATTAATAATTAATTGTAATTATTAAAATAAAACAAAATAATTAAACATAAAATAAAATAAAATAAATAAAATAATAAAACAAATCAATATAAATATAAATACAAAACAAAATAAATAAAATAAAATAATTAAAATGATAGGTTATTAATTAAAATACATAAAACCTAACATAACTAAACTAACCCAAAAAAAAAATACAATATATAAAAAATAAACAAAACACAAAACCTAAACACCTACCTCACCCATCCTACTTCATATACAACACTAAAAGGTAACGTACGTTTGTTTGAAGATTAATCTAAGATGTGCTAACAACTGGCTATGAATGACATCGGAAATCGACTCGTCAAATAGAAGTTAAGTGCCTATCACCTCTCCAGTCGATGATCAGTCAAATTCGAATGAAACCCTTTAATGGTCGAGATTCTGCTGGGACTCCATTGCCAATCGCTTTATCTCTCCTCTAATCATTCAACAAATAATAACATGGATTTTAAAGTTTATATATATATAAACTTAAATTTTATATTTTTATATATTACATTATTCAAAACTTATATATAATGTATATAAAATAATATTTGAAATGTATAATATTTAGAAAACTTAATTGAAATCTATATTAAAATGTTAGTTTGAAATATACCCTGTATAATATTTAAAAAAAATCATTTGAAATCTATATCAAAATATTAGTTTGAAATATACAATTAAATTTATGATTTATATTGAAAACTATATATGTATACATATATTTTTTAGACTTTGTTAAATTTTTTTACTTTTAATGGTTGAATGGAGAAATTGTGTGGCATAAATTTATTTGCAGCAACCTTGACTGTTGAAGGGAATTCATCAATAATTTAAAAGAATGTTTCCATCACGTTAGAAAATCTGATTTAAGCTTGAATTTCTCATTTGCATTGTCACATATTTGATACCAACTTAATAATTCAACGCTTTAAAGGAAAAACAATTTTAAACTTAATGTGCACTCAATATTTCGGATTGTATGCGGAGTTGAAGGTTCTTGAAAATAAATTTACATTAAATACATTTTATAACCTAATGTTTTTATAAATACATTTTATAACATAATGTTTTTATATAGCTGGAAATATTTCACTAAGTTTTAGCTAAGGTAAAATCAAATTTCATTTAATAAAGGTATGGGAGACCGTGTTATGAGGAGGAAATTATAATGAGTGAGTTTATATTTTAATTTCATTTATCATTATATGTTACATTAGATAACTAAATCATGTCTTTTCTTTTTAATGAAGGAAAACTATTAAAAAACTTATTATATGAGAGATTTGAGAGGAAGTTAATTAAAGGGATAGAATATATATTTCATTTAGGAAAAAAAAAATATTATTAATGTAATTTTATTTGAGAAGTGTTGGACAGAGAACCCCTTGAGGAAAGCTTTTGAGAAAGACTCTGCAGATCGAGGAGCGTAACGCTCAACGCGAAGCTAAGTTAGAGTCGTAGAGGCTTTGGGGTGGGTCAAAGCCCCTTATTTTGTAAAAGGATGGGAATATCTTGTATATGTTGAGCTTCACCCATGGTTTTCAGACCATAGTATTGTAAATGTAAAGACTATATAAGGACTTTAAGATAGTCTTGATAGAAGGTAGTAGATGATACTTGATATATGATGCACTTGGATGTAAGATTGTTTTGAGTCTGTATTATGTGGGTTGGGTTAGAGGAAAGGCTCCTACAGCTGAGTGCGCAGAGACCTTAGGAAGTTTGCCACTGAGTGCACAGACCCTTACGTCTGAGTGCATAGGGTGGAATTGATTGTATTGGGGAAATCTAAGCATTAATGAAAGACTCTTAAGACAGATCTGTGTTTTGATTTTAAGTGTTTTCTTTACTTGCATCTTATGTTATCTGTACTATTTTACTTATAATTACATTGCAAATTCATGTTTAAGGTTATTTATATTGTTTTATGCTTGTTAAAGTAAGATCGCACAGTCTGCAAGTTAGTTCAAAAGAATTGTTGAACTGCTATTGTATAATTAGAAGATCTGTTTTTCCTAGTGCTATCAAGTACTGAAAGGAAGATATGTCCTAAATCCACATTCACTTGTCCCTCTGGATGCATAAACCTAGTTCTAGCATCCCCCTATATTTCCTTGGGTGAGACTTCAGTCTACGCAGCAGATCGTTTCCGAAAGGGTCAGTAATAGTGGGTTTTGTTGGTTCGCGCAGCCACGTCTGAACCTGTGTTTAGGCCCCATCAAGCCAACAAATGGTTCTGTTGCCGGGACCGAGATCTCACTAAGGGATATGTGGATGTGGTATCCGTCTAAGAAAGTTCTTCAAGACAAGGTACATCTAAAAGAACATGAATTTGTTGCACAAGAAAATAGAAATCCATGCCTATATACTCAAAATTGGTTGAAGATGTATATTTTTACAGATCAGCATGAGATATTTTTCTCATCATTTGCTACTGAGTTGCATGAGAGGTTATCAAGACTAGCTGATCAAATGACCTGTTTTAATAATTGGCCTATTGCGTGGACTCCTCGGCTGATCAATAAATTGAAGGGGACTCCTAAACAGATCGCAAGGGCTGGTGATTATTGGATCAATAATATCCTTGGAGGTTTTATTACTGAGTTCGCAATCGATACATCTGTATCCTATAGCGAATCTAAGTGAAAATTTTTCAAAGGCCTTTGAGGTAAGTACTTGAATTCATTGAAGCTTTGGATTAATATGCTATTGTGTGAAAAGGGTGTACTAAGAATGCAATTAGAATGATGTTCGGATGAAATAAAACCATAACTATGCGACGAGGTAAGAGATTTAGGGTAGATCATAATAATTACATTGAGTCTGGGTACAGTCCACTATTTGGGTCTGAAAGTGAAGAAGGAGAAATCCACCCTAGTACCCTTATAAGTGCGTCAGTAAAGTTTGAAGATCATCAGGGCACTTCTGGAATTACCCAACCTTCCGCCCTCAACACCACCCACTGCCATTTTTCTCCTCCCCTGCCACCTCCACCTCCCCTATTCAAAATGGTTCACTCACCTAAGATGCATGTTTTCAAAGGATCAGATGATCCTGAGCTGTTATGGTTGTTGCAGAAGCGATATGGAGATTGCAGAACATAACTGATGAGAATATGAAGAAAATGCAGTTGGTCACAATGCTAGAGCGTTATCTTGGTACATGAAATTTACCACGATGAACCAAAATACTACGTTGGCCCAGACTAAGGCTGTGTTGAATGTTGAATTTAAGAAGCCGAAGTCAAAGTTGCAGTCCCATTGTATTACGAAGATCAAAGAGATCAAGAAATTAGATAATGAAATGGTGTGGGAAGTTGATCAAAGGTTTTAAGACAGTGATAAGTCAAGTTAGATTTGAGATCCCTGACGAGCAACACAAGGAATGGTTTATCGTTGTGTTGTTACCTCATATTAGATTTCCATTATCGCAGAAGGAGGTCACAAACCAAGTTGAAGCACTGGAGATTGTGATGAAATTAGAATATTCGTCGGTAGTAGATATTAACCTAAGGGTTCAACAGATTTAAACCTAGTTGGAAAGCTTACATATGGGCTCCAAGATTTAAAGAAGGGAAAATAATTTCACGCAGAAGTGTGGTGCATAAAGTGAAAAGAGGAAGGTCACCATAAGGATCAATGTCCTATTTTTAGAGACTACTTGGGCACTGGGATGCCAAGTCTGTTTCAACCTGGGCCAAGTACTGGAAAAAATATGGGATCGAATGTCTAGTGTAGTTTATGTGAAGTTGTAGGGAAACACTCTACAAACTACTTTCTTCTACTGCAGAAGTACATCCAGTCACCAAATAAATTATTCTATAATTACTGTAGTTCAGTGGGACATGATGACAAACATTGTCGAAGCTACAATCTAATGATGCAGAGTACTGGAGCACACCGAGTACAAGATGAAGGGCATGAAGATACATGTTTGCCAAAAATGTGCGAAGGTTTCCCACTGGATGAGGTCGTGGACAAATCATATGCTATAGTTGTGGTCATTCTAGACATTTCACCAGACATTGTCATAATCCTGATGTTGTACATTGTAGGTATTTTCGTGCAATTGATCATGAAATAGAGGATTTTCCTACATTATTGGCTAAAATGCAGGAAAAGTGCAACCAAAAACCTTCCCAGAACATGAAAATGATGAGAGCTGAACCTCGCCAAGAAGATCTCAGCGTCAACATAGTGACATGAAGTGGTATAAGTACAAGAGAAGATAAAGGAGAAGGCAAGAAACATATGGAGGATACATGGGTCCAGAAATATGGAGACAAGAATAATGGGTTTGATATACAGTGCAAAAGAGAAACCTTCATGGATGCGAACAAGAGTTTTATGAGCCCTAGAGCTTCGACATAAACAACGCAGAGAAAACTAATTCCATTGAATAATAAACATGAGGAGATTACTGAATCCTAGTATGTTGATCCAACCATTCTGAAATCTTTCTTGCAGACATGTATTATGTTGCTCAGGGATCAAAAGGCCGTGGAGGGATTACAGGAGTTGATCGAAAAATACGTTGGTAAAGAGGACCAACAACTGGAACAACGTGTAGTACACAAGGTATACAAACATAAGAAAAGAATTGGCAGAAAAATGCAGCTAACTGTACAGATCGATGATTATGAAATGGATCAAGTAATCCTTGATCTTGGATTAGATGCCATTTTTTTTCCAAAACAAACATAGGAATGAATGGGGAGACCTAAGCTGCAATGGTCATTGATTCAGCTAAGGATAGAAAATTAACAGAAAATCATTCCTATGGGTCGACTGCAAGGTATCAACATAAATATTGATGGCGCAAGTGTATTGTCCGATTTTGAAGTTATTGAGATTGTTGATGATAGAAATTGGTATCTTGCATCACTTGGATTTGATTGGGCTTATGACATCGATGTTATAATCAATTTGAAAAATAAACATATGGTATTTGAAAATAACGATACTATGGTCGTTGTGCCTTTGGACCCCTCTGAAGGTACAGGCTATATATAACCTGTTCAACACAAATATGGTGATGTTGATATTGATCAAATCTACAAGATCACTGTGCAGGATGAAGATTGGATTAATTTGTCCATTGATGGAAAATCTGTTGGTAGCATGATAGTTAGCATGTTTCAGACTCTGACGAGGAATTGGAACACTGGCAGAACCACTTGCATGAAGTCTCTACTAAGTGGTGTAACGGAGCTACCAAAATATTGGGCTGTGTCACATCAGAGGTACATGAATTTCCTCTTTATGATGGAACTGGCAATGTTGTCTTATTTTTGGAAGAGTTTGAAAAGAAGGTGCCTAAAGAACAATGATATGAAGCTTTGGACTTCGTCTTGAGGTCCACTCCAGCTCGATGGTGGGTTGCAGACATAGAAATCTTAGGAGGATGGAAGGAATTTTGCAGGATGATAAGGCTCAAGTTTGGTCATGTAGACACTAAGACTGCGGAAAAGTACAATGGTAAATATGATCATCGTAGGAATTTATCTCACTAGACTGTAGCTTGGGGAAAATAACCTCAACCTGAATGGGTGCAAATATGCTTCCATACCTTGGATACGACACCTCAGAAGTCGTATCTTGAAATGGAGCCGCGCAATGGCACCACAAATTGGTATGAGATGATAGAAGGGTTTTTGTTGACTTATAAATTTCTTGATGGATGGGATTGTATTAATGATGCTCTTCAAGAAGTCAAAGTAGGAGTATTCTAAATTACTATTGAGCCAAGGGCTTTGGTAAAACTTGATTGGGCTGCACAGTTGGAAAAAGCTCGAGAAGGTTACAATCTGAATGCAGAAGAAGGTGAGGATGATCCGCATAATGTCAATAATATTGAATTAGAAGGACATCACGAGGTTGTAGGTCGTGAAGTAGAGATTCCATACATAGCACAACCTGTCAAGGCTCAACAAGTCAACATAGGCTCCGAAGCGGAGCCTAATTTCACGAATATTGGGGACTATTGGGATGATGACACGGTGATCAAGGTCACCGAATTGTTGCATGAATACTAGGAATTGTTCCCAACAAATTTCTCGAAGCTGAAAGGAATTGTAGGAGATTTTGGAGTTATACACATCACTTTAAATCCTAATGTGAAGCCATTCAAGGAACACCCATATCAGCTAAACCCAAAATACAAAGAAAAGGTGCGATAAGAAATAGACAAGATGCTTAACGCTGACATTATTGAACCAGTAGAAGAGTCTAAATGGCTTAGACTTATGGTGGTAGTGAGCCCTGATATTGCACCAAGAGTGTTGCAACTCCCTGGGGCTGCCCTACTTTACTTTATCAACCCGAGGTTCATACAAACATGGAGGTGACAGTGCCATATACACAGTAGATGCATTATGTTCATGTCATTCTCTTCTGCTTTATGAAAGGGTGCTATTTCTAAGGGTTTTTATTGAAGTCGGTCACACATCAATGAAGCTACACTAAGTTTCATAAATGAAATGACAGAAAGGAAACTAAATTAAATTACTGAAAATAAATGACAGGAAGGAAACTAATCTAAATTGCTGAAAGGAAATGGTAGAAAGGAAATTAAATTAAATTGCAGAAAGGAAACTAACTTAAACTGCACTTAACTTGGCCAATCGGCTAAACACACTCTACTTATCCTATGATCTATATACCATGCTTCTAACCATGAAACTATTCATGATCTAATTCTAACTGAAAAAGTGTTGATTGTAGTTCGAAGGAAAAAGGGTTAAAGAGGCTAATGGAGGGCTTACACACATGAAACAAGGCTTATAAGTGAAAGGATGGGTTTAAAACTTATAAAAACTTATTATAGCACCGAAAATGGCTTTGGAGAGGAATGAATTGAAAATTGCGATGGCAGAGATGCAATGGAGGAAACATTTGTGATATGCGATATCGTAATTGCAATATCGCAAAATTAAAGAGATATTGAAAATGTTGTTCGGGAGTGGGAGCGCAATGCGAAGTGTGATTTTTGGAAAGGCTAAATCTGTGAGATGCGATTTTGATAAGGATGAAATGGCAGTGGGACCGACGGCAAAGTGCGATCGTAATATCGCAATCGGCAGGCGGGAGGGTAAGTGTTAAAGGAAAAAGGGAACCGATGCGATTTGCAATTGCGATGTGGCAGGGTACGAAGTGATTATCGAAATAGGAGGAAAAGAGCGGTAAGTTTTAACGGAAAAATGGAAACGTTTTGATTTTGCGATCTGCGAAGTACAATAGTGAGAGAACCGAGGAGAAAAGACGAGGGTCGAATTTTAATGATTTTCAAGCGTTTTTGCATTAAAAGGGTAAAGGTGAGGTGAAAAGGGAAAAATCGCTGAGATGTTGAAGAATGGCAAAGGAAAAGGAAGGGGTCATGTGAGATGCGAAGTGGAATAGCAGGAATTTTGAGGAGAACAGGCGGGGGTCAAACTTTTAATAGATTTCTGTATAAAAAAGGGTGTGGCAGCTGACAAGAAGAGATAAAGGAGGGAAATGAAGGCGTAACATCAAGGTTCAGAAGCGTAACACAGAGATGGGGAGAAATTGGAAGATGAAGTGGAACGACGTAATGGCCTTCTCCGGAACTTTTGATGCTTATTCCTGCAAACAAAGCTGCAGATTCATACATGGGAAAACAAAAGAAATGCGTGATAAAAACAGTGAACAGAAAGCAATTTTTGGGTCTATGGGAAGGATTTCCCTCCTTGAGCTCTATTGACAGAGATGAGAAGGGGATCTCGATACACAAATTTTTGGTCTTCCTCTATTCTATTACTCATAAGAAAATGAAAAAATACAACAACACATTGAAAGCAAAACTAAGCAGCAATGAAACTATCACAAAATAGCTAACTGTTCAAGAATAAAACTAAATAAATGGCAGAAACAAACCTAGCTAAATGACAGAAAGGAAAGAATTAAAAAAACAGAGAAGCTGAGGCACATGGGTTGGGCCCTAACCCACCAACCCAGCTCTCTGGAACTAAATCAGTAAAATGGAATCTGTCTACTCATTTCAGGAAGAAAATAGCCTTGTTACATTTCTCAAAGTCTAATCACTGAGTACAATAAAAAGCTTAATAGCTTGTAGCAAAATTCCCACAATGGAATCGAAGAATCAGCTTGAATGGAGTGGAAATTGCCCCTAATTAGCTCTTGATTAGCTTTATTTATCCTCATGGGAAGCTACCAATAGCTCCATAAAAAATAGGTAATGAGTCCACTTGACTCCAAGTGAAGTATGGCTTGAGTGCACTTGGTCTTGAGTTGCTTGGATGCCTCTAGAACTCAAATTTTTGGAGAGAATCCTTGGGATCCTTTGGCTTCCTTTGAGATTTAAGGAGGGTGGAAAATCCTCCTATAATTTCTCCAATATTTCTCCATAATTTCCTGACATTTTGCTCATTTATTCTTCAATCTTGATCTTCCAGTGGTAGGGAGAAAGGCCCTAAATTATCTCCTTCTCCAAATTTGCATAATGTGCCCAATATTCTCACAATATTCTACAAAAATAACCATATTAGGCACAAATATTCAATTACCTTTAAACCTTCCTATGAAAATATTAAAGCATAAGAAAACATTATTAAGTGCAGAAGGAGAGATTTAATATATATATTCATGTGCATAAGGAAGGTATATGGACTTAAGAAAGGTTAGATGGGCCTTATTTTATGCCTAATTTAGAGGTCCATCATCACCCCCCTACTGAAACTGTTGCTCATCCTCTGAGCAACATATTCATCCTCCCTGCCTTATGGTTCTTCCTACATGTTGTCTTATTTCATTTCTTGTTTATTGGCCCATGTGTTTCTCCTCCTGCTAATATTCTTGCTATTCTTCTTGCATTTCTTCTCGTAGGTGCTTCATGGAGGTCCTCAGATGCCTTAAGCAAACATTTTTTGCATGCCAAGAGGTAGTGGATCCACCTTTTATTTTATTTTATACTTTTATGTTCTTTCTTTCTTTCTTTTTTCTTTTTTTAATTGCATGCAGAATAAAATCACAGTTATTTTTTCTGTGAACTTAGTTCACCCTTCGTTACCCCTTGGTACTCCTTGTCTTCCATTACAATGAAATGCTTACTACCCACTTTCTCAAGTCCTTTGCAATTTTGTCTTGTTCCTCTTCTTGGTGAAAAAAGTGATGCTAGTTGCTAGATATGACTGAGGTTGCTCTGCTACTGATTTTGGCTATATAAAAAAAAATTCCTTCTCACATTTTTTAATGTTTTATTAAGATAAAATAGATTCAAAGAGAGGGTTAGATGATTGCATACCTGAGCCTTACCACTGACTTGTTTTTGCATGTGATATTGAAGCTGCTGATATGGTTGTTGAAGCTGTCTTCGGTGGTTCTGAAGCTGCATGTGCTAATCTGCTTGAGGTCCTTTTAGAGCTTCTGAGCATAGGAGGAGGAAGTCCAAGTTTGACAACCTTTAACCAGGGTGTTGACCGAATCTTATTTTTGTTCCAAATTTCTATTTTCCTTCTTGCAAATGTTGGAAAGCAACTACATTCATTAGAGGGAGATACATGGAGAAATGCAATTTTTTTTTTTTAAGGCCTACTAGCTGCCTCAATGAGGTTTTCCACTAGTAGGTCTACCTAGGCGCCTCAAAGGAGGTTTTCACCTAGGATATTTTATTTTTCTCATTTTTCCCAACCCAATGCCCGCCTCATGGAGGTTTTCAATCAGTGGACCAATCTCAGACACCTCAAAATAGGTTTTCACCTAAGATTTTATTCTTTCCCTATTTTTTTTTCACTTTCCTACTCTACTTGAAAAAAAAAAACCTTTTTCAAGTATAGGAATACTTCCAATCAAGCCATGTACACAACAAGATGACAGATAAAATCATGTGCACACTTGGTATACATGCTTTGACATGTACTTGAATATGAGAGATTAATTTCTTTGACAGGGATTGTATCAAGTATTGTTGGAGAAGAGTGTGTTCCAGCAACTTAATTACTATTTGGAACCATATGTCAATATAGTTGTGATGCCCCTGGTTCACTTGCTGAGTTGGATCACTTTAGATGTCCTCTTCTATTATGGCAGTCAAATGTTCCTCTTTTTGCTGATTTTTCTCTTGAACACATGGAGGAAATGTTGGTAAACATGAGGGAACTTTCTCAACATATGGTTTTGATTTCTGCTCTTCATCAAGTGCAACCCTTGACCTTTTAATCTCCTCATTTGGATCTTCTTCTTCGTGATGTTTTATTTCAATGACATTAAGAAAATATCTTCTCTGCAATACCTTTCTTGAAATAAGATGCAGACCATTTAGATCAAGAGGACATGTTTGGTAGTGTTGTACCTCACCACTGTAAGTGAGTTGAGTTACTTCATTGTATGGGTTTGGAAATGGTCGTACAGGTTTTTTAGTGGGGTTAGATATATGAGATGGATGTGGTTAAGGTTGTGGTTGTGGTGGAGGTGGATGGTAGGGATAACACGGAGTCAGGTATGGGGGATATTGAGGGAAATATTGAGGATGTTGAGGGTTTTCCCAATAAGGACCTTGCCAACCATGTTGTCAAGATTGGTTTTTGGGTTGAGATGGCCAAGGTTTCCAAGGAGGGAGTGTGTCCCAATTATTTTGAGATGGATTTGAATAAGCTTGAAATTGTGAAGTGGGTCCTTGCATCATATCAAGTTGACTAGGCTGCCAGGGTCTCCTTGGAGCTACATAACATAGCTTCTTTGGTGATTTCCTCGCTCCATTGTCTTCCTGGTAAACTTATTTAAACTCGAGGAATGATGAAAAAAATTTAGTAGCATATGATTCTCCATGGATAACAAAAATATCAACATCTTCTTTTTGCTCATTTTTCATTATTAACATTTCTACGTGTTCACTTAGATTTCTAAGAATTTATGTTTTAAAGTTGTCAAGAAAATTTCCAAGTTCATCTTGCCTTACCAATGTTGATGCTGACTTACTTACTCTTTCCCTTCCTCTTTATATGCGCTTGCATGTTTCACAAATTTCTTCAAATGAGAATTGATATACATCTCCTTTACTCATGAGATTAAGCAGATCAATCCACTCATCCATAATTGTTATAAGTAAGATGGTTTTTAGTGTGTGAAATCCTAAATCATGCAATTTTTCCCTCTTAACATTATACACGAACCTCTTTATTAGATCCTCAAGGCTCTCATCTTCTTCTTGGTTCATTCTGTTAGCCACCTATAAAATTTGTCATACCAAAAGGTGGCTAAATCATTTTTGGAGCCTTCAAGAAATAGGTTTTATTGCTAAAAAGTGTTATCTCTTGAAGACTCATGGAGACATCATGCCCTTTGTTTAAATCTTCAGTGTTGTTTCCCTTTAAAACTTAGAAATTCTGCTATATTCATGAAGAAAATACTGCTGCAAAACACCATTTTTTACTTCCTTTCACCTCAAACTAACCTTCATTTTTACCCCCTCATTTCCCATGGAATTCCTCAATTTTCCATTTTTCCCATTTTTCCCTTCATAAAATCCTCCTTAAAAAGTTTAAAACTCCTTTTTAAACTTTGTCGAAACCCCCAAATCCATCAAAAAACATTGAAAATTTCATAAAAAATACATTTTTGTATTACAGGCATAAGCCCCTTTGGGCTAAGTCCTAACCACTTCCCCACATGTGCCCTGGCGCTAGAACCAGGTGCTGAGCCCATTTGGTGCTTATCGCAACGGAGAAATCGGAGTGCGTAGGTCTATTTGCTATGTAAAAAGCTTCCGATGCGATGAGCCCTTCATTTTATAACCCCCGATCTTATTATCACTTCATATAACCCAAGAGGCCGCAATCGGGTGCTTAACATTTCATAAAAACCATTCCCGATTGCTATTTCCCTTTGTTTATTCAATAAACCCACTTTACCTAAGTTTTGCTCTTAACCCGCCAAAACAATGTTTTTTTAATGAAAATGGGTAGATTGAAAAGCCCCGCATCATTTTTCTGATGCGATTAAGTCCTATTGTATAAACCCCCACCCTCTACTTTACTCCATATAAACCCACGCCTGGGACCAAGAGTTAAAGTCTCGAAGTGCTAATCGCATCGGAGAAATTTCAATGGGTAGATTGAAAAGCCTAAAGGCCTGATCCCGATTGGCCCTTGTACATATAAAGCCTTGGGCCTATTATTCTCCATATAGACCAATGGCCCCGTAGATGGGCGCCAAGGAATTTCATATATATTAACTCGCCCGACAGCCAAAACCTTTGTATTTTATTAATTTTTGGGTTTTCATATGTATTGAAGGGTTTCCACCGGTGCATGATTTGAAACAATATCCACCGTTGATCCCAGACCAATCAATGGACTGCGCAAAATCGCATCGGCATTTTTTCATTGGGCGCATTAATACTATGCCACCCCCGATTAGTCAACCCCCGATGAGTTCTCCGCCGTCAATATGATCTGCAGATCGATGGTCCATATTTAATCGCATCTGCGCCATTCAAGTTTCTTCCCCCGTCGATTGCATGCCTCCGATTTCATCTGGGCCGTCCACGTGTCCAGATCAGATGGTCTAGATCGCATCTCCCGACTTTGGTTAAAAACATACACCCTGCTTCATAATGTTGTTTTGGCCAATCACAGCCATTGATCTTTGCAGATCAACGGCCCTCATTAACCCATTCTCCGCCTTTGCATTATTTTGTTTATACCCCAGATCACATCTCAGCCGTTGATCCTCTACATCCAATGAACCTTATTAAACCCAACAGGCCTGCCTCCTGTGGGTCTTGCCTTCTTCAAAACTTGATCTCGGCCGTCAATCCTTGATCCGACAGTCCATATTGAAACAGCTTCCCTTGCTTCCGCCCGTGCATCTATTTGATATCATGCTCGTCCTCCATTGTTGGATTTGAGACCCTAGATCTAATGGTCAACGCGTGTTTTCGCGTAACTTTAAGCGCAAATGTTAATTTCCCAAAATCACGCGATATAAGCTGTATTTAAAATCCACGTGTCAGCCTCTGATGCATATCGCATCCAAAAATCTAATACCGCTTTCTTCCCCTTCTGCCGTGCGAAACCCGTGGTTTTTCTTCCCAAAAATGTCTATCCCCTTTTGCACTACATCATATCGCGTTCCTCCTCGACCGTTGATCTCTACAGATCAATGGTCCCGGATCATTCTTGTTTATACTATTGCCCTCCGCCTCTACCAAAGTTTTTCAACGTTCGATCTCCACTATTGATCTCATGACCTAATTTCAGCCGATGGCCCACGATTATCCGTCAACCCCAATCTTCTTTCCTTTGCATTTTCCTCCGCTAAAGGGTTTTTAACCTTATTTCTTTGCATTTTCTTCTATTTCCACAATAACGTGAACCCTTCGCATTATTAATTCACTTCTAATCTCGACCGTCGATCTTCTTGGTCAATCATAGATCAAACGGTTCTGACTTAAAATCTCCCACCGCTCTCCTTTTGACTTCTACGCACGATCTCTACCATTGGGTGCTGCCATCCAATGGCCACGCTCCTCCCCACAACCTCTGAAGAATTTTTACCACATAAATGCAGGATTTATTAATTTTTATTGTTTTGTGCAGGTTTTTATGGTTTTTTCCATTATATCAAAGGAAACCCAAAGGCTAGGGATGACGATCCCCCATGCCTTTGTGCATACAGAAAGATCATTCCACAGGGTTCAATTTCACGTTTCATCAATGCTTCATGGGTGTTGATGCCATATGGACCCCGTGTTACCTGCACATCAACAAGACACAGAGTATTAAATCGAAACAAAAGAGTATCAGTGTTGAAGAATTAAACAAGCCAGAAATGAAGGATTGAAGACTGTTTTCACAGTTTTGGAGGATTACGACTTAGATCGAAAATTAAAAGCCTGATCCTCTGAATTAAAACACAATTAAAGAAAAATCAAAGATTTATCAGTCAAAAAGAGCCTTCACCACCACATCAGAGGCAAATTGATTCCTCTCAGCTACTCAAAGCCACCTGTAGCCTCAAAGCATTCAACAGAGGCCGAGTTATGATCAGAACAGAGGATATTTTCCTCACGATAGCCTAACAGTTAATTTAGCCAAAGAAATTATTGCAAAATATCTGCTGAGTTACTACAGAGATGACACAGAGCCTCAAAGTCAACAAAATCATCCCACCGAGCTTAAATACTAAATGTAAAAAAATTAATACAAACAAATATCTGTAAACTTCTCCATTGAGCCCCTCAAAGGCCAAGAAGTACTAAATCTGTATTAATTGAAACCTTATATCTTTTCTCTTTTGACCTCCTCATCCTTCTATAAAATCTCATTGAGGAGTTCATTGTAAACGTTGGTTGCAGAACTTTAAAATATACTTGAGCTTGAAACTTCTACTTGTAAATATTGTTCACGGGCTCTTGATGCTCTTCTTGTGATTAAATAAGTTAGTCTGAGAAGTGAAGATGATTGTTGAACTAAAACATTGGACTTAAAGCTATAACTGGTTTGAAGCATCAATACAAGCTGATTTATGGGATCTTGGTCTATGTCGATGGTGATGTTATTTCTTATTGTAAATTGTTATTTTATTTTTGTTTTCACTTTTTCGATACTCTCTAATAAATAACAACAAGCATAGAGTTAGGACTTACTATATATTAATACCCTTCTTTGACTGATAAGCTTTATCTATATGTTTTCTTCCAAATTGTGTTGTTTAGGAATGATTTAATTCAATTTAAGCAGTTAGGAATGCTGTCGTTCCTTCATCCTACTGTCTCAGTTGAATGTTGTTCTTGAATGTTATTTTCAATCTATGTTAAGTAGAGATTAACTAAGGAATTAATGGTGAGCCCTGTCCTAGTTTTATCCCCAAAAACTAGCTGAAAGTTTCTCTAAGAGTGTGTTGAAAGAAGGCTAGGTTAAAAGTCCTCACATGATCTTAGACCATTCTTTGTTATCTTATGTGTCTGTCTTGAAAGTTTACTACGTAAAGCCGAGCTAGGGAGGTTTATGGTGAGCCCTGTCCTCTAGTCTCTTCTCCAACAGTTGCTTTTAAAGTTTCCCTTTGTTTTTAAATGTTTTTCTATTGAAAGTGCATCAAAAGATGGCTAGTTTCAAAGTACCTACCAGATCTTAGATTACTTTTATTTCTTTCTTAAGTGTATGCCGAATGCAGGATAGTTTCAAAGTACTTACCTGATCGTAGGTTGCTCTTTTTTCTTCATTTGTTTATTTCCCGTTCTTATTGTATCATTTCATTCCATAAAATCAACTTTAAAGAGATACTTAGACATAGATGACTTGCTCCATGGACCACTCTTGAAATTTTTTGTTTCAATTAAACCCTATTATGACTCCATAGCCCGATGGACTAAAAACCAGTGTTATATCTATCTTTTTAGCCAAAGCTTGTTTTGATTTCTTGCAACTTCACACCTTTGAAAATATTTCCATTTAGGACTTTTTACCCAAGTAATAATCATGCTCAACCATCCAAAAACAAAGCAAACCCTCGACCTTCATAACTAGCCTAATATCATTACCCAAAATCTTTTAAAGAGAAATCCATATTTTTCACTTTATTGGAGAGATCTCTCTCCGGATTCAAGAGGGCTAGATCCTAGAATCCCAAAGTGGTTGAAATAATTGTTCTCCCTGTAGTTGGAATTTGCCAATCTTGCTAATTACAGGGAGCTAACATCTTCTGGTGACTCCGCTGGGGAGTTTCTGGGTCGATAACAATCTAAGAACACCTTAGGACACCAAATAAATTTGTTTCAAAGAACATTTGGTATATTAGCCAGTTGAGCCAACAACAGCCTAACATCTTCTGGCAACTCCACTAGGGACCATGAGTCAAATTTCATCTTAGGCTCCCTCAAACACTTCATAAAACCTTTTGAATAAAGGAAGCCCTTTTCAAGCACTACCAAGTAATGGTAATCATGATAAAACTTGTTTGAATCAGTGACAAACTAAGAAAACCCTAGGATTCTCATAAGAATTTATCTAACCTTGAAGGGTCAGCTGGCTTAGCCATAAGAGTAGATTGTCTTTGTCTCATAACCATGGCTAAGTTTTGAAACAAATTTAGGACACTCTTAAGAACCAATAGGACTGAAAAATAACTCAGAAAACCCAAAAATATTTCAGATTGGTATTTAATAAACATGGTGGTGGACCATATAACCTTTTACCTCTGAAAAGAGCTAAAAAATTCCACTTGGAAACTCCAAAAATCCTAAACAGACCTTAAGACTCCATTGGGAAGAACCATTATCATCATATCATCATTTAAACTTAGTAAGAGGATTTTTACGATTAAAATTTGTGTAAAAACAGATCAGTTAACCTCTCAAACATTGTCATATCTGGTCAAACTGTTTTTTTTAGTAGGTTTAGAAAAACACAGCATAGTGGCTCCTAGAAAGATTCATACTAGAGCCTATCCTGACCCAAACCCACCTGAGATAGTTGATAACCCGAAAAGTATCCTTAGGAATTATCCTAAGATAAATTTTTCAATTGTTTTCAAATCACCCTTGAGAGCTAATTCAGTTCCTGAAAATCTTGCAGCTCTACAACAATCACAAGTAGATGTAAGAAATCCATTTAGAACTAGGTCTCTTGATGATTTAGATCAGATAGATTATGAGTCTTCACTTTCATCTCCTGAAACAAGTTAACATCCTGGTAATAGAGAAACAACACCACCTGAACAATTTAGGTGTCTCTCATCCCAGGTCAGCTCAACAATATTTTCTTGGTCCATCCACATCTATTCACCAAACATCCACTATCCAAACCACTCCACTCCAGCCCACTTTCCCTCTTGTTAATCCACCTCTTGTAAAGCTACCCCCTCCACATATCATGGCAGCATGGTATGCTCCCTTAGTCATTTATGTTCCCTTAGTCAATCTTCCACAGGACTATCAGTCCAAAATACCATTGTATGATGCCATTAATACTACAACCGCATCACAACATGTGGATAAAATGAATGACTACTTTGACAGAAATGAAATTGATGATGATTCTGTCAAACATATACTTTTTGCTTAGAGTTTGGGGGGAGAAGTAAGAAAATGGTTCAAAGGCTTAACCCCACACAATATAAATGATCTCCAAGCCTTCCATCAGACATTTATAAACAAATGGGAAGTGAGAAAAAACCCTCTTCAAATACTTTCTGATTACAAAAATCTCCATAGAAACACTGGGGAAAGTGTACAAGCTTACTGCACTAGATTTAATAGTGTGTATAATGCCCTTCCCCTAGATTTAAAACCTCCACAAGGCTCAGCGTTAAACAAGTTTCCTGAAGGTTTTGAACCTAAAATGGCCTATCAGCTGAGAGAAAGAGATCCTCTAACCCTTGAAGATATGAAAAAAGGGGCTCTTGCTGTGGAAGTTAACTTAATGGAGAAAAGAGCGAGAATGAAAAATGAGAAGAAAGTATCCTTTAGAGAGGAATCCACACCTTCTACTTCTAGATCAAAAGTGGAAAGAATGATGGAGGAGATGATGAAGAAAATTAACATTCATGAGAGAGCACAAGCAAGTCAAAAACAAACTGCTCCTCAAAACAGAAATCAAAACCAAAATCAGAATTTTAGAAGAAATCAACCTCAAAATAGACCAAGGGAAGATGATCAACAGATCACTCCTCCCTTTCATCAAAACTACGTGAGTGAGGTTGAAGACACAAATGAGCAAATAGAGGAAGATGATATCAACATTCTGGGAGTAGATAATGATGACTTTGAGGTTCATCATGATAGAAAACAAGGTCTATACACACCTTATGATGAAAAAAGAAATAATGATGAAAGTTATTATCAAGACATGGAGAATGTCATCACAGAGTCTCAAAGAGAGTATGACCTTAGAAGTAAAACCAATCAAAAAACTCCCAACAATAAAACCTCTGAAAAATCTTCACAAAACAACACTGTAAACAAACAAAAAAATTTAAAGAAAAAGGACAAAACAGTGGCTGGAAATTCTGATAAAGGTAAAGAGAAAAGCACTCAAAACAATGCAAAACAGAGTGCAGACCTTAGTAGTACTAACACTCCAGCTAGTACTCCTGTTAAAACGATTTTTTCAAATGTAAATAGAACAAATCAGCAAACAGATTTTGCTGACAGAGTGGCAGTTAATAAGGCTGAGACAAGCACTTCAAACAGTCAAATTCCTTTCATCCTGGAGCAGGAAATTTCCAAAATTAAAATCTATGTTCCTCTCTCTGAGTTAGCTTCCCAGAATGTATATAGGACCCAAATTTTGAAGGCTTTAAACATAGAGGATAACAATGACACAGTCAATCTTAATGATGACCAGCCTGAGCTTATTTTTGGTCCAAATATTGAAGGTAGATATCAAGAGGGATCAGTTCCTCCCTTTTATGTAAGTTTAAACGTTCATGAAAAAAAAATTCATAACGCTATGCATGACTAAGGGGCTTCTCATAATTTAATGCCAAAAGCTATAATGGAGAGCCTAGGTCTAGAAATCACTAGGCCTTATAAAGACCTTTACTCCTTTGACTCAAGCAGAGTAAAATGTTTAGGATTAATCAAAGACCTCTGAGTTAACTTAGCCCAGATTCCAGCTAAATGTTTGGTTATGGATATAGTTGTGGCTGATGTGCCCCTAAAGTATGGAATTTTGTTATCAAGGTCTTGGTGGGCTATGTTACAAGGGACTATGAAGATGGACATGACCTATGCGACCATCCCTGTTTTCAATCAGACAAGAAGACTTTACAGGGAGTCCCATATGCAATACATGGTCACTAGTCAAGACAGACCTCAAAACTCTCTTCTGTATTATGTAAATACAGGCCTTGATTCTTTTATTCTATTTAATGATGAATCATTTAGTAAACAAGTCACTTTAACATAGAAATGGCCAATAGAGAAGACGAGGTAAACACCACAGAAATTTCTAAATGGTTTGTTGAACCCATAAGCTACAGCAAACCAAACACGGATCTTAAACTACAAATCATTAGTCCATTGCTTTTTAACCTTGAGAGTCAAGAAATCATTCCTCAACATAGTGAAAATTAGAGGAATTAAATCAAATACAACAGAGTGTTGATTTTCAAGAACAAACCGAAAGCACACTTGTTGAAGATGTCAGTAATCAAACGAAAGAACCTGAAACTAGTCCTCTGTGGAGTATGTACTTTGATGGGTCCTGCACTAGGAGAAATGATGGTGTAGGGGTATGGATATGCAATACTGAAAATAACCACGCAGAAAGCCTTTCCTGTAGATTAAAATTTCAATGTTCAAATAACATAGCGGAATATGAATCCCTTCTCTTAGGCTTACATTTGTTGAAAAAATTAGGAGTCAAAAGAATTAGAGTGCATGGGGATTCAGAGTCAATCATTAGGCAAGTCAACGGGGAATACAATGCGAATCACCCAAGACTAAGAGCCTATCGAAACGATGTCGTGTATTTACTTAAAACTTTTGAGGAATCTCATTTGATTTTTGTCCCGAGAAGAAAGAATAACATGGCCCACAACTTAGCTTTTGCAGCTAGAACATTTTTAATGCCATATGAAACCAAAGAATGTTCAACTCAGATTAAATTTAGACCGGTTGTTCCTGATAACGATAAATATTGGCAAGTTTTCGACCAAGACAAACAAATAGAAGACTTCATGCAGTGCAAAAATGAATTTGAACTTCACAGTTCGGATTTGGATTATGAAACAGACTGCCCTAGAGAAGAAAATTTTCTTGGTGAAGAAGAACCGTCTCATGAGCTTTCTGATGTGAATCTGCTGTCAAGAAAACTTGAAAACAAAACTGAAATGATTGCAGGGATAGAAACAGAAGAATTAGAAACTCTGCAGTCAAATGATGAAAGTTTGCCGAGGGGTCTGTCTCCTTTAGAAGAGTTGTTCGATTTCAACGATGTGGCCAAGAAGCCAAAACTGGAGCCTGTAGAGACTGAAGTGGAAGATTGTAATATAGGCAGTGAACTTAAACCTAAGATGATTAAACTGTCTAAGACTTTACCAGCTCACATTAAACTCAAATACATAGAGTTGTTTAAAGAATTTTCTGATGTTTTCGCATGGAGTTACGAAGATCTGAAGTCCTATGACACTAAAATAATTCAGCACAAGATCCCTCTCAAGGAAAACCAAAGGCCATTCAAAAATAAACTGCGCAGAATAAACCCTGTTCAGTTACCTTTGGTTAAGAAGGAGATTAAGAAAATGTATGAAGCTGGTATTATTCTTCCTATTAGATATTCTGAGTGGGTGTCTAATCTGGTGTCAGTTAGGAAGAAAACAAGAGATATTAGGCTTTGTATAGACTTTAGAGACTTAAACAAAGCTTCACTCAAGGACAACTACCCTTTGCCCAAAATGGACCACATATTACAAAGGGTAGTTGGTTCAAGAATAATTTCTTTGCTTGATGGCTATTCAGGGCATAATCAAATTTTAGTCCACCCTGATGATCAACTAAAGAAAGCGTTTACCACACCTTGGGGCACTTTCATGTATGTGAAAATGCCCTTTGGTCTAATGAATGCTGGAGAAACTTTTTAGAGAGCCATGGACATAGCATTCTCGGAAGAATTAGGCTACTTCATCATTATTTACCTTGATGATGTCACTGTGTTTTCAAAAACAGATGAAGAGCATTTAGGACATTTGAGAAAAGTTTTCGAGAAATGCAGAAAGTTTGGGATATCTTTAAACCCTAAGAAAACACTATTTGGGCTTCAAGAAGGTAAAATCCTTGGGCTCATTATTTCTAAAGAGGGTATAAAGATAGATCCAAAGAGGATTGAGGCCATATTGCAAATCTCTCATCCTCGAAACATCAAGGAATTACAATCTTTCATTGGAAAGATTAATTTCTTGAGAAGGTTCATACCCAACTTCGCTGAGCTCCTTAGGAATATAGCAAACATGTTGAAGAAGGATCAAGGTGTAAAATGGACCTTGGAAGCAAAGAAGTCCTTTAAGCTGGTGAAAAAAGCGTTAACCAAAACACCAATTCTAATAAGTCCTGTTTTTTCAAAAGATTTTTATATTTTCTCGTTTGCATCAGAACATACGATAGCTACTGTCCTTTTACAGAAAAATCCATAAGGACAAGAGCAGCCTATTGCATTCTTTAGCAAGGCATTGAGGGATTCCCCTTTGAAGTATAACATTATGGAAAAGCAAGCTTTTTCTTTGGTTAAAGCTTTGAAAGACTTCAGAGTATACATCCTTCACTTACACATCATTGCCTTTGTCCCAAATTTAGTTGTGAAAGACATTCTAACACAGGACCCACATGGTAAGAGAGTTAAGTGGATAGCTGTTATTCTTGAATATGATTTAGAGATCAAGCCCACTAAACTCATCAAAGGCCAGGGTCTAGCTAGATTGATGGCTGAATCAAATTTTGAAGTTCTTGATATTAATATGATAAATGCTTTAGATGACGAAGAAGAATTCTCAACTCCCATTGTTGAAGACCGTTTTATGAATTCCTCTTGGTATGCTAATATTTTATTTGTTTTTCTTAATTTGAACACACCTCCTAGTTTGACAAAAACAAATGCAAGGTTTTTAAAATTAAAAGTTGTAAACTATTGCATTATAGATAAGTGTCTTTATTGGAAAAATGCATGTGGGATATTGCTTAAATGTTTTCCTGAGTTTGATGTAGAGAAGTTTAAGCACGAGTTATATGAAGGAGAATGTGGAGGTCACCTCTACTGGAAGACAACAGCGAACCAAATCTTAAGGGCTGGTTACTATTGGCCCACTCTCTTTCTTGATGTACACAAGATGATAATTGCCTGTCATAATTGCAACTTTTTGAAGGCAAAAGGAAGCTGCTACCCTTACCTCTGCATCCAATCACTGATGAAACTCCTTTTCAACAGTGGGGTCTTGACTTCATAGGATAAATCCATCCACCCTCCTCTGCCCAGCATAGATGGATTCTCACTGCCATAGACTACTTCACCAAATGGATAGAAGCCATCCCTTGTAGGCAAACCAATGATTCTGTCATTATAAAATTCATAGAGACTAATATTCTCTCTAGATTTGGTTGTCCTACCAATATCATCACTGATAATGCAGCAGCATTTGGATCAAAGAATATGGTTGAATTCTGTCACAAGTATCAAATCACATTGGGTCATTCCACGGCCTATTACCCTCAAGGTAACAGACTTGTAGAATCCTCAAACAAGAGTTTGGTGAACATAATAAAGAAGCTGTTGGAGGACAACAAGAAGTCTTGGCACACAAAGATAGTTCATGCACTTTGGGCTGACAGATTTACTTTGAAGAAATCTATTGGAATGTCACCTTTCTAGCTTCTGTATGGTACTGATGCAATTTTTCCAACCAGCCTTGGTGTACCAGTCACAAAGTTGATTCAAGAGTTGCAAACTGAAGATAATGACATGATCAGAAGAATAAATCAGACCATTCACCTTCAGCAAACTAGAGAGGAGGTTTATAACAAAGCATTACAAAATCAGGACAACATCAAAAAGCTTTTTGATAGAAGAACAAAGGCCAGCAATTTCAATGTTGGGGACAAAGTGTTAAAGTGGTACTCAAGGAGAGAAGACAAGGGAAAGCATGGAAAATTTGATAACTTATGGCTTGGACCTTATCTCATTCATTCAGCTGCTGGTAACAATGCCTTTTTCTTACAAGTGTTGAATGGAGCTGAACTGTTTGGAGGTCCTATCAATGGCAGGATGCTTAAACATTACTTCTCTTGAACCATGTCATTTTTTGAAGCCTTTTTATCTTTTTTATATTATAAATATTTCATCCACCATTGCATTCAAAGTTATAAAAATCAAAAATACAAAAACAATTGAAGAAGGAAAAGAGGGCAGATTGTAAAAACAATAACGGTACAACCCAATACCAAAAAAGAGAAATGAAGTCTGAAAGTGTGCAAGCTCAAATGCCACTCCTGTAAAACAAACTCCTAGTTAGCCATACAGCCTAATCATGGCTAATTATTTTTAAATTTATTTCTGATAGGTTAGTGATTTTGATTGCAAAACAGCTTAATCTTGGCTTATCAGTAGGTAGATTAGGCTAGAAATTAAAGGTTCAAACATGCTCAAAATCTGAACCTAAGTTTCCAAACAAGAAAGACTCAAATCTGTTTAAATTTCTTGAGTCAAAAACAGAGTTAATCTGGTTCTAATCAGCTCAAAATCTGAACCAGAGAACAAGCAAAGTACAACTCAAACAAAAGTAAAAACAGAGATGAAAAAAGAGAAGGCCATGTTGAGAAACTTTCAGATCTTAAGCCTTCCATTTTGATTTAATTTTCTGTAAAATAAATATCTATGTGCAGCTTGTTTTTTATTCCATAGATAAGCAACAAGTTAGATTGCTCAATCCTGACTTGTATGCTTTTAAATTTCTTTTTTAGAAATTAGTGAATAAAATCTATTAGACTGTTTAATCCTAACATATTAGTAGATTAGGTAGAGAAGCATATGAACTCAACTGTTTAATCTGAGTTCATGGAGAAATAAGAAGTATAAATAGATTAGATGTTTTGCTTTCAAAATAATAAAATGTTGTAAAGAGAGTTTTCCAATCCAAGTGCACTCTAAAGAAGAAAAAATGTTAGATCAGTAGGATTGGGTAGGTAGAAAGCTTGCGTTGATGAAGATCCATTGTTTTTTCATGGCTGCTAACATGTTTCAGAGTAAAAGAATATCATCCAAGTAAAGAAAGGCAGCAAATGAATAGGGCATTGATCAACCTCCCAGAGAATGCAAGTCTGAAGTTCTTGATGCCTTCAAGAAGGCACCATCCCCAAATGGAGCCACTATTAGCCAGCTATAAAATTTGTCATAGCAAAAGGTGGCTAAATCATTTTTCGAGCCTTCAAGAAACATGTTTTATTGCTAAAAAGTGTTATCTCTTGAAGACTCGTGGACACATCATGCCCTTTGTTTAAATCTTCACTGCTGTTTCCCTTTAAAACTCAGAAATTATGCTATATTCATGAAGAAAATAGTGCTACAAAACACCATTTTTTCCTTCCTTTCACCTCAAACTAAACTTCATTTTTACCCCCTCATTTCCCATGGAATTCCTTAATTTTCCATTTTTCCCATTTTTCCCTTCATAAAATCCTCCTTACAAAGTTTAAAACTCCTTTTTAAACTTTGCAAAAACCCCCAAATCCATCAAAAAACATTGAAAATTTCATAAAAAATACATTTTTGTATTACAGGCTTAAGCCCCTTTGGGCTAAGTCCTAACCGCTTCCCCACATGTGCCCTGGCGCTAGAACCAGGCGCTGAGCCCATTTGGCGCTTATCGAATCGGAGAAATCGGAGTGTGCAGGTCTATTTGCCATGTAAAAAGCCTCCGATGCGATGAGCCCTTCGTTTTATAACCCCTGATCTTATTATCACTTCATATAACCCAAGAGCCCGCAATCGGGCGCTTAAAATTTCATAAAAACCATTCCCAATTGCTATTTCCCTTTGTTTATTCAATAAACCCACTTTTCCTAAGTTTTGGTCTTAACCCGCCAGAACAATGTTTTTTTAATGAAAATGGGTAGATTGAAAAGCCCCGCATCATTTTTCCAATGCGATTAAGTCCCATTGTATAAACCCCCACCCTTTGCTTTACTCCATATAAACCTACGCCCGGGATCAAGAGTTAAAGTCTCGAAGAGCTAATTGCATCGGAGAAATTTCAATGGGTAGATTGAAAAGCCCGAAGGCCCGATCCCGATTGGCCCTTGTACATATAAAGCCCTAGGCCTATTATTCTCCATATAGACCAACGGCCCGGTAGACGGGCGCCTAGGAATTTCATATATATTAACCCGCCCGACAGCCAAAACCTTTGTATTTTATTAATTTTTGGGTTTTCATATGTATTAAAGGGTTTCCACCGGTGCATGATTTGAAACAATATCCACCGTTGATCCCAGACCAATCAATGGACTGCGCAAAATCGCGTCAGCATTTTTTCATTGGGTGCATTAATACTATGCCACCCCCGATTGGTCAACCCTCGATGAGTTCTCCGCCATCGATCTGAACTGCAGATCGACGGTCCATAGTTAATCATTAGGGGAATTTTTAGGTCTAAAATGGGCCTCCTAAGGAAATTATAAAATAATAGTGGAAAAAATCTAATAAGATTTGATGACATCATCAAATTTTAGAGGGAAAAATGAAAAAACTATTTTTTCAATTCATATTTTGAACTTATCTCCCAAAGTTTTTACTCAAATTTCGAGCGGGAGTACTTGTTGGATGCGGAATTTAATTTCCCATCCAAGGAGTACCCACGTTGCATACTTTCGATGGGTCCTACTACACGAAAAATGAGAAATACATAAAAAAACGTGATTACAATCACGTTTTTTATGTATTTCTCATTTTTCGTGTAGAAGAGTTCATCGAAAGTATGCAACATGGGTACTCCTTGGATGAGGAGTTAAATTCCGCATCCAACGAGTACTCCCGCTCGAAATTTGAGTAAAATTTTTGGGAGATAAGTTTAAAATACAAGTTGAAAAAGTAGTTTTATTATTTTATTATTTTTTAATATTTTTACTTTTTTACTCCAAAAATGGTGAATCATCCATTATGGACGACATCATCATCTTGAATCCTATTGGTTGTTATAAAGTTTATTTTTGTTGTACATTTTTCTTATGAGGCCCATTTTAGACCTCAAAATTCCCCTAATGCGCATCAACGCCATTCAAGTTTCTTTCCTCGCTGATCGCATGCCTCCGATTACATCTGGGCCATCAACGTGTCCAGATCGGATGGTCCAGATCGCATCTCCTGACATTGGTTAAAAACATACACCCCGCTTCATAATGTTGTTTTGGCCAATCACAACCGTTGATCTCTGCAGATCAACGACCCTCATTAACCCGCATTATTTCGTTTATACCCCAAATCACATCTCAGCCGTTGATCCTCTACATCCAACGACCCTTATTAAACCCGACAGGCCTGCCTCCTGTGGGTCCTGCCTTCTTCAAAACTTGATCTTGGCCGTCAATCCTTGATCCGACATTCCATATTGAAACCGATTCCCTTTCTTCCGCCCGTGCATATATCTGATATAGCGCTCATCCTCCATTGTCGGATTTGAGACCCCAGATCCAATGGTCGATACGTGCTTTCGCGTAACTTTAAGCGCAAATGTTAATTTCCAAAAATCACGCGATACAAGCTGTATTTAAAATCCACGTGTCAGCCTCTGATGCATATCGCGTCCAAAAATCTAATATTGCTTTCTTCCCCTTCTGCCATGCAAAACCCATGGTTTTTCTTCCCGAAACCGCCTATCTCCTTTTGCACTGCATCATATCGCGTTCCTCCTCGACCGTTGATCTCTACAGATCAACGGTACTAGATCATTCTTGTTTATACTATCGCCCTCTGCCTCTACCAAAGTTTTTCAACATACGATCTCTGCCGTTGATCTCATGACCTGATTTCATATGACGGCCCACGATTATCCGTCAAACCCAATCTTCTTTCCTCTGCATTTTCCTCTACCAAAGGGTTTTTAACCTTATTTCTTCGAATTTTCTTCTATTTCCACAATAATGTGACCCCTTTGCATTATTAATTCACTGCTAATCTCGACCGTCGATATTCTTGGTCAATCATAGATCAAATGGTTCTGACTTAAAATCTCCCACCGCTCTCCTTTTGAATTCTACACACGATCTCTACCATTGGGTGTTTCCATCCAATGACCACACTCCTCCCCACAACCTCTGAAGCAATTTTACCACATAAACGTAGGATTTATTAATTTTTATTGTTTTGTGCAGGTTTTTATGGTTTTTTCCGTTATATCAAAGGAAAACCAAAGGCTGGGGATGATGATCCCCCATGCCTTTGTGCATACAGAAATATCATTCCACAAGGTTCAATTTCATGTTTCATCAATGCTTCATGGGTGTTTATGCCATATGGACCCCGTGTTACCTGCACATCAACAAGACATAGAGTATTAAGTCGAAACAAAAGAGTATCAGTGTTGAAGAATTAAACAAGCCAAAAATGAAGGATTGAAGATTGTCTTCACAGTTTTGGAGGATTACGACTAAGATTGAAAATCAAAAGCCTAATCCTCCGAATTAAAACACAATTAAAGACAAATCAAAGATTTATCAGTCAGAAAGAGCCTTCACCGCCACATCAGAGGCAAATTGATTCCTCTCAGCTACTCAAATCCACCTGTAGCCTCAAAGCATTCAACAGAGGTCGAGTTATGATCAGAATAGAGGATATTTTCCTCACGACAGATGAACAGTTAATTCAGCTGAAGAACTTATTGCAAAATATCTGCTGAGTTACTATAGAGATGACACAGAGCCTCAAAGTCAACAAAATCTTCCCACCGAGCTTAAATACTAAATGTAAAACAATTAATACAGAAAAATATCTGTAAACTTCTCCATCGAGCCCCTCAAAGGCCGAGAAGTACTTAATCTGTATTAATTGAAACCTTAACTCTTTTCTCTTTCGACCTCCTCATCCTTCTATAAAATCTCATTGAGTTCATTGTAAATGTTGGTTACAGAACTTTGAAATCTAATTGAGCTTGAAACTTCTACTTGTAAATAGTGTTCACGGGCTCTTGAAGCTCTGCTTGTGATTAAATAAGTTAGTCTGAGAAGTGAAGATGATTGCTGAATTGAAACATTGGACTTAAAGCTGTAACTAGTTTGACGCATCAATACAAGCTAATTTATGGGATCCTGGTCTATGTCGATGGTGATGTTATTTCTTATTGTAAATTGTTATTTTATTTTATTTTTCGCTTTTTCCATCTTCTCTGATAAAGAACAGCAAGCATAGAGTTAGGACTTACTGTATATCAGTACCCTTCTCTGACTGATAAGCTTTATCTATATGTTTTCTTCAAAATTGTGTTGTTTAGGAATGATTTAATTCAATTTAAGCAGTTAGGAATGTTGGCATTCCCTCATCCTACTATCTCAATTGAATGTTGTTCTTGAATGTTATTTTCAGTCTATGTTAAGTAGAGATGAACTAAGGAAGTAATGGTGAGCCCTGTCCTAGTTTTATCCCCAAAAACTAGCTGAAAGTTTCTCTAAGAGTGTGTTGAAAGCAGGCTAGGTTAAAAGTCCTTACCTGATCTTAGACCATTCTTTGTTATCTTATGTGTTTGTCTCGAAAGTTTACTAAGTAAAGTCGAGCTAGGGAAGTTTATGGTGAGCCCTATCCTCTAGTCTCTTCTCCAACAATTGATTTTAAATGTTCCCTTTGTTTTTAAATGTTTTTCTATTGAAAGTGCATCAAAAACTGGCTAGTTTCAAATTACTTACCAGATCTTAGATTACTTTTATGTCTTTCTTAAGTGTATGCTGAAAGCAGGAAAGTTTCAAAGTACTTACCTGATCTTAGGTTGCTCTTTGTTCTTCATTTGTTTATTTCCCCTTCTTATTTTATCATTTCATTTCATAAAATCAACTTTAAAGAGATCCTTAGACATAGATGACTTGCCCCATGGACCACTCTTGAACCTTGTTGTTTCAATTAAACCCTATTATGACTCCATAGCCCAATGGACTAAAAACCCACGTTATATCTATCTTTTTAGCCAAAGCTTGTTTTGATTGCTTGCATCTTCACACCTTTGAAACTATTTCGATTTAGGACTTTTCACCCAAGTGATAATCATGCTCAACCATCCAAAAACAAAACAAACCCTCGGCCTTCATAACTAGCCTAATATCATTACCCAAAAGCTTTTAAAGATAAATCCATCTTTTTCACTTTATTGGAGAGATCCCTCTCCGGATTCAGGAGGGCTAGATCCTAGAATCCCAAAGTGGTTGAAATAAGTGTTCTCCCTACAGTTGGACTTTTCCAATCTTGCTAATTACAGGGAGCTAACACATTCTAAAAAATTCTTCTCTATGATCACGATCTTTGTATTTTTCTAGAAATATCTTTTTCATATCATTCCATGATCTTATTGAATTAGTACCTAGACTCATGAACCATTTAAGACATCTATCCTTCAATGTTGGAGGAAACAATCTCAGTTTTTGAGTGTGTGATAAGTAGCCATAAGATCTACAAAGTATCTCAAATTCAAAGAGAAATGTTTCTGGATCCTCTGTCCTCATACCATGGAAGTTGGGAAGGAAAGATGGAGGGATTTTCTTCATATGTACACTGATTTCCATATCTTGAATGGGAAACCCAATAAGATCTTCTTCATTTTCATCATATCCATCCATCTCTTCTACCTTCAAAAGTGTATGGTGATGTGGTTCTTACTGCACCACGTTGTCAAGTGGGGGTGTTGGTATTGGAGAAGTATTAAAAAAAAAATTATGAGTATCCCTACTCCTATGAGGCATGAAAATCAGATATTTTTGTATTTTTTTAATATTTCTGAAATGACATGAAAAGAAAGGAAAGCAGAAAAGAATTCTAAAAACAAAATCAAATCATCTACTAGACACCTCCTCGATAATGGTGCCAAAAAGTGGAGAGCCCTTGCATTGCACCAAGAGTTGCGCAACTCCCAGGGGCTGCCCTACTTTACTTTATCAACCCGGGTTTTGTACAAACTTGGAGGTGACAGTGCTATATACACAATAGATGCATTATGTTCATGTCGTCCTGTTTTGCTTTACGAATGAGTGATATTTCTAAGGGTTCTCAACAAATTCTGCACTTCAATGAAACTACACAAAGTTGCAGAAAGGAAATGACAGTAAGGAAACTAAATTAAATTGCTAAAAAAAATGACAGGAAGGAAAAGCAAACAGAAAATGGAAATTTTATCTCCCAAGAAAAGTATGTTGCAGAGATTTTAAAAAGGTTCAATATGCAGAAAAACAAGCCATCATCAACTCCAACTGTCATGGGATTGGAGTTGAGTAAGGATTATTACAACAAGAATGTCAATCTGACATTGTACAAAAGAATGGTTGGCAGTCTAATGTATTTGACTGCAACTAGGTGTGATATAATGTATGCAGTAAGCTTGATATCTAGATTCATGGAGACACCCAAGGAGACACATTGGCAAGCAGCCAAGAATATTTTAAGGTATGCAAATGGAACAAAGGAGTATGGTGTTCTATACTCCAAAACTGATGATTTTAAGTTGATTGGTTACACTGATAGTGATTGGGCTAGAAGTGTTGATGACAGAAAGAGCACATCAGGGTGTGTTTTTCATTTGGTATCAGGAGCCATTTCATGGGCTTCTAAGAGGCAGCCAATAGTTTCATTATCAAGAGAAGAAGTTGAATATGTAGCAGCAATAGCAGCAGCATGTCAAGAAGTTTGAATGAGAAGGATGTTGAGGGATTTATGTCATGAATAAGACAAAGGAACCACAATTTTATGTGATAACAGTTCAACAATTGCATTGTCAAAGAATTATGTTTTCCACAAGAGAACAAAGAATATTTATGCCAAATATCATTTCAGAAGCGAATTAGTTAACAACGGTGAAATTTTGTTGAAGCATTGCAGGTCAGAGGAACAATTTGCAGATATCCTCACAAAGCCACTGGGATAGAAAAGTTTTTTTTTATCTCAGAAAGTGTCTGAGAATGATTGATGGCAGCAAATGTGATTAAGGGGAAGTGTTGGAAATACTCCCAACCACCGCCATGAATAAATACCGGTAGCAGCCAAACTTACATTGAATTTTTGTGCAGGGAAGGATGAAGCCCAGGTTTCAAATCTGAAGGCATTTCACGCAAAATCAGAAACAGAGTATCCGAAACCACACTCTGTGTTTAATTTTCTTTCTCGCTGTTGACTTACCTTTTTCCCGCAGTTCACAACCCGCAAGATTTAAGGTTTATCTCTTAAACTTTTCACTCAAACTTAAGTTTCCACTGATGCGATTTGGTGGGACCCACTATAACTTACCGCATTACAATTTCCGCCCACAAACCTTTAGTTCTGCCTTATTCCTTACCTTTTCGCTTTTCTCACTCCTTGGCGCTTAACTGCCCGCATAACACACTTGACATATCTTAACGTTTAAATTTTAAGCCCTGCACTGAAACCTTGCAATGTTGCAATGCGACATTGTCATCGCACATCGCAAATCATAAATATCTCATTTCGCAGAATTTACCACTTACCTTTTAGTGCGCCCGCACTTCACACATTTTATGTTTTACCTTTAAATCTGCTCGTAGTTCGCACTTCACACCATTTAAGACTTTCCTTTAGCACCCTGCAAGTTATTTTATTTTCAATGCGATGTGCCCATAAATCGCACATCACAAGCTCAGGAATTTAGCGCACAAGTACTTTCGCAACTTATTTAAGTTACGATGCGATGCAATCTCATATAGCATACCGTAAGCTCAGGAGGATAGCACCCCCAAAATAAAATATTTAAGTTGCGATGCGATCATGCCATCGCACATCGCAATCGCAAGTTTTTATGTTTATCCATATCGCGCCCAGTTAAATGTTATAATCGCTGAAATGCGATTTGCGATGGAGGGCACAGATGCGATGTGGTTTCAAAGTCGAAACTTATAAAATTTCAATTCTGGTTTATTGTCTTTTGTACATTGTTTTGTATAGAAACAGATGATCAGAGCGAAAGTATGTTTGGTGTTTTACGTCTATTCTAACATTGAATTGAATTCAAGTTTCAGGCTCCACCAATTTTTGTATAAAGAAATGTAATTTCATATGATTTCAGAGAGAAGAGTTGAATGAAAAGAAGAATTCCTCTCCTGTGTTCTCGCTCTGTTTGTGTGTGAATTTTAATTTCTGCATATATTTCTTCTCTGGTTTTTGTGTATGTTCTTGGCATAGCCTTAGAGCATAGCTGAATTTCCAACAAAATTGATGGAAGCAATCTATTAAATTATAATGGAAGTGTATGATTCAAATCGATGAGCGATGAAAATTATTCCTTTGTTAATGGATAACCAAGAATCATACAACAATCAAATTAGGGGCCCTTTAGACCCTTTATATACGAGGCATTCATAACTGAAATGGAAAAGATAGGAGTTGGAGTGATGCAGCTAATATAGATTTTGGAAACTTAAAAGCTTCCAAAAATAAGGGGTTATTTAAAATTGAACACCTTTTGGGGTCACTTGTGAAGGGAAAATGAAAATGCATTCATTTAGTTTAGTCAAAGGTTTAGTTGACTCAACACTGAATGATCACATATCCACTTAAGGAAATTTGTGGGAATTAACTCCAATTATGCTCTCTATAATAAGAAACACACGATTCAGACAGCTTCCTAGGTGCACAGAGATTCATTGCAATTACATATATACCCTTGAATTCTCAATTACCAGGAAACCTACAGGTCTAGCACTCTCATAACAATTAGTTGGCAAGGGAATCTTGCCTTCGTTATCCTCCTGTTGGAACGAAGTGTTTGGTGTTTTCTTTAGATTCATTTTTTTACCATCATATGAACATATGAACACACGTCAACACATTTCAAAATATGAAAATGTGTCCAAAATACCAAAGTAACACTTGCAATGGAATTTATAGGTTGGAATGGAAGGAAAAAACATTTTGGATATTTTCCATGCAAAACTTTTTATTTTTTACTCTTTCCACTGTATCTAACCACAGATTTGTCCACTCTATATCAATGTAGAAACAAAGCAAGAAATGGAAGGATATTTCTACGGCCTTTCGATTTTGGGTCGGGGAACAACTGCGTCTAATGATATTTTTATACATGCCAATATAAAAACCATTTACGACCCTTGTCATTTTTCCCTCAATATATATTTGCCAATATGAATGCACATGGTATGGTATTTCTCCCTAGTGAATCCCCCATGTATTTTTACTATCATGTTTTATTTTCAAATTGAAATGTAAAAAAGAATTTAAGTTGGAAACATCGGAATAAATTGGAAAATGGGCTAGCGGATATGCAATTTTTTTGGTGCTTAGTTATATTTTGGGTAGATGTTCATATTATACATTGATATTATGCTCAGATGCTATGTTTTTGTACACTTCTCATCAATGATTATTTGTTCTTTGAACTTTTTGAATGATTTGTAGCTAGACTCAAGTTTGCAATATATTGAGGTTTTATCTGACTTTACTCATCGTGAGACACCTCTTCATATATTTTTAATCCATAGATCAACCATGAAAAAATTTTGATTTAATTTTTCTTCTTTTCTTGTACAAAACTCTATTCAATATGGTAAAGATGCATATTTTGACTAGAATAACACCAAATTTAATTGATAGATTAACATTCTCTTACTTTTATCTGCAAAAAATTTTCGCCCCTCTCCATTGCATTGTGACAACTAAATATTGAGTCTATGATGGGCGATCATTATTTTAAAAAATTAAGGCATAGATAACTTAAGGAATGGAAACCTTAACGAAATTAAGGAATTGATAAATTAAGGAATGCCAACCCTGATAATTTCAGCCTTTTTTTCTTCCTTTCAACCTCCATTCTACACAAATAGTGTCTGCCCAAAGGAAATAACACTTGAACATGTTGTATTTTTCCCTGGAATTTACGTGATTGCATTAAGAACTAGAGGCATTAATCCCTACACATATTTTTTGGGGCTGACCAGTTCGATGACACCATTCCAAGAAGGCCACTTTCTTCAATTAGTATTACTTCTCAATTAATGTTGGGGCTCTTGTTTCCAACAACATTATTTCACGGGTCCAAGACAATGTTGGGTGGGGACATGAAACTTATAATGTCTGATCCCATAAAAATGGTAGGGATAGAAAACCCCCTACCATTATATAGACTCCAGAAACATGGAGGAAATCCCCTCACAAAATTATGCCAAATAATAGTTGCATCATTGCATAAATTGTAAAAGGAAGTCCCTCAAGATAGTTCAATGTTGTACGAGGCGCAAGACAAGCATTATGCTATTCGAGGAAGCCGAAAGATAGAGCATACAAATGATCTCAAGTAATTCTCTTACTTTTTTTTTAAAAACTTTGAGAGCAGATTTTATTTGTTTTTTGTATTTACTTGAAATTATTGCATTGAAATGAATTGTGTACATCAGAAAGTTTCAAGAGTATAAAACTACAACTTTGCATAATTGCAATATAAGAAAAATGATATATATATATATATATATATATATATATATATATATATATATATATATATATATATATATATATATATATATATATATGATCTGGCTTAAAATGGTTGCACTTGTCTTAACAAAACAACTATAATAACAAATGATGATATTCATGATAGCGGATTTTCCAATCCTTGGAAATAATGTATTGTGACCCAAGTGGAGGAGTTGAATATTTTGGTTCATATGCTTTAAATATGGGTGAGTGGCATTGTACTTTTTTGTTATTTATGATTAAATGCAAACAATGTTTTTTGAACAGGGAATGACCACATGGAAACCAACATTGGTTCCTTCAAAATTTTTGCAACAACATTGTCTACATATTGAAAAATATCTCTACAAAGAACATTATTGGAAAATACCTCTAAAAAGAACATTGGAAAATACCCCAAAAAAGAACATTGGAAAATATCCTTAATTTAACGACATATTGGAAAATACCTCTTTAAAGAATATTATTTAATCCCCTAACATAATACACCTTCCCAATTTAAAAAACCTCTAAATGGAATAAATATTGTAGGTATCCATTTTTTTCATTAACATTTTTTATACTCTATATTTTTTCATTAACTTTGAACTCCATTTTTTGTATTTGCCAATATAAAAACCCTTTTACCCCCTATTATATACTTAATATATTATTTCATTTTCCCCTCAATATATATCCCCCAATACAAATGCAAGTGGTATGGTATTGCTTCCCCATTGAAGCCCGGTGTATTTTACTATGAGGTTCTATTTTCAAATTGAAACGGAAAAAGGAATTTAAGTTGGAAACATTGGAATAAATTGGAAAATGGCCTAGCTGATATACAAGTTTTTTGGTGTTTAGTTATATTGTGGGCAGATGTTCATATTATACATTAATATTATGCTCGGATGTTATGTTTCTATACAATTCTCATCAATGAATATTTGTTCTTTGAACTTTTTGAATGATTTGTAGTTAGACTCAAGTTTGCAATATGTTGAGACAACTCTTCAATTATTTGTAATGTGTGGATCAACCATGTAAAATTGTTGATGTAATTTTTTTTTGTTGTACAAAACTCTAGTAAATATGATAAAGATGTCTGTTTTGACTAGAATAACATCAAATTTACTTTATAAATTTACATTCTCTTATTTTTATCTGCAATAGTTTTCCCTCCCTCTCCATTAGAGCGTGACAACTAAATATTGAGTTTATGACGAGACATCATTCAATCTATAAAACTTTATACAACCCAAAATATTACACAAAATAATATACGAACTATTCACTTCCATATTCATAATCCTCCTATATTAGGGTGCTACAAAATGGGCCTTCTTCCTTCCCATACACCCAACATTATTCATTATAATATATTACTGCAAATTATATTGTAGGTATATGTTCATATTATACATTGATATTATGCTCAGACGCTATGTTTTTCTACACTTCTCATCAATGATTATTTTATCTTTGAACTTTTTGAATGATTGGTAGTTAGACTCAAGTTTACAATATATTGAGACACATCTTCAATTATTTGTAATCTATAGATCAACCATGATAAATTGTTGATGTAACTTTTTTTTGTTTGTACAAAACTCGAATCAATATGATAAAAGGTGTCTATTTTGACTAGAATAACACCAAATTTACTTGATAGATTTACATTTTCTTATTTTTATTGCAAAAATTTTTTACCCTCTCTCCATTCTAATATTCTAGTATGACAACTAAATATTGAATCTATAATAGACCATCATTCAACCTATAGAACTTCATACAGCCTCCAAATATTCAGAGTCCTGCTATCGACCTTGCTTTACACCTCTCTATGTTACTTTTTTTTGTTGTTGCAAAATGCGTCTTATTCCTTCCCATACATCCAACATTATTCATTACAATATGTTACTACAGATTATATTGCGTTTGAGCTCCATCTCTGCAAGCCTTAATTAACCTCCTCGTATCCAGAGGGATTTTTCATTGCGGGCTCGACACGTAGAGCTTTACTCAGAGGAGTACAAATATCTAAGCCAATGACAAAACCCTCGTAGGGGACCATGTAGGGGTTGTCACCTTCACGATTATGACGCATCAACCTATTTTCACTTCTTTATTTTTTCCAGCACCACCTTAATGCACTACGCAGCAACCTACACTACAAGAATAAGGGTCATTTAGCCACACATTAGCACCACAATTTGTAAAGGATTTGAGAAATCTTTACTTTTCAAATCATGGTGCAAAAGTGGTGATAATGTGGAGATACGCAAGTGGTGCTATGTTTTCTAGTGCAAAAGTGGAGTTAATAATTTTTTTTTAATTTGGTGTTAATTGCATATGTGGCATTCCATGGTGTATGGTGCAAACCACCAAAAACCAATTTGACGTGGGTAGAGATATTGTGATGCAAAGCACCAAAACTAATTTTTAAAAAATTGAAAATTTATCATAAAAATATCAAAAATATTATAATAATAATAAATTGTATATGGTGCAAAGCACCATAAAATTAAAAATGGTGCAAAAAATACATTTTTTTATTATTATAATAAAATTGTATATGGTTCAAAGCACCATAAAATATGAAATGGTGCAAAAAAAATATCCTCCTTTATTTAAAAAGGTTATATATTGCATGTGGTGAGTATCCTAGGAAGAGTTTGATTTTATTACGAAAGATAACATTTTGACCATTTTATTATGCTTAAATCCAATTACCATGTATATATTTAATTAATATCAAATGTGTTAACACAATTGAAGTATCTCATAGTTACATCCAAAAATTTTAATTCATTGTGTACACTAAGAGTATGGTAGTTTTTTTTATACTTGGCTACATTATGGCAAGTATCAATTACAAATTATGGAAGAGTTTCTCCATTGAAACATTCACATGATTCCAAGTTGATGGGCATAATAAATTTACATACATAATATCACTACTGATCATTTTTTTCAACATGGTATTGATCATGTAGATGAATCATTTCAATATTTGAAAATTAAAATAAATAAATAAATAAATAAAAGTTCTAAGCAGTGTCATTTCAATTCCAAGCCTCACAGAATTTTGTTTGAGTGAAAACATCAAGATGGCATGATATTTCAAAAAAATTTGTTTTCCTAATATATTACATATCTTTCTAGTTATGAAAAAATATATTAAATGGATATCTTTCACATTAAATGAATAATTACAAAGTAATAACAACATCTACATAAGTTAAAATTTGAAGTATATTATACAACAACCAAAACAATGAGTATATAAAAAGAGATAATTTAATTAAGAAAATAAAAGTTATGCATATGTTCCAACATTGATTATCAAAAAATCACTTTTCATTTATTAATATAATGAAATGTCTTAGGTCTTGAAATTTGTTTATTATGAGATATGAGAAAAAAGAAACTGATAATTCGTTTGAAATCATCTGTATTGATCATTCTTAAAAGAAAATTTGTCGTCGCCTGCATGGAAAAATCATAAAAATAAAATTATAAACATAATTTTGTGAATAAAAATACATAAATGAAATAAACAGAGAAAAACACAAACAATAACTTCAATTGAATTGAAATAAACCATAAAACGTGTGTGCATTTAATGGTATTTCATAACTAAAGTATCCTATTGATTTAAAAAATAACTGAAGTGAACTAACCAAACATATGGTAAGGTTGAAGCATGATTCAAAGTTCAGCTTCATCTTCTCTTTCATCATGTTGATCAGTTACCTAAGACACATATAAGATAATATCAACAGAATTATAAATTGTATTAATTGAAACTTTCATTTGCATATACTTCTTTCATATTATAAAAATTTACCTAGAACAAAAAAATTATAGGTGAAAAAATACCTCATAATCTATAATAGGATTAAATCCATATTTAATCTTTTGACGAATGAGAGAAGATACACCATAGCATGAAGCAAAATATTTTTCATCTTCAGACATTTTAATATTGAACACCTACAAAAATATTTTAAATAACAATGAAATAGTTAGAAATTTGATTATGTAAAAAATAAATTTTCGATGACAAGCATAGTAGTGTATTAAGCTAACAATTTTTTCCTCTACAGATAACATGCCACCTTTCCCCAAACGATGGCATGTGGACAACCTAGAGGCTCATACAGTATGTGCATATTTGTATTTTCCAACCAAAGTTCCATTTTTCCTTTTTTTCTTAATAGCAACCTCATCCAATAACCTCTTCCACTCTCCTTCTCCTATGAAGTGCAACTTGACTACATTTTTGTTTCTTACCAATTCTCCTCCCAAAGCATTCCTGGTATTTTTAATATATTCAGCAACACTATGAATAATTTGTTTTGGAGGTACAATTTCCGATACTTTATGCATGAGAGATAATAACTCATCCTTCTTAGATTTATCTGTGAAATACACGTTGAAAGTAAATAATCCATATAAAAAATCTTAAGGTTTCTAGTATCATAGTAATGAAATTTAGGGAATGTAACACTGAGTACAATATATAATTTCTTTTAATATGAAACATGAAAAGTTAAGTATATAGTTTATATTACATAAATTAAGAATGCAATTTATGAAAAAACATAGTATATGTGTTTTACCTTGATGACGAAAATCTTTGGTAATTGTAGGACCAAATAATCTCAATGCTTCATGGTGAAGTATGTCTCTCCATGTTCTCCCACCTTCATCATTCAACACTTTCCCTTTTTAATTTAATGTGATTGTGAATGACATACCATTAGTTGCCTCTCCTTTAACATATTCATTTGGATGTTTTAAGAGAGGTTGAAAATATGCACCAATAGATGGTATAGTTTTTTCATCTGATGGAGGAGATTGATTTTTTTTTCCATTGGTGTTAGTGTCTTCTTCGAGAACATTGATATTACTCTTGAACATTGCAATATAATATATTATTAATAATCATATGTTATGTAATTACAACCCTAAAGTTTATAAGTAAAATATAAATTACTATTTACCTTAGTAGATCATCAACTGTTGTTTCTATATATGTTGCATTCTCTATGTCAGATATAGTTGTTTTGTATGCTGCATGAATTGCATCTCTTGTGACTGGATCAACATCAGCCTTCATCAACCACTCTCTATATGATTTCAATCTATCAATTTCAAATCCAGTTTCAAGTGTAGGCTCCACATTATGGAAAGTATCAGTTACTACTGGGACATATACATCATCTGTAAAATCTAAATGGGAAGATGGAATTGTAGATAAATTACTTCTTTTGGAAGGTATCTCATTAATACCTATGACTCCAAAAGGTGTGTTCGTCATAAATTCATTTAAACTCTTTGTCTAAATAGACTTTCCTCTTTTTCTTGTTCGCATATTGAATCAATAGACCTAATTCAATATTACACATTTCCCAAGTTAGAACAACTTTTATATACTTCATTGCATTAATACTTCATAGACTGCATAGAATCTCAAACTATTTCCTCTCTCCTAAGATACATTTAAGAGTTAAAAGCAATCCATCAAGAGTTATGAGATAATCCATCAATCTAAAATCAATGATTTAAATTCATCAATACACATTAATTCAATTCAAATATGATACACCCATGATTTCTACTCGGCATATTTAAAACCAATAGGATAACTCCATTATTGTTTCTTCTCCTCTAATGATTAAATAACAATGCCTCCTAAACCTATCTCAGTTTCTCTTAATGATTTCGTGAAATCATGGTGGTTTTTTTGGTATAGAAATAGGCTAAAATACCACCTGTGGCAGTGCCCTCTTCAAGAAAGGATGAACATAAGATAAATGTCAGAAGAGCATTCAAAGAGAGTGCCCAAATCTGATCTATAACAACAATCAAAGTTGCACCCTAGATCATCATCTACACCACTGAAATAGCCCATGAAAAGAGTTTCAAAGGCATCCAATAAAGTGCACCAGCTGTGACTAATGTTTTGTACATAAAAGCATGATGATGTTAAGGTAGGTACCCAAATGTTCAGAATCCTTCCAATGAACACAACAATGAATTCAGAGTTCACGAGTACGTGCATCTTGAAAGCTTAATGCCCACCTCAAATAGTAGTCAAAGGCACAAAGAATTGAGCAGGACAACCTAGTCCAAGTGCAAGGCCTAATGAAAGCTTGTAGCTCCCACTATAGTTGCTACTATCTTGCAGTACATGTTTACTATTGTGGCATAATTGATGGCAGACCACTTGGGGCAGTTTGAGTTGGATGCATTGGTTGCTTGTCTTGTTGCCGGAGGCAGGGGTGTTGACCATTGTAAAATTGTTGATGATGTCATCTGGGGGCTAACTAGGGCTGAGGGGGCCTGGCTGTTGATACTGGGGAAGTGTGCGATCAAATCAGCCCCACATTTTTTCCATCCAAGGTTGCCCCACTTTCTTACCATCCAAGGTTGAAGGATAGAAGTTTTGGAGAGAACCCTGAATGTTTGTTTGAATCTGGGAGCTAAACTAAGTTTAGTACCCTGGGGAACTGTCAAAGCAGAACTAGCTTAGGTAGGTAAAGCATTTCTGTCATGAAGTTTGAACAACGCTTGTAACATGACCTCCTCTTCTCCTAGAGCAGTTCCAGAGGTGGAGTGCTTGGTCTGTCACAATTGAACTCTTGAGTCAAACCAACTCAATATCAAATCAGCAAATTAGGAGTTTCCTCTCATGCACATTGTGCATTTGGTGAGATTCCAAACATTTTTGCAATTATCCTATGATGGGAAACCATGAAATATTATAATGTTTCCCAATATACCAAAATGTTAAACTCTAAATTTCCAAAAATGTTGTGAGAGTTGTGGACTATTCTATCCAAAAGCAATGAGGGTTGAGGATAGTGCCTCTGAACGTTTCTTCGAGGGCTGTGAATTTAATCATCTGTTAGAGTTTTTCTTAGGGAATGGTTTAACATTTTGTCCTTATGGATTCCCTGAGATATTCAAAAGACAGCATATACCCCTATGGCTATCTCTTATGAACTTCCACTTTGTAATATCTGTAAGTTTTCTGAAAGTGTATTCAAAACAATACGCTAAAAACTTAAAAGGGATGTTGAACACAATAAATGGTTTAATGCCCATGATATCCAACTTGGTGTATTGGACATTTTCAACTTCGTTGTGTATCAATTCCATTACATTTATCTTGTGCTTGGTAAAAGACAAGTCACTATGGGAGTTTTTGGTAAAAGACAAGTCACTGTATCAATGCCATGAGAAAAATGTATGTTGTTCCGATGCATACAATCTTATCCTTCTCATGTGTATTTCCCAAATAGAAATGAACATTATGTACTCCTTATCTAAAACCGTGGATCATTATGTACTCCTTCCAACTGCCCACTAACCCTTTTAACATGATCCCCTCTCTCTCTCTATATATATATATTCCAGCTTACATCAAGTCCGTGACCTCCAGCAGAGCAGGTATATTTGCTACCTTAACACAATCACCAATGCCCTTGGATAGTGTTTGATCACTATGTTCTACACTAGATAGTCATAAGAATTAATTTCCAAGGTAGTACCCTCCCTGCTGGTCACATCCATCAATCCTTTTCTGCTAGCTGCTGTGAAAAGAAAACTCTCAAAATGCAAAGGCAATTTAAGGGATAACATATAGCATGGTAGGATTTTAGTTCATTTTGACCAATAATAATGGTAATATTTGAGCATTTTTTGATGACATTTTATTGATTTGTTTAATCAATTATACAATCATACAATCTGCATCACTCTTTCGACTTGATTGAATGTAGCAGCAATCTCTTCTTTACAGATTTTTTACGTCAGCCATCTATCGTTGCTCCACTTTTGCACATGCATGAGTGAAAGGACTTTTATAGTCGATAGCCCATCTTCTCCCATGTTATTTGGAGCACTTGTTGAGCCTTTCGACTCTTTTGCAAAAAATTCAAAAAGAGTGTGAAATTTGATAGCTTAGTTTGCAGGATTGGATCATCTTCTTTTCTTTTCTTTTTTGTCTATCTATGACACTTGCCTCTAGCTTCCCCACATAACTCTCAGCTTCAGCATGCTCATTACCCTCTTCTATACCATTTTCTTGACACCATGGTGGTATTTGAATTCCCTCCATGACAACCTAGACATATGCCTCTCATTAATCAAATTATAAAAGTGTTGTTTCATGGCTGTAATATGTTTCCAAATTTGCAAATTAGTTCATCAAAGGAAGAAGAAAAAGTGCAGAAATAAAACTACTAATAAAGAAAAAGGGAGAACCTAATCAATTTTCCTTGTTCCAAAATGAATAAATTCATTATTAAGACCTTATAAAAGAATCAGAGAGAAAAATTTACAATGACATGAACAACAAATTGAATAACATAACTAAACCATACATCAATGTAGAACAATACCTTTTGTCAGCTCTCTGCAGCTCCTATCTCTAGCTATGGACTCCCTATCCTGAATCTGACAACACTAATGCCTTCTATTTCCTTCACGGGTTGACTTTCTAGCTTCTTCAGACCCTTGATCTTGCTCCTACATATTCTTGTGTCAAATCTAGCTCTTATCTTCCTCTAGAAATCTGGGTCCCTTTGTCTCTTCTGCTTCGACTCCAACCTTCAATTTTTTTGTCTCTTTAATTTCATTGTGACCATCATACCCACAAAATTAGCAAATAAAAAAATCAAATCTTCAAACCATTATTGCAGAATGGTCATCAGTGCCATCTAACTCCAAGGAAAAGGAGTCCACCTAGGATTCACACCACCAAGAACACAAATAGGCTGGAATAAAAAAGAAATGCTCATCATCATTAGGATTTGAATATGAATCAGTCTAAGTTTTAGGTGAAGAGAACAAATTTCCAATATAATCCACATCCTCCCCACTGTTGTAAAATATTCACCAGATGACAATCCTAGGTGGGTTTTGAGGTGAAATTTAGCTGCTACTTGGAGAGGACAAGCCTAATGATTTAAGAATAGCTAGATTAGAACTTAGCTACAAATTAATTTGCCTTTGTTTTGTGCATATAATATAGCTTATTTATTTCTCCTTGCTGGGCATCACTTACAAGTCTCTATGCCCCCAGAATTCAAATCCTTTCACTCCAATACAACTCTGCCCTTTTCGTTCCCAACTAGCTCTCACATTGTTCACTACTCTTGATGCATATAACCTATAAATATACATCCTAGAAAACATCTAGCCATTCATAATTACAAGTTCAGAAACACGCAATGCCAAATACGAAGTTAATATCAATAGATAATGTACATCAGGCACACGACTGAAACCTGTAGGACCCCCACAAAAGCTTCTGACACTCATGCTGCTCCTCCAAACCACCTATTGCTCAATGTTGATTATGAAAGCAAGACTTTGACTCACTTTCCCAAAAAAATTTCTTATTTTAATTTCTAAGTCGCAACTACTTATCTCACAATATTAAATCATAGAATATGAATATACTTTTATTTTTATTTGATCATCTTCATGCATCTCCTACCTCCCTGCATTGTGCAGCTTTGAAGTTCGCAACATATAGACCTTTGAGACCTACAAAATTATGACAAACTGATCCTATTCAATAGGAACAAGAAATCAGGAAATTACTGATAGGAAAATGATGCACCAACATCCTTTGAAATACATTCACATTCAATCAGACACAAACAACAACTAAACAATAAAATCACTTCCAAAAGGTTGGGCATCAAGAGAACCCAACCAACCAAAATATCAGATGCATAAATAACTAGTACAGTTGAAAAAAACATGATTTAAACTATGCAATGTGCTACCACAGAACACTCAGTTGAAGTTTCAGTGGTTCCAAGCTATGTTACTAGAACCACAAGGTCTTGATATTGGATCCGCGGATTCGTGCTTCACATACAGATCCACCCAAATCCACATAGGATCCATCACGTAAATAGATCATTCGAGCTCAGACATGGATCCCATGCTAATGAAACAAATCATGTGCAAGGTAGCCCTCACATGCTGCAGCCAGATCACAAGCAAATAATATTAGAGTTTTGGGTTTTCTTTTTTTCTTCAAGCATATTGACCACCTGTTTGAAACCCTAAAAAGCAATATTTTTACTTAGATTTTTAGTTAAATAAATTATTGATGATCCATATAGGTTGTATAGTTGCATAGGTAAGTTATTAATTACCTAGGGGATGTATAGCACATGCTAATGCTAATAGGAAAGGTCTTACACATCAAAATTATAATTTTCAATTTTTTATAATACTAAAAGGAAATATTTGAGACAATAGTGTATAAAGGATGGTTGTGTCATTAATAATTTAATTAGATCATCATCAATCTCATCCAATGCTAGTTGAACGGTCCTCTTAGAACAATATGATACATATTACATACAGTATAGCATGTTTTCAAACTGTGTACAGTATTCATCATTGTAATTAAATGGGAATTTTCAGATTTTAAGGAAATTTTCAAGGAAGCTGACAGGTTTCTCATCATGTATAGTTGAAATATTCAAACGATGAGCATCTAGACCAATTTTTAGACGTGTAGTTAGATCTATTCTACATACAAAAGCAAAATACACATTTTTGTAGGGCCCAGTGAAGAGTCCAAGGTGTATAGGCTATTTGAATGAGGAAGTAAAAATAAGTCTTTGTAAAATATTAAATATAATCTGCAAGAAGTATCAGACTATATTGTTGTACCATGGCTTATATTAAAAGATAATGTAAGAAAGTTCACAAAAGTAAACGAAAGCAATCTAAGACATGAAAATATGACCAAACAAACATTAGGTGATGCTGAGGAAGCTAGTGCCAAATCAACAGGCATCTGGTGCACTGTCATGGAGGGTGGTAGAACAATCATATCTGTTCTACCACTTGTCAATGAATTGTTCAAGCTCATTCTTCCACCCGAAGGTGCTGCTCAAATTCATATTTTTCTGGCAGATATTTATATTTGGCTTTAGCGTTAAGCATAGTGAAGGCTTAGATAAGTGATTTAAGAAAATAGTAGCATAGTGACTTGCTGTTAGGGACATTTGGATGTCCCTTCATAAGATGGAGGGACATCTCAACATATTTCTTTATTATGATGACTTGCCCAAGATGTCCTTTTGACATCCTCTCAGCTGGGGACATCTAAAGGATGTCAAATGAATGGACCCTACATCACAGGGATGCCAAACAATGAGAGAACAACGAGAGCTTGAGTCACAGGGACATAAATAGACTGATAGAGTATAATGGCCAGCATCAAGATAGGACTTTTCTAAATAACTAAATGTTGTAGTAGTGGCTTCACACAGGTATATTAGGAATCGAGTTTGGAAATTGAGGTGTTAAATTGGGAAGTTGAAATGAAAGTCATTTTGATCTTTAAAAGCATATGCATCAAGGATGAAAGATCTTCCAAATAATAAAGTATCTATTATTATCATCTCTCTCTTCTATATGATCACGTATCTAAAAAAAATTGATATGATATCATAATTTGGAAATCAGAGTGTGCATTTCATGGCATCTAGAGAGTTAGTGTGTGGTCTAAAGCACAAACAACTTATATGTTTAATTCAAATTTATAAAGGAACAAAAATTTTACTTCCTAGATGATAGAAAAGAAGGAACATAGTTTAGAAAGGTTAAAGCTCAAAGCTTGTGAAAGAATTTAATTAAAAGAAAAAATTATCAAGTAATTTCCAATTAATGCAAAGAAAAAATTACTAAAATTAATGAAATTTCCAACCGGATCATGAAAGATTCAGGTATGTGGAATTCAAATCACTCAACAAGAGTTCAGCAGCATATTACAATCTGTTATAGTAAACCAAAGAGGGTAGGGGCGAAATTTCCCATACACAGCTGAGTCTATTCTTATACAGTATGTTAGAAATCTGATAAAAAATACAATATTTGACACATGCCTCTGTGCTGGGACTGACAAAGAATTATGAATGGCCAAGTTGACAGCCTTGTTAGCCCAATGAAATAGATGATAAATTGATAGACGTTGTCAGCTCTTCAGCCTCTTGTAGGTAGTGCAGAAGCACAATGAAAAATTTTGATCATTGTCTACTAAGGGTGACAATAATTATGAATGGTCAAGTTGAGGTTATGAATAGCTACATTTTTCATTGCTTAGTCAGTTTCAACTATCCAAACTTTTTCCTCATTTTTAATCATCAACTTATCATTTCAAGGTTTAAATTTTATTTGATAGTACATAATGTTTACCTTGGTTGTAAGTAGCTCTACGATCAGCCTGCTTCCTCTAACTCATCCTAACTGTAGCTATTAGTTGTAGCTATTTTATACCATTATCAAAGGCTATGGAATTATAGGGTATAACATGGGTTAATTGCCTTTCTTTGTTTGTCTTCCTCCAAGCCATTAAAATTTTAAATAGAATAGAATATTTGTGATTATTCACTTCCATCCCTGTTGTTTTGCAATAGAATTTGAGATTTTCTTCCAATTCCAAACAAAATTACATCATCCAAAAATAAAGTATGTGGCAGTGAGAGTGAGTCACTGACATTCCCAATTTGATACCTTTGATAGATCCCTCCCTTTTGGAAGCTTGATTAACTTATTTAAAACCTCTACCACCAATTAAAATAGGAATGGGGACATTCAGCAACCCTACCTGATTCTCCCCCGTCACAAAATTTGGAGGGTGATCCATTTATTAATACTACATAAGAGGCTGAGGAATGACAACCAATTTCTCAGCTCACAACTTGGACCTTCATTCCTATTTGAATTAATGACGGCCTAAGGTATAACCAACACACTTTGTTATATATTTTATCTAACTCAATTTCCTTAACCAAAGCCGAGATTTTCTTTACCTTTATTGTCTGAAGAGCTTCGTGTGCTGTTCTCACAGCATCATGTTGTAGAGAAACATGGACTGCTCTTTTGATAATAAAGCTTGAAAATATAATTTTGAGTTTATTTGTTGGGAGCTTCATTAATATTTTGTACACTTGACTTACATAGAGAAATAGGCCTATAGTTTGCAAAAGTCTCTAGTTCATTCTCCTTTGGAATCAAAGCTACAGAAGTTTCATGATGCATCTATTGGCTCCCAAAATATTTACAACTCTCCCTCCTAGAAATGAAAGAATCCCATATAAAGTTTAGTTGTCCATCCGTTTGGCTACAGACTATCTTTTCCCTTTATAAAGGTCTCTAAGACTGAATTTAGTTCCTCTTGAGCCTTTAGTAACTTCAGAAAAGTTTTGGAAATTTTTCATATTTCTGTCACCTTCTGACAACCAGATAGCCTTGCTTTTCCATCTCCATTTTTCTTATTCTTGCTCCAAGAATATCCTTTTTACTTCTTCAAGAGATATTAATCTCTTACTCTCTTCTTCTGTAAATATACCTTTAATGTTATTTTAAAACATCAGTATTATTTCCTCAAACCTCCCAGTTTCCTCCAATATAATATTTGCAACCAAAAATCTGTCAAAAATCTTTGAGACCCCTTCCCTTCCACTTCTATGGTTCCTCCATGTTCCTCTAACCATCCTTTTCATTTCTCAGACAGCTAATTGTATCTCTAAGGGCTGGACTCTATAGGCCTCAGTTTCGGCCATTTCCTGAATTTTATTTTCCCTCCTTGAGATGTTCTTCAATCTCCAACTATTCCACTTTTCATCCTTTTCCACTTATAATTTATGTTGGCTATCATTGGTCCTATTAAATCTCCCCCCCCCCCCCCCACCATAAGGCATTTTTGATTTCAGAGTGCTTTCATACCCCATTTGTTTGCAAAAAAAAGAGAAGAAAAAATAGAGAGGCACATTCCATGGTTGGACTGCAACTCTAATCGATCAATAAGATAATTCAGCCCATGAACAAAAATTGGAGGTAGAATGCATCAATGGCAAGGTTACAGGATCCCTCCCTAACAGGCCATACATGCCTACAAATAGTCGTCTCACTATAGACCAACCTCAAGTTATTGGACTTACTCCAAAATTACTTTATGGATGACCTTTCATCCATGACATGTGTATACGAGTTGCCAGGACACAGACATAGTTCTTTGTCTAGATATTATTGTTTTTTCTGGACATATTCTGTTAGCTTCTGGGTCGAAAGATCACATGGTGAGTATCCCATAGTTGGAACTTACCTTCTTTTAAGTGCATCTGTTTGAATGTCTTCACTAGTAAATTATTGATTATCAACTTCTTTAAGATCACTGCTCAACTAAATATGGTTGATCTGTACATACATTATTTATCATTGATGCCTTATGTAATTTTATCGCTTGCTAATGCCATGTTATCAGTCTTCCTTCTTATGGGATTAGGACTGTTACATTATGGGGAAGAACTTTGTTATTTTCCAACAATTAAGGTAAATAATACTAGTTCAATAGTGATTGCTTAAACTGTTATTCAGGTTTTTTAGCAAGCCCGCTAACATCCTTGTTAATCCACATCCCAATACATACTGGAATATGGGATTAGGATTGTTACATTATGTGGCAGATCTTTGTTAATTTCAAATAGTAAATGGAAATAATACTGATTTCGTTGTAATTGGTTAAATTTTTATTCAAGTTTTGTAGAAATCCCACTAGCATCCTTGTTAATCCACATATCAATACCTACTTGAAGATGGTAATTGTTCTCCCAATTAGTATTTCTAAACTTTTGCATGCTTCTCCTTGTAGCATGTTGTTCTTGGATTTTGTGCATGAACTGGATAAGTCTTGGTGAGTTTCTTTTTTGTTGATATGGGCATTGTTAGATACCATTGCAGATACTCACACACACGAAAGAAAGTAGACAACACAAACTGTACACATTTTGCACTACTTATTGTATTAGACATATATAAGTGTACATTAGTATTTCTTATTTTAAAATGAATTTCCAGGTCATGTTCGCAATATTCACTTCCCTTTTAACATTGATGCTGACACTACAATGAGTGTTGCAAGTGAAATGGTGACAGAATTGGATCTATCAGATCAAGATGTGACAAATATTGCAGTCATGATTGATACAGAAATACAAGCTCTTGTGCCAGAATGGCAACCCGAAATACCTTTTGTGGATACTGCTGAGGAGGAGATGGATATTGATTATCCTAGGTCTGCAATTAAAGATGATGTTTTGGAGATGCTCAGTGATAATGATAGGCCCTCTGGTGCATTTATAGTTGAACGCCTTCCTTCAGGTCACAATTATTGGTCTGATTCCCCAAGGTCTTTAGTTGCAGATTCTTACATGAAGACTTCCTTAATGAATGCTTCTTCTAAATCAGAAGGGCCAATGCATGGCAGATTTGATGAAGTGAACCATGTCCAGTCTGCCTTAAGCAGTGCTAAACATCATCATAATGAATTCAATGATCACAAGAACAAAGGGGATGGTTTAGATATAAGTTCAAAGTTTCCCAACTCTATAGGGAGAGGCAACTTGCAAGCAAATGCTATGGTGATTGATAAAGAGAAAAACCACTCAATTTCTGAGGTCATAAAGAATATTGTGGTGGATGAGGGGAAGATGTCAGCTGAAGATATGAAAGCTGACTGTAGTACTCAAGAGTGGTTTAAAACAATGAGCCAAGTGAATCTACAAATGGAGGATTGCAACATTGCTAGTGCTTTGGACCAGAATGTAGTTGCAGGCAAGCATGATGGTAAAACTGTTTCTTTAGATTTTGGTGTGAATTTTTCAGATTATACCACCTTGTTGGCCAATCAGTTGGAAGATGAGAATAGTGTAACCCAAAAAATCAATCTCTTATTACTTAAGCATCAAGAGGAAATAGAGGAGTTGAGACAAAAGCATGAATGGGTACTGCAGGAATTTATAAATCAATTGCCACAAAAGGGTTTTACAGAGACGCACATTCCATGGGGGTGGAGGTGTGTAGAGATGCATTATATAGCCCAGTTGGTGAACTTGTGGAGGTGTGTGCACGAGTGCATTGGGCGCATTGGATATGACTGACAGCAATGAGCACCCATTTTGTGTTGGGTTTTACACTACTGGATTTAAAGCTATTTTTATTCAACAATGTAAACCCAACATATTGAGCACCGTAGCTTGGTGCTTATTGATTACCAGATATGGATAGCCATTTAATCCCTGGTCTAATATGCAATTTTAGGTGGCCAAGCTTTTCCAAGTTGGTGTATCTCTAGTTCCACCTTGAGTTTGTGAACTTGAGATATGCATACTCATCCTTGCAACCTCAAGGTCCATGTCAAACCTGGGTATAGATGTGTATGTGACATTTTTAAGAAGAATTTTGGGTGTTTTCTTCTTTGATCTCTGTTTTGCCTATCTAATTTGTGGCATCTCTGGGTCGGGTCTCCTTTTTGTATTCGCTTAATAAATTTATATAGATATGCTTCACAATTTTTTATTGGATCAAGACTGCCACCGTTTCCTTAAATATTGTACCTTTCTTTGGATTTATAGGTTTCCACTACAGTTGTAGAACCATATAATAGTGTATTGTCAACTCATTCTCTCTTGGAGCACACATATGTGTCAGTTGTTCTAGATAACGAAGCTATTTATGACATATGTACGCGATGTCTAGACATCTAAAGACCTACATACAAAAACTTGAACAGACTGATCTCGCAAGTTATATCGTCATTAACAAGTTCTCTGCGATTTCAAGGAGCCTTAAATGTAGACACAAATGAGTTTCAAACGAACCTTGTTCCCTTTCCTAGAATTCATTTCATGCTTTCATCTAATGCACCAGTAGTGTCTAAAGAGAAAGCCCATCATGAAGCATTGTCAGTGAGAGAAATAACGAATTTTGTGTTTGAGGCCAGTAACATGATGACTAAATGTGATCCCAGACATGGAAAATACATGGCCTGCTATCTAATGTATAGAGGAGACGTGGTGCCCAGAGATGTGAATGCAACAGTTTCAATGATCAAAACAAAACTTGATGTGCCTTTCTGTTTTTTTCCATGGAATGTGCCTCTCTAGTAACTACTAAATAGCTCATACATTGTAAGCTATGTGTTTAAAGTATAAGAGCCTTGAAAATTTTAAATGTATGCAATTGACATATGATTTAGCATTTGAATTTTGTTTTCTAGTGGTCTTAGAACAGACAATTTCCATATGAGATATAAATGTGTGTTCTTTGATATTATCATTGTGGTATAGGAACCTTCCAAAAATCAATAATGTCTTTGCACTTCAAAATATTGGAGTGAACTCTTTGAAGCCTTGTACTCTACATGTTTAGGCTGAAAGGTGGAGTGGAGCAGAGCAGTAAATGTTACTAGGAACTTGACATTTGCACTAAGTTGCAACTAAGGTTTGGTTCCCACCATGTGAACGAAAGAGTTGATATCCCATTGCCAATAGTGGGCCTTGTCCCTCCATATAACTAACCTCCCATTCTAGCAGTCCCGAACTGTGTTCCTATATTTTGTTGTGCAAATGCCATGATATGTTATAAAAAGAGAAAGCCATTTTAAGGATGCTTTCATCTTATGCACCAGTAGTGTCTAAAGAGAAAGCCTATCATGAAGCATTGTCAGTGAAAGAAATAACAAATTCTGTGTTTGAGGCCAGTAACATGATGACTAAATGTGATCCTAGACATGGAAAATACATGGCCTGTTGTGTAATGTATAGAGGAGACGTGGTGCCCAAAGATGTGAATGCAGTAGTTTCAATGATCAAAACAAAACGAGTTGTGCCTCTCTGTTTTTTCCATGGAATGTGCCTCTCTGGTAACTACTAAATAGCTAAGACATTGTAAGTTATGTGTTTAAATTATAAGAGCCTTGAAAATTTTAAATGTATGCCACTGGCATATGATTTAGCATTTGAATTTTGTTTTGTAGTGGTCTTAGAGCAGACAATTTCCACGTGAGATATAAATGTGTGTTCTTTGATATTATCATTGTGGTATAGGAACCTTCCAAAAGTCAAAAATGTCTTTGCACTTCAAAATATTGGAGTGAACTCTCTTAAGCCTTGTGTTAGCCACCTATAAATTTTTTCATATCAAATGGTGGCTAAAACATTTTTGGAGCCTTCAAGAAACAAATTTTATTGCTAAAAAGTGTTATCTCTTGAAGACTCATGAAGGCATATGGCCCTTTGTCTAAATCTTCACTGCTGTTTCCATTTTAAACTCAGAAATTCTGCTGATTCCATAGAGAAAATACTGCTACAAAATCCATTTTTCCCTTCCCTCCACCTCAAAACTAACCTTCATTTTTCCTCCTCTTTTCCTCATAAATTTCCTCTATTTTTCCTTTGTTCCATTCCCCCCTTCATAAAAACTCCTTTACAGAGTTTAAAACTCCTTTTTGAACTCTGCCGAAACCCCCAAATCCATTGAAAACTTTGTTTATAAACCCGCCCCAAACCATAAAAACCTTTGTTTATATTAAATTTTGGGTTTTTCATATGTTTCAAAGGGTTTCCGTCGGTTCGCTTTTAAAAGCAATCTCCTCCGTTGATCTTAAGCCGATCAAACGGCCTGCGCATGATCGCATCGCATGTTCTGTCAGGCTCACTTTTCTGCCTTCCCTGATTGGTCAACCCCCAATGAGTTCTCCGCCTTCGATCTGATCTGCAGATCGACGGTCCACAATTAATCGCATCGGCGCTTCCCGAGTTCTTCCCCCCGCCGATCGCCAAGCCCTGATTGCATCTGAGTTGTCCACATGTCTAGATCGGACGGTCTAGATCGCATTTCCCGACTTTGGTTAAAGTTTTATGCAGCACTGCTCATAATTTTTTTCGACCAATCCCGACCGTTGATCTCTGTAGATCAACTGTCCTTATTAAATCCTTTCTCCGCTTGTATATTATTTCGTGTTAGCTCCAGATTTAATCCTGGTTGTCCATCTGTTCTATCCAACGACTTATATTAACCCCGCCGAGCCCGACCCCAGTGGGTCCTGTCTCCTCCCACATTTGATCTCAACCGTTTATCCTTGATCCAATGGCCCAAATTAAAACCATCCATCCTCGTTCCACCCACGCATCTATCTCATATCGCGCTCATTCTTCACTGTCGGCTCTAAGGCCCCAGATCTAATGGCCCATATCCCAAGTCACGTAACTTTAAGCGCAGAAGTTAATTTCTCAAAGGGCACATGATGTAGGTGGTTTTGTGAAGCCACATGTCGGGTGGGAATGCATATCGTGTTCAAAAATGAAAAACCGCCTTCCCACCCTTTATGGTTTCAAAATACATGGAAATGGGAGATCCCACTTAAACTGAAGTGCTTTATATGGTTGGTTGTCCATAATAGGATCTTAATGTAGGAAAATTTACTAAGAAGAGGCTTTCAGGGTCCAAGGAGATGCGAACTATGTAGGAATAAGTCAAAAGACACATGGCATCTCTTTCTCACCTGCCCATTTGTGGCTTCAGTTTCGATTGAGGTCTTTTAGATGTTAAAGATCAGTTCCACTTGTGACAGGTCTTTGATCGAATATTGTCTCTCAATTTGGTTTAAGTATTTTAAGCAGTTCAAAGGACTACCTTTCTATATCATCTGGGGTATATGGAGGTCAAGGAATGCATTAGAATGCTTAATATGTCTTTTATGTTTGTCTATTAACCCAACCTTTAGAAAACAGAGCCTAATTGTAGGATGGAATGTTTACGAATCCATCAGTGTGCATTGCAGCTGCATCCGAATGCCATGCTTCTACCCCTGGAAATTCTCAAAAATTTCATTTGGCCCGCTCTGAGGTTCTTAGAAGTTAGGTAGAAGCTGGAGGATGGGATATTAAAGATCCAGAATATTTCAACATGGATCTTCATATTAAAAATATGTGAAGTGCATTAAATGGTGAAGGCATATGGCAACATGTTATTAGATAGAAATACCTTAAAAATGTACAGGCGAAAAGTTGGATCAATGCAGGGGTTCTAGAAAAGGAGGAGTCAACTGACATATGGAAGAATATGATGAACATAAAACATTGGCTGACATTGTTCAATGTATTATTCAACCTACAGGATTTCGGTGGATAATTTGTAACTATGATGTATACTTTTTTTCGTAAATAATAAATCATCAATTCTATTGAATAAGAAAGTAGTATTGAATGAAATCATATAGCATATATCCTTATATAGATAGTAGATCACAAAAATCTATAACTACTTACAATAGTAACAATGACTAGGAGAGCTAGAAACTAATAAGATGGAACCAACATTCTCAATATTACACTAAGTATCTATTAGTGTTATTTGATCATAGGGGAAAAAAAATTCCTACATACTTGTTAAAATGATGAACATAAAACATTGGATCTCGGGAAATTGAGGTCAAAGATAGGCTCATATTCGAGGGTGGAAATTGGCCTGGAATCCATAAAAGGTATGGTTGATATACATTCACTATCTATTCAATTGTTTAGATACTTGCACCAAAAAGGTATTTTTTATCTGAATCAAATCTATGTAGTCCATTGGGAAATTGAGGTCAAACATAGGCTCATATTCGAGGGTGGATATTGGCCTGGAATCCATAAAAGGTATGGTTGATATACATTCACTATCTATTCAAATCATGCTGTAAATATCTTTAGTACAGGATAATTGTCCTGCCAAAATCTAACAAATACTCAAATAAAATACAACCAAGACTGTGAAATGGCATTTTGCAGGTTAGAAAGTGTGATATTGTATCTGATGTGTGTTGAAAAACAAAACATCACTGTCAAGTTTTTTTTTAAATGAAATGGTTACTCTTCAACAACAATTAGCAAAGATAGCCCACAGGTCCTCAGATTTCTAACCAGGTGTCTAAACCATGATGGAAAAAATATATCTAATGATTAATCAATCTTTTCTCATGACATCATGCTGCCATGTTATCACCTGAGGAGTTTGTCCCATTTCTTGTCCTTCAGCTTATACCACTGAGGTGCCAGGGGACTGTCAGGAGGCACTTCATAAATATGTTTGTTAATGATTTTCTGCTTGTCTAGGTCCCAATCCACGTTGTCCCCTACTGCTATTGTTGTTGGTTGTTAATAAAATACAACCAATACTGTGAAATGGTATTTTGTAGGTTAGAAAGTGTAATATTGTATCCGGTGGGAGTTGAAAAATAAAACATCACTATAAGGTTTTTTTTAATGAAATGGTTACTCTTCAACAACAATCAACAAAGAAAACCCATAGGTCCTCATATTTCTAACCGGGTGTGTAAACCATGATGGAAAAAATATATCTAATGATTAATCAATCTTTTCTCATGACATCATGTTGCCATGTTATCACTTGAGGAGTTTGTCCCATTTCTTGTCCTCCAGCTTATACCACTGAGGTGCCAGGGGACTGTCAGGAGGCACTTGGGTAGGTATTTGTTGCTTTCAGGGTCCAAGGAGATGTGAACTATGTAGGAATAAGTCAAAAGACACATGGAATCTCTTTCTCACTTGCCCATTTGTGGCTTTAGTTTCAATCAAGGTTTTCTAGAAGTTAAAGGTCAATGCCACTTGTGACAGGTCTTTGATCGAATATTGTCTCTCAATTTGGTTTAAGTACTTTAAGGAGTTCAAATGACAAGTCTTTGATCGAATATTATCTCTCAATTTGGTTTAAGTATTTTAAGCAGTTCAAAGGACTGCCTTTCTACATCATCTAGGGTATATGGAGGTCAAGGAATGCATTAGAATGCTTAATATGTTTGTTAATGCTTTTATGTTTGTCTATTAACCAAGACTTTAGAAAATAGAGCCTAATTGTATTGCAACTGCATCTGAATGCCATGCTTCTGCCCCTGGAATTTCTCAGAAATTTCATTTGGTCCGCTTTAAGGTTCTTATAAGTTAGGTAGAAGCTGGAGGATGGGATATTAAAGATTCAGAATATTTCAACATGGATGTTCATTTTAAAAATATGTGGAGTGCATTAAATGGTGAAGGCATATGGGAACATGTCATTAGATAGAAATACCTTAAAAATGTACAAGCGAAAAGTTGGATCAATGCAAGGGTTCTAGAAAAGGAGGAGTCAACTCACATATGGATTAGTATGATGAACATAAAACATTGGTTGACATTGTTCAATGTATTATTCAACCTCACATTGTTAAATGTATTATTCAACCTACAGGATTTCGGTGGATAATTTGTTACTGTGATGTATACTTTTTTCCGTAAATAATAAATCATCAATTATATTGAATAATAAAGTAGTATTGAATGAAATCATATAGCATATATCCTTACATAGATAGTAGATCACAAAAATCTATAACTACCTACAACAGTAACAATGACTAGGAGAGCTAGAAACAAATAAGATGGAACCAACATTCTCAATATTACACTAAATATCTAGTAGTGTTCTCTGATAATAGGGAAAAAAAAATCCTACATACATGTTAAAATGATGAACATAAAACATTGGCTCTTGGGAAATTGAGGTCAAATATAGGCTCATATTCGAGGGTGGAGATTGGCCTAGAATCCATAAAAGGTATGGTTGAGATACATTCACTATCTATTCAATTCTTTAGCTACTTGCACAAAAAAGGTATTTTTATCTGAATCAAATTTAGTGTGAATTTGAGGTCAAACATAGGCTCATATTTGAGGGTGGAGTTTGGCGTGGAATCCATAAAAGGTATTGTTAATATACATTCTCTATCTATTCAAATCATGCTGGAAATATCTTTAGTACAGGATAATTGTCTTGCCAAAATCTAACAAATACTCAAATAAAATACAACCAAGACTGTGAAATGGCATTTTGTAGGTTAGAAAGTGTGATATTGTATCTGGTGGGAGTTTAAAAACAAAACATCACTGTCAGGTGTTTTTAAATGAAATGGTTAATCTTCAACAACAATAAGCAAAGACAACCCACAGGTCCTCAGATTTCTAACTAGGTGTGTAAACCATGATGGATAAAATATATCTAATGATTAATCAACCTTTTCTCATGACATCATGCTGCCATGTTATCACCTGAGGATTTTGCCCCATTTCTTGTCCTCCAGCTTATACCACTAAGGTGCTATGGGACTGTCAGGAGGCACTTCGTAAATATGTTTGTTAATTCTTTTATGTTTGTCTAGGTCCCAATCCACATTGTCCCCTACTGCTATTTTTGTTGGTTGTTAATAAAATACAACCAAGACTGTGAAATGGTATTTTGTAGGCTAGAAAGTGTGATATTGTATCCGGTGGGAGTTGAAAAAAAAAACATCACTGTTAGGTTTTTTTAAATGAAATGGTTACTCTTCAACAACAATCAGCAAAGACAGCCCACAGGTCCTCAGATTTCTAACCAGGTGTGTAAACCATGATGGAAAAAATATATCTAATGATTAATCAATATTTTCTCATGACATCATGCTGCCATGTTATCACCTGAGGAGTTTGTCCCATTTCTTGTCCTCTAGCTTATACCACTGAGGTGCCAGGGTACTTTTGGGAGGCACTTGGGTAGGTATTTGTTGCTTTCAGGGTCCAAGGAGATGTGAACTATGTAGGAATAAGTCAAAAGACACATGGCATATCTTTCTCACCTGCCCATTTGTGGCTTCAATTTCGATCGAGTTTTTTTATAAGTTAAAGATAAATGCCACTTGTGACAGGTCTTTGATCAAATATTGTCTCTCAATTTGGTTTAAGTATTTTAAGGAGTTCAAATGACAGGTCTTTGATCGAATATTATCTCTCAATTTGGTTTAAGTATTTTAAGCAGTTCAAAGGACTGCCTTTCTACATCATCTGGGGTGTATGGAGGTCAAGGAATTCATTAGAATGCTTATTATGTTTGTTAATTCTTTTATGTTTGTCTATTAACCTAGCCTTTAGAAAATGGAGCCTAATTGTATTGCAGTTGCATTCGAATGCCATGCTTCTGCCCCTGGAAATTCTCAGAAATTTCATTTGGTCCGATTTGAGGTTCTTATAAGTTAGGTAGAAGCTAGAGGATGGGATATTAAAGATCTAGAATATTTCAACATGGATCTTCATATTAAAAATACGTTGAGTGCATTAAATGGTGAAGGCATATGGCAACATGTTATTAGATAGAAATACCTTAAAAATGTACAAGCGAAAATTTGGATCAATGCAGGGGTTCTAGAAAAGGAGGAGTCAACTCACATATGGATGAGTATGATGAACATAAAACATTGGCTGACATTGTTCAATTTATTATTCAACCTCATATTGTTTAATATATTATTCAACCTACAGGATTTCCGTAGATAACTTATTACTGTGATGTATACTTTTTTCCGTAAATAATAAATCATCAATTCTATTGAAAAATAAAGTAGTATTGAATGAAATCATATTGTGTATATCCTTATATAGATAGTAGATCACAAAAATCTATAACTACCTACAATAGTAACAATGAGTAGGAGAGCTAGAAGCAAATAAGATGGAACCAACATTCTCAATATTACACTAAATATCTAGTAGTGTTATCTGATAATAGGGAAAAAAAATTCCTACATACGTGTTAAAATGATGAACATAAAACATCGGCTCTTGTGAAATTGAGGTCAAAGATAGGCTCATATTCGAGGGTGGAGATTGGCCTGGAATCCATAAAAGGTATGGTTGATATACATTCACTATCTATTCAATTGTTTAGCTACTTGCACAAAAAAGGTATTTTTATCTGAATCAAATTTAGTGCGAATTTGAGGTCAAACATAGGCTCATATTCGAGGGTGGATATTGGCCTGGAATCCATAAAAGGTATGGTTGATATACATTCACTATCTATTCAATTGTTTAGCTACTTGCACAAAAATGGTATTTTTTATCTGAATCAAATTTATGTAGTCCATTAGGAAATTGAGGTCAAACATAGGCTCATATTCGAGGGTGGAGATTGGAATGGAATCCATAAAAGGTATGGTTGATATACATTCACTATCTATTCAAATCATGCTGGAAATATCTTTAGTACATGATAACTTTCCTGCCAAAATCTAACAAATACTCAAATAAAATACAACCAAGACTGTGAAATGGCATTTTGTAGGTTAGAAAGTGTGATATTGTATCTGGTGGGAGTTGAAAAACAAAACATCACTGTCAGGTTTTTTTTAAATGAAATGGTTACTCTTCAACAACAATCAGCAAAGACAGCCCACAGGTCCTCAGATTTCTAACCAGGTGTGCAAACCATGATGGAAAAAATATATCTAATTATTAATCAATCTTTTCTCATGACATCATGCTGCCATGTTATCACCTAAGGAGTTTGCCCCATTTCTTGTCCTCCATCTTATACCACTGAGATGCCAAGGGACTGTCAGGAGGCACTTCGTAAATATGTTTTTTAATTCTTTTCTGTTTTTCTAGGACCCAATCCACATTGTCCCCTACTTCTATTATTGTTGGTTGTTAATAAAATACTACCAAGACTGTGAAATGGTATTTTGTAGTTTAGAAAGTGTGATATTGTATCCGATGGGAGTTGAAAAACAAAACATCACTGTCAAATTTTTTAAATGAAATGGTTACTCTTCAACAACAATCAGCAAATACAACCCGCAGGTCCTCAGATTTCTAACCAGGTGTGTAAACCATGATGGAAAAAATATATCTAATGATTAATAAATCTTTTCTCATGACATCATGCTGCCATGTCATCACCTGAGGATTTTGTCCCATTTCTTATCGTCTAGCTTATACCACTGAGGTGCCAGGGGACTTTTAGGAGGCACTTGGGTAGGTATTTGTTGCTTTCAGGGTCCAAGGAGATGTGAACTATGTAGGAATAAGTCAAAAGACACATGGCATCTCTTTCTCACCTGCCCATTTGTGGCTTTACTTTCGATCGAGGTTTTTTAGAAGTTAAATATCAATGCCACTTGTGACAGGTCTTTGATCGAATATTGTCTCTCAATTTGGTTTAAGTATTTTAAGGAGTTCAAATGCAGGTCTTTGATCGAATATTATCTCTCAATTTGGTTTATACCAAAAGCAGCTCATGACCCGCTTAGGCCTGATATACCTTTTATATGGAGGTCAAGGAATGTATTAGAATGCTTTAATATGTTTACATGTTTTATGTGTTTTTCTATTAACTAAACCTTTAGAAAATAGAGCCTAATTGTATTGCACGATCCGAATGCCATGTTTCATTTCAGAAATTCTGAGAAATTACTAATCGACTTTGAGGTTCTTATAAGTTAGGTAGAAGCTAAAGGATGGGATATTAAAGATCCAGAACATTTCAACATGGATCTTCATATTAAAAGTATGTTGAGTGCATTAAATGGTGAAGGCATATGGCAACATGTTATTAGATAGAAATACCTTAAAAATTTATAGGTGAAAAGTTGGATCAATGCAGGGGTTCTAGAAAAGGATTCAACTCACATATGGATGAGTATGATGAACATAAAACATTGGCTGACATTGTTCAATGTATTATTCAACCTCACATTGTTTAATGTATTATTCAACCTATAGGATTTTGGTGGATAATTTGTTACTGTGATGTATACTTTTTTTCGTAAATAATAAATCATCAATTCTATTGAATAAGAAATTATTATTGAACGAAATCATATAGCATATATCCTTATATAGAGAGTAGATCACAAAAATCTATAACTACCTACAATAGTAACAATGACTAGGAGAGCTAGAAACGAATAAGATGGAACCAAAATTTTCAATATTACACTAAATATCTAGTAGTGTTCTCTGATAATAGGGAAAAAAAATTCCTACATACGTGTTAAAATGATGAGCATAAAACATTGGCTCTGGGGAAATTGAGGTCAAAGATAGGCTCATATTCAAGGGTGGAGATTGGCCTGGAATCCATATAAGGTATGGTTGATATACATTCACTATCTATTCGATTGTTTAGCTACTTGCACAAAAAATGTAATTTTATCTGAATCAAATTTAGTGCGAAATTGAGGTCAAACATAGGCTCATATTCGAGGGTGGAGATTGGCCTGGAATCCATAAAAGGTATGGTTGATATAGATTCACTATCTATTCAAATCATGTTGGAAATATCTTTAGTACAGGATAACTGTCCTACCAAAATCTAACAAATACTCAAATAAAATACAACCAAGACTGTGAAATGGCATTTTGTAGGTTAGAAAGTGTGATATTGTACCCGGTGGGAGTCGAAAAACAAAACATCACTGTCAGGTTTTTTTAAATGAAATGGTTACTCTTCAACAACAATCAACAAAGACAACCCACAGGTCCTTAGATTTCTAATCAGGTGTGTAAACCATGATGGACAAAATATATCTAATGATTAATCAATATTTTCTCATGACATCATGCTGCCATGTTATGACCTGAGGAGTTTGCCCCATTTCTTGTCCTCCAGCTTATACCACTGAGGTGCCAGGGGACTGTCAGGAGGCACTTCGTAAATATGTTTGTTAATGTTTTTCTATTTTTCTAGGTCTCAATCCACGTTGTCCCCTACTGCTATTGTCGTTGGTTGTTAATAAAATACAACCAAGATTGTGAAACGGTATTTTGTAGGTTAGAAACTGTGATATTGTATCCAGTGGGAGTTGAAAAACAAAACATCACTGTTAGGTTTTTTTAAATGAAATGGTTACTCTTCAACAACAATCAGCAAAGATAGCCCACAGGTCCTCAGATTTCTAACCAGGTGTGTAAACCATGTTGGAAAAAATATATCTAATGATTAATCAATATTTTCTCATGAAATCATGCTGCCATGTTATCACCTTAGGAGTTTGTCCCATTTCTTGTCCTCCAGCTTATACCACTGAGGTGCCAGGGGACTTTTAGGAGGCACTTAGGTAGTTATTTTTTGCTTTCAAGGTCCAACGAGATGTGAACTATGTAGGAATAAGTCAAAAGACACAAGGCATCTCTTTCTCACCTACCCATTTGTGGCTTCAGTTTCGATCGAGGTTTTTTAGAAGTTAAAGATCAATGCCACTTGTGACAGGTCTTTGATCAAATATTGTCTCTCAATTTGGTTTAAGTATTTTAAGGAGTTCAAATGACAGGTCTTTGATCGAATATTATCTCTCAATTTGGTTTAAGTATTTTAAGCAGTTCAAAGGGTTGCCTTTCTACATCATCTGGGGTATATGGAGGTCAAGGAATGCATTAGAATGCTTAATATGGTTGTTAATGCTTTTATATTTTTCTATTAACCCAGCCTTTAGAAAATAGAGCCTAATTGTATTGCAGCTGCATCCGAATGCCATGCTTCTGCCCCTGGAAATTCTCAGAAATTTCATTTGGTCCGCTTTGAGGTTCTTATAAGTTAGGTAGAAGCTGGAGGATGGGATATTAAATATCCAAAATATTTCAACATGGATATTCATATTAAAAATATGTTGAGTGCATTAAATGGTGAAGGCATATGGCAACATGTTATTAGATAGAAATACCTTAAAAATGTACAAGCGAAAAGTTGGATCAATGCAGGGGTTCTAGAAAAGGAGGAGTCAAATCAAATATGGATGAGTATGATGAACATAAAACATTGGCTGACATTGTTCAATGTATTATTCAACCTCACATTGATTAATGTATTATTCAACCTACAGGATTTTGGTGGATAATTGTTTACTGTGACGTATACTTTTTTCTGTAAATAATAAATCATCAATTCTATTTAATAAGAAATTAGTATTGAACAAATTCATATACCATATATCCTTATATAGCTATTAGATCACAAAAATCTATAACTACCTACAACAGTAACAATGACTAGGAGAGCTAGAAACAAATAAGATGGAACCAACATTCTCAATATTACACTAAATATCTAGTAGTGTTCTCTAATAATAGGGAAAAAACAATTCCTACATACTTGTTAAAATTATGAACATAAAACATTGGCTCTTGGGAAATTGAGGTCAAAGATAGGCTCATATTCGAGGGTGGAGATTGGCCTGGAATCCATAAAAGGTATGGTTGATATACATTTACTATCTATTCAATTGTTTAGCTACTTGCACAAAAATGGTATTTTTTATCTGAATCAAATTTATGTAGTCCATTAGGAAATTGAGGTCAAACATAGGCTCATATTCGAGGGTGGAGATTGGCCTGGAGTCCATAAAAGGTATGTTTGATATACATTCACTATCTATTCAAATCATGTTGGAAATATCTTTAGTATAGGATAACTGTCTTGCCAAAATATAACAAATACTCAAATAAAATACAACCAAGACTGTGAAATGGTATTTTGTAGGTTAGAAAGTGTGATAATCTTTTATGAGTTTCAATTAGGATATCTTGTCGATAACTGTAATGTTCATGATAAAAAGGTTGATCTGAGGCAATATAAAGATGAATGATGTTATCTTTTGTCTTTTTCCTAGTCTAAAGAAAATTGAACATAACGTGACAGATCTTGTTTATGATAAATTTTGAAATTTTGAAGATAGCTAACTAGTAAACCAGTTTTATATCTAATATTTATTTAACCAATATTATTCTACCCATAGTGAGATCCATCTATAACACCAATTTTTAATCCTTTTTTCAATCCTCTTTATGATCCATGACCACTCTTCTGGATGGTAACAACTTGACTTAAGGGGAAATCCAAAATAGGTGAATCCATTATAATACCATGTAAAACTAAGGAGTAATTTTTGGATTGAATTGATTTTTATTTTATTTTAATAAACATATATAGAATTTTAAAAGAAAATCTTCATCACCAATGGTAGGTTCCTATTCCAATATTTCATATGCTCTTGGGAAATTGAGCTCAAATATAGGCTCATATTCGAGGGTGGAAATTGGCCCGGAATCCATAAAAGGTATGGTTGATATAAATTCACTATATATTCAATTGTTTAGCTACTTGCACAAAAAAGGTATTTTTAATCTGAATCAAATTTATGTAGTCCATTGGGAAATTGAGGTCAAACATAGGCTCATATTCGAGGGTGGAGATTGGCCTGGAATCCATAAAAGGTATGGTTGATATACATTCACTATCTATTCAAATCACGCTGGAAATATCTTTAGTACAGGATAATTATCCTGCCAAAATCTAACAAATACTCAAATAAAATACAACCAATACTATGAAATGGTATTTTGTAGGTTAGAAAGTGTGATATTGTATCTGGTGGGAGTTGAAAAAAAAACATTACTGTCAGGCTTTTTTAAATGAAATGGTTACTCTTCAACAACAATCAGCAAAGACAACCCATGGGTCCTCAGATTTCTAACCAGGTGTGTAAACCATGATGGAAAAAATATATCTAATGATTAATCAATATTTTCTTATGACATCATGTTGCCATGTTATCACTTGAGGAATTTGTTCCATTTCTTGTCCTCCAACTTATACCACTGAGGTGCCAAGGGACTGTTAAGAGGCACTTGGGTAGGTATTTGTTGCTTTTAGGGTCCAAGGAGATGTGAACTATGTAGGAATAAGTCAAAAGACACATGGCATCTCTTTCTCACCTGCCCATTTGTGGCTTCAGTTTCGATCGAGGTTTTTTAGAAGTTAAAAATCAATGCCACTTCTGATAGGTCTTTTATCGAATATTGTCTCTCAATTTGGTTTAAGTATTTTAAGCAGTTCAAATGACAGGTCTTTGATCGAATATTGTCTCTCAATTTGGTTTAAGTATTTTAAGTAGTTCAAAGGGCTGCCTTTCTACATCATCTGGGGTATATGGAGGTCAAGGAATGCATTAGAATGCTTAATATGTTTGTTAATGCTTTTCTGTTTGGCTATTAACCCATCCTTTAGAAAACAGAGCCTAATTGTAGGATGGAATTTTTACCAATCCATCGTTGTTCATTGCAGTTGCACCCAAATGCCATGCTTCTGAAAATGCCTCATCAGCCTCTGTACCCACCCATATCCATGGCTTGCAGACCCTTTTCTTTCGCCACTCTGTGCATTGCAGCTACATGAGAATGCCATGCTTCTGCAAATGCCTCATCAGCCTCTATACCCATCCATATCCATGGCTTGCAGACCCTTTTCTTTCACCATTCTAACATAGAGATGCTGCATCTGTTCCACCAAATCATAGGTGTTGGCTCTCTTATAAATGTTGACCCATCCACAAACACTCCTCACTCTTCGGTCTCCCAGATGTGGGAGGTTTCCTTCAATGCATAATATAAAGGTTGGGAAGAAACATTATGCATTATCACTGGCCTTGCTTCAAGCCTGTTCTCTTCGACAAAAGTTGACTATGAGTGCTATTAATAAGTTTCACACTCCAAGGAAATCTTGACCTGCACCAAACCCCTTCTTTAAGTGTGTTGGGGATTGCCCAGATGATTTCCTCAGTTCGGTGCTGTTCGTTGAGCTTCTATCTTAAAATTTGGGTCGACCTTGGAAATTCTCAGAAATTTCATTTGGTCTACTTTGAGGTTGTTATAAGTTAGGTAGAAGCTGGAGGATGGGATATTAAAGATCTAGAATATTTCAACATAGATCTTCATATTAAAAATATGTGGATTGCATTAAATGGTGAAGGCATATGGAAACATGTTATTAGATAAAAATACCTTAATAATGTACAGGTGAAAAGTTGGATCAATGCAGGGGTTCTAGAAAAGGAGTCAACTCACATATGGATGAGTATGATGAACATAAAACATTGGCTCTTGGGAAATTGATATCCAATAATTGTATTGTTGACCATTACCATATGAATATATCATAAGTATAAGAAATGTACCGAAATATCTCAGGAAGAGAAACTTAGATTAGATAATGCTTTGGTTATTCAAATTCAAATGACCTCCACGTTACAATAAAAAAATTTAATGGCATGAATTTCAAGCTGACATTGTTCAATGTATTATTCAACCTACAGGATTTCGGTGGATAATTTGTTACTGTGATGTATACTTTTTTCCGTAAATAATAAATCATCAATTCTGTTGAATAAGAAAGTAGTATTGAACGAAATCATATAGCATATATCCTTATATAGATAGTGGATCACAAAAATATATAACTACCTACAACAATAACAATGACTAGGAGAGCTAGAAACAAATAAGATGGAACCAACATTCTCAATATTACGCTAAATATCTAGTAGTGTTCTTTGATAATAGGGAAAAAAAAATTCCTACATACTTGTTAAAATGATGAACATAAAACATTGGATCTTGGGAAATTGAGGTCAAATATAGGCTCATATTTGAGGGTGGAGATTGGCGTGGAATTCATAAAAGGTATGGTTGATATACATTCACTATCTATTCAATTGTTTAGCTACTTGCACAAAAAAGGTATTTTTATCTGAATCAAATTTAGTGCGAAACTGAGGTCAAACATAAGCTCATATTTGAGGGTGGAGATTGGCCTGGAATGGTTGATATACATTCACTATCTATTCAAATCATGCTGGAAATATCTTTAGTACAAGATAACTGTCCTGCCAAAATCTAAAAAATACTCAAATACTCTACAATATTGATATCCAGTAATTGCAGTGTTGACCATGACCATCTGAATATATCATAAGTATAAGAAATCTACCGAAATATCTCAGGAAGAGAAACTTATATTAGATAACGCTTTGGTTATTCAACTTCAAATGAACTCCACGTTACAATAAAAAACTTTAATGACATGAATTTCAAGCTGACATTGTTCAATGTATTATTCAAGCTCACATTGTTCAATGTATTATTCAACCTACAGGATTTCGGTGCAGAATTTGTTACTGTGATGTATAATTTTTTCCATAAATAATAAATCATCAATTCTATTGAATAAGAAAGTAGTATTGAATGAAATCATATAGCATATATCCTTATATATATAGTAGATCACAAATATCTATAACTACCTAGAATAGTAACAATGACTAGGAGAGCTAGAAACAAACAAGATGGAACCAACATTCTCAATATTACACTAAATATCTAGTAGTGTTCTCTGATAATAGCAAAAAAAAAAATTCTTACATACTTGTTAAGTAGTAGTCTAAATTAATTTATGAGTCTCATTTAGGATCTCTTGTCGATAACTGTAATGTTCATGATAAAAAGGGTGATCTGAGGCAATAGAAAGATGTATGATGTTAGCTTTTGTCTTTTTCTCAGTCTAAAGAAAATTGAACATAACGTGACAGATCTTGTTTATGATAATTTTTGAAATTTTGAAGACAGTTAACTAGTAAACCAGTGTGATATCTAATATTTATTTAACCAAGATTATTCTACCCATAGTGAGAGCCATCTATAACACCAATTTTTAATCCTTTTTTCAATCCTCTTTATGATCCATGACCACTCTTCTGGATGGTAACAATTTGACTTAAGGGGAAATCCAAAATAGGTGAATCCATTATAATACCATGTAAAACTAAGGAGTAATTTTTGGATTGAATTGATTTTTGTTGATTTTAATAAACATATATATCATTTTAAAAGAAAATCTTCATCACCGATGGTAGGTTCCTATTCCAATATTTCATATTTATGATATTTACATATTTAAAAAATTTTCTTGAAATCCCGAAGGATTTTGTGTCTAATAATATCCACTACCTTAATAACTCCTCCATCATTTAATAAAGAGTGAATATTATTATAGGTATGATATATTTAAGTTTGTGTCCTTCCTCCCTTACACATAAGTCTAAGTGTGAATTGTTATAGGTGTATATTATTTGCTAATTAATTTCAAGGCAAGGGCATGGGAATTTGTTACTTTCATATTTTTTATTTATACAAATTTCTTTCATGAATGCTCAAATGTTAGGAAAACAATCTACCACTAAGTTATGCAAAAAATTGCACTACTAATTTACATGTATTTAAGATGAAAAAAATAGTTGAATTCAAATTATGTCACCAAATCCATTATTATTTGAATTACTTCTTTTAAATTTTATTTTGAGACTTGACTGAATAATAATTACAGTTTCATATTAATAAATTCAAGAAATATTAATTTTTCTATGTTTTGTACAACATTCTTTCTAACACCATCAACATTTTTATGATTTAGTTTTTTATATTCAACATAGTCATTAGTTTTAACTTAACTAAGATTTACATACAAATTATCCATAACTTTTATATATTAAAATTTAGATTAATTTACAAAAACAAACTTTTCAAGCAATAACAATAGCTTCATCCATGATTTTCAGAAAAAACATTAGTTTTACATATAGCCATATTTTTTTCAATCACAAACATCATTATTTTTTAACTTACATCTACCTAATAATGGTCCACTTCGACTCTCTTTAACTTCTCATGTAGTTCTATAGGAATCGTAATTATACATCTAACTCAAAACCACATATAAACTATTTTATTTTTTCTTTTATCTTTGTTTTTAGAAAATGACAACAAATATCACCGAGAATGCTATTTCCTCAATGCTCTCGGGGAAAAGTCATATTCAACCATTTCTACAAATTGTTGAACTTGAACATATTACATCAATGCAAAGTTCAACAGTATGACATCGCACCGCCATATCTGATGGAACACATATGAAGTGCCTTATGCTTCCAATAACTTTCAATGACCTTGTTGAAGCAAGCTTGCTTCAAAAAGGTTCAATTATACATGTTAAAAATTGGACTACTTCAACTATTGGTCCATCAATGTAAGTTCGTTACAAAATTCTTATTTAAAATTTACATATTTCCTTCATATGACTTTGAACTCTAACAATTGCTCTTATTACTATCATTTACCATGTAGGTATATAACACTAGTAGACTTCGAAATTTGTACTACATCTACACCTTTATTTGGTATTCCAAAAAATCTGAGTATCTCAATCACTTCTCAAGAAGAATATCCGTCGTCATCAAATCAACAGCCTTCATCGAAAAGGCACGGCACCCTTTCTGACATTCCTACTGCATCCATTACACCAGTCCAAATTCCAATCAAAGCAATAAACCCTTACCATTCAAACTGGTGCATAAAAGGATATGTTCAAAGAAAGACACCTCTTCGGCAATTTCAAAATCAATATGGCCCTGGTAAAGTGTTTGGCTTCGACCTCTACGATACAGAAGGTGGGGAAATACACATTACATGTTTCAAAAATGTTGCTGATTCTTTTTTCGATAAAATCCAAGTTGGAAATATGTACATTGTCTCAAAAGGCAATGCGAAAATAGCTAATAAACAATACAACCACTTAAACAATGAGTGGGAAATTTTGTTAAATGCAACATCTACCATAGATCATGTTGCCAATGAAAAAATATCCAACCCAATGGTGCATTTCAATATAAAATAAATCAATGATATTAGAACAACAAACGTGAACTCCATTGTTGATGTTCTTGGTTTTGTTACTAGCATTTGCAATCCATGCACCATACATAGAAAAGGCGGCTCAGAAGTTACGAAACAAACAGTAAATATTCAAGACATGTCTGGATATAACATGGATGCAATATTTTGGGGAGGTAATTTACGATGGTGTTGAAAATGGCAACAAGCGATGAAGGAGGCATCACGAAACATCTTTCCTGATCGATCTAGTTGGAAAGTGATCACCAAAACTAGGTGGGGGCCACACAAGTGATTTTTATGCATAAAGTCTATTTTTAGACTATGTCTATTTTTAGACATATGGATCATGGTCTATGAGTTCGGGATGCTATTTGTGGATGATTGGTCGAGTTGGTAAAAAATAGATGGACCTCTATTTTTAGACATTGGGTGTTTTCTATTTTTAGACTGCCGGGCTAAAAATAGAACAGTCAAATATTATTAACCCTTAATAATATTTAGACTATAAACATTATCTTATCCTCTTGGAGCACTTAAGTTTGATGCTTGGATGTGGCACATGCAACTGACAGAAGGAAATACGCTTTTCCTAAGGGTTAGTTGAGCTATTGCATGGTTGACTTCAGTTAGAACTCATGTGGCAGAGTTTGGTGGAGTTGATGAGACAGTTGGTGGAGTTGTGTTCTGTTTAACTTATTTGAACTAGTTGTATTTAGTCTAACTGATAAATACACTAGTGATGAGTGGTGTGAATTAATTATTAATTAATTCACTAATTATTAACTCATAAATCAACTAAAGAATACATCAGTTAACTGCAATGCATGGACAGTTCAGTGGAGACCAGTGTTAGAGGTGGGTGAAAAGGTGAGTCTACTATCAGTTGTGACTATAGCTGTGCATGAGATTTGCACACACATTGATTGAGATTGCCAATGAGGATTGCGCAGTTGGAGCTAGTGGGATTCGAACTTGGATCTCATCATTATTCATCTTGGATTGCGCAGTAGAGGCAGGCAGACTTGTGGAGGAGATTTGAACATGTGACTTGTTCATCTTCCGTGCTAGTTTGTGTGTAGCATGTGAGATAGTGCTGAGAGCTGTGAGAGCTTTGTGCTATGTATTGTTACATGTTCTCTATCATTATAATATACAGATATTTGGGGGTTTTCAACTGTATGCTTTCCCCATTACATATTGTGTTATATGTGTGCTTGACTATGTTTTAATGTGCGCATGCGACTGCTTCTATTTCCGCATATTGATGATCAATTGTAGAAGAGGTTATGTATTATGCATGAAGCTTAAATAGTGTGTAATCAGGATAATCTCGGTGAATAATTAAGCTATTATTCAAATTTCTACATGGTATCGGAGCGAAATTGATCATTGGATCTATTACAGTGATTACAATTTATTTCGGTAGACAGAGTCTGTAAGCGGGCCAGGTAGCCTCTGGATCCATCCTTTCTTTGAAAGGTGATATATCCAGTAAATGCCCCTACAGTCGATCTCTGTGCTAGAAATAATTTGTTCTCACATATCAGAAGCGGTTGAGTTTTGAGCTGGTGGAATTCGAATTTTGCAGCAGTGTTTTCTTGGTGTCGAAGTCAAAATGTCTTATCAAGGATTGTGATTGGAGTATGCCCTTGAAGGCAGCTCAAATTATATTGCATGGAGAGATAGGATGGAGGCGGTGCTCGATGACAATGGGCTGAAAGAGTTCATAGATGTTGAAGTTCCAAAGCCTAGCGATGCAGCCTTGGTTGAGGCTTGGCAAAAGAAGACAGCAAGGTGTCGAAGGATTCTGTTGGAGGGCGTGAAGGATCACATAGTATCCAGCCTGCATGGTAAGGCTTCTCCATTTTTGATGTGGAAAGCCTTGACAGATTTATTCCAAAGCAAGAGCGACCAGAGGAAGTTGGCGCTCAAGGATAAACTCAGGAAAATAAATATGGAGAAGAATGACACTATTCCGGTATACTTAACAAAGTTTGTCCACTGCAGGGATGAGCTTGGGAGTGTAGGAGTTAGTGTGGATGAAGAATACTTGGTGAGCTTGGCTCTCCTTGGGCTTCCAAAGAGTTGGCATAGCTACGAGGACTCTGTCAATGGTCAGGAGAAATTGCCAGGATGGGAGCAACTTTGGTCGGATCTTGTGCAAGAGGAGATAAGGCGAAGTACCAGGGATGGATCTTCATCAAAGGCATCTGATGAAGAAGATTGCGCTTTGGCTGCCAAAGCAAGGAAGGGGAAGGGCAAGAAGAATGCTTCTCAATCCGGTGCAGATGGTAAAGAGTGTGACATGTCCAAAGTGAAGTGTTTTCACTGTCACGAGCATGGGCATTACGCCTCAAATTTTCCACAGAAGAAGAAGAACAAGTAGGTTGCTGGAGCTACAGCTGGTGAGGCTCTTGCCTCGCAATTTGAGCTGGATTTCTCATTGATCGCATGCATGGTGTCTAGTGCATTGGGATCGGGGTGGTATTTTGATAGTGGTGCTTCCTTTCACATGACGGGAGATGTGAATCTTTTCAGTGACTTGGTGGAGAAAGATCTCCAGTTGCATGTTGAGTTGGGTGACAATGGACGATACAATGCGACTGGCATTGGTATCATAACCTTTCAGAGGGAGTCAGGTAAACTCATTCTTTTACAAGATGTAGTGCATGTTCCAGGTTTAAAGAAGAATTTGATCTCAGTCGCAATGTTAGAGGATAAAGGGTATGAAGTTGTCTTCAGTGAAGGAAAAGTTTTCCTTCGGCACAAGGCAACAGGACAAGTCAGGAAGGTTGGGATTCGAGCAAAGAATCTCTACAGACTTGAAGTAGATGGGATTTCTACGGAGCTTCCTACTGTTGGGAAGTGTAAGAAAGACATGCAATTGATGCTTGAGAGGGAGCAAGTTTTGCATGCAGGTAATAGTGAACCTCGGGATGTGGAGCAGCCACAAGATGAGGATCATGGAGTGGAAGAAACCACTCATGCGGAGAAATTTCGTGCCAGATGGGCAGAGGGAGTGCATGCAGCTATACCACCAGGTGAGAAGTGGGGCGACATGCATGAATAATCCCAAGAGGAGATTTCTGGGCAGGATTCATGAGATGGTGTGGATCTCAGAATTGGTTTAACTTATGAGGTTGTACGGTAGTAGCATGATCGATTGGTTTGATGTGGCGGAGTTTTAAGTGACAGTGTCGGATACTGGAGCGTGGATCAGAGTTGACAGCAAGTGCAAGAGTGCATGGGTGCAAAGAGTCAACAACGCAGTGGTTCCTGATGAAATGTGCAGTTGGCCAAGCAGAAGTCGAAGACTTTGATGATAGATGCTAGATGCATCAAACTGATTGAGCTGTTTGGAGCCTATTCAGTTTCAGAGGAGTTGCAGAGCAGATGCATGGAGTTGCATGGCGCTTGTGGAGGTTGCAGGGCGAATGCATGGAGTTGCATGTCGCATGAAATGAAAGTCCTTTCTTGTTGAGAGGGAGTGTTGAAAATGGCAACAAGAAACAGTGAAGGAGCATCTACGAAACATCTTTCCTGATCCTAGTTGGAAAGTGATCACCTAAACTAGATGGGGGCCACACAAGTGATTTTGTCGCAAAGTCTATTTTTAGACTATGTCTATTTTTAGACATATGGATCATGGTCTATGAGTTGCAGGATGCTATTTATGGATGATTGGTCAAGTTGGTAAAAATATATGGACCTTTATTTTTAGACATTGGGCGAAGTCTATTTTTAGACTGCCAGTCTAAAAATAGATCAGTCGAATATTATTAGCCCTTAATAATATTTGGACTATAAACATTATCTTATCCTCTTGGAGCACTTCAATTTGATGCTTGGATGTGGCACATGCAGCTGACAGAAGGAAATACGCTTTTCCTAGGGGTTAGTTGAGCTATTGCATGGTTGACTTCAGTTAGAACTCATGTGGCAGAGTTTGGTGGAGTTGATGAGACAGTTGGTGGAGTTGTGTTCGGTTTAACTTAGTTGAACTAGTTGTATTTAGTCTAACTGATAAATACACTAGTGATGAGTGGTGTGAATTAATTATTAATTAATTCACTAATTATTAACTCATAAATCAACTAAAGAACACATCATTTAATTGCAATGCATGGACAGTTCAGTGGAGACCAGTGTTAGAGGTGGGTGAAAGGGTGAGTGTGACTATCAGTTGTGACTATACTTGTGCATGAGATTTGCACACACATTGATTGAGATTTCCAATGAGGATTGCGCAGTATAAGCTAGTGGGATTTGAACTTGGATCTCATTCATTCTCATCTTGGATTACTTGTGATGAAAGCGAGGCAAAATTGTGGAGATTTGAACTTTGTATTGATGGAAATGCAGGCTGGTTGTGTGCTTGTGAGATAATCTTGAGAGAACATGGAAGCTTTGTGCTATGTATTGTTACATGTTCTCTATCATTATAATATCTGAGATATTTGAGGGTTTATTGTAAAAGCTTTCCCATTACATCTTTGTGTTATATGTGTGCTTTATTATGTTTTAATTAGTGCATGTATTGCTTTCTGTTCAGCATATTGATGATCAATTGTAGGAGGTTATGTATTATTCATGTGAAGATTAAATAGTGTGTGTAATCGGGATAATCTCGGTGAATAATTCGGCTATTATTCAAATTTCTACAAATGGAATATCAAAAGAAATTTCCAACTTATGTGCTATAGGAAATAATCCCATCATAGCAATCAAGTCTGCTCGTGTTGCATAATTTAATGGAAAAAATGTCGGTACTACAAAAAGATCGATTATTCTTGTACATCCTGACATCGAAGAGGCTAATATCCTAAATTCATGGTTTAGAAAAGAAGGTTCCACTACAATTTCTACACCACTGACAAAAAGATATTCACCTTATTTTGGCCATCAACCCAAAAAAATAACAATTGCGGATATTTACAATATCGAGTCCTCAGATATACCTGCATTCTACCAAGTCAAGGGAACAATAACAAAAGTATGGATGGACAATTTGTACTACCTATCATGCCCATATTTTGTTGATAAGAAAAAATGCATGAAGAAACTTATTCCAAAGAATGCAAGCACATGGTATTGCCCTAAATGCAACATCGAAGTAACTGACTGTGATTACAGATACTTACTGAAGATAGATGTACAATATCACACTGGTCAGTTGCTTTCAACAATTGCTTTTGAAGACACAACATCTACAATTCTTGGAGTTAATGCAAAGGAATTCTATTTGTTATCTGAGGATCCTGATGTAATAAAGGAAATTGTCTCCAAAGCACTCTGGATAGACCACATCTTCACACTATCAGTGAAGACAGAAACATTTAGAGACATACCATGCTTGAAATTTGTTATCATCAAAGAAGAGAGCTTGCAATTCTCAACAGAATGAAACAACATCCTTCAAGAAATCAATAAAATCTCAATATCATAGATAAATATGATTACAAGTACTTTTGCGTTATTCCTAATTTGTATTATATTATTGTAAAAATACGTTTATAAACAATATTCTTTTATATGCCTTTCCAAATATATCTCTTATTCTTTACTTATATGTTTTCCAACAAAACATCTAATTGTATGTAATTTCATTTAAGGTAATTCACATTACTTTAACTTTTTCCCTGTTAAAAAATCAACCAAATTTACACATTACATATCAAATTACATTCATGTACATCTCTAAAATACTTAAATATAATCTCAAACTTATTGTTATCAACACGTTACACATCTTATTATCTTCCTCTATAGCTGGAAATTACTAGAACTTCATTTCAAACACATTGTTCTAATAATATATTAACAAAAATAAATTGTAGACTTCAATTTATTTTTTCCCCTTCCATACAATAACATATTTGTTGTCTTTCCAACTAACATTTTCACTCCATCTCTCTTTCGTGTACGTGCATTAACTTGTCAGAATGTCTACTACTTCTAATGATGAACGTGCACAAAGATACTATGCAACAAATAAAGAACAAATAAATGCATGTCAACGTGCAGCTTATCATGCTAAAAAATCCCTCAAAGATTCCCAAACAAACAAAAGGCAAAAGAAAAGTCAAAATTCATCGTCAAGAACATATGATGGAAATTCACAATTTCCATCAAACAATTCTCACTGCGAAAGAAATTCTCTTTCCCAATTTACAAGTTGACCATCTTCTCAGCAAACCGCTCTACCAAATTCATCCAAATCTCATTCGCCACCACCCTCCATTCCACATGCTTTCAACAATGCTCATAATAATGATGCTCAAACAAATTCATCCATACCTCATTCAACCCCTCCATCCATTACACATGCTTTCAACAACGTTCATACTAATGATGCAAAATGTGAATTCCGTGCCAGAATTGATAGGCTTGCACCTAAATCACCATGCTCCATTTGTCTTGAATCCTATCTTGGAATCCATATCCACATGTCGAACCAAATCTGTTGTTGCTACAGATGCATGTTTGAAAAAAACATTCACCGTTTCTCATTATCAAACAACATGGACCCTGGTCCTCAGCCACCTGTCCTGGCTGCTCTTTCACAAATAGAAGAAATTCTTATTGCTAGGGTTAACCCTATCCTCCAAGTAACACATGCACGTGGTGGCCAATATAAATACACTAGCCACACAATTTGCTTTCGGCAAGACATTACAGAAATAACATGCATGTTGCCACGACATGTTGAACACTTGGATATTTTAATCATTATCCGTCAAAGTAATTACCATCAAGCTTATGATTTCTTTGTAAGTATACATCAAGTTCTCGCTGCATTAGAATACAAATTGAAAAATGATCCTTACTATAGGAATGCTCGCATTGATAACAATGCACTAGCATCCTTACCAGAAATCCCAATCGATATATCCTCATCCCTTCACCATTCCAATACCACAGATCCAACTACTCAATTTTCAATCGAAACACCAATTTTCCCAACTGAAGATTCCGTAGACCAATACCCACACCATACATCATCATTCATTCCCACTATTCCTAATAGAAATATAAAAATCCAAGAAATATGGCATTATTTACATGCATACAACCACCATTCTGCTTCTACAATCCAATGGCCACCAATAAGCTTATCCCTAATCAATGAATACAACACAAAAGGCCTACTCTCTATGGATTTCCCAATCCTATTCCCCATAGGAGCTGCACTACCTAATCAACCAAGAATAAAGACAATGCAGATACATGAATACACACTTCTTCTTCTGCATTACCACGATAACAGATGTGTCATCGCAGTCAACCAACATCATCCTTATTTGTAAAAAGAAACATCGGAGATGGCTTCCCAACATCAATCCAAGAATTGAACTTCTGATTACAACAATTTCCAGACGAGAAATTGGCAGAACAAGTTATGCATTTCGGTAGCTCTCTACGTGGCACAAGATATTTTTGGCACAAAGCTAAAAATGAACTGACATACATGATATCTCAACTCGAATGCCCAACGTTCTTCTTCACATTAAGTGCAGCTGATACAAAATGAACTGATCTTCATGCAATCATGCCAGGAATTCCACCTCCTGATGTTGCAAAACAACACAAATGGAGGAATGATAACATTATCTCTAACCCCCACTTAACATCACTATATATGCACCACAGATTCACAATATTTCATGAAGCTATCTTGGAGAAACACTTGCAAACAAAAGACTACTGGTACAGGTATGCACTCTACCAGATTACTTTCATAATTCTCTATACATCAAACTCTTTCTATTTCAAAATTTTCTAACAAAAAAACATCCTTCACAGGTATGTATGGCAACATAGAGGATCAGCTCACATCCATGGCTTCCTCTGGATACAAAATGCACCTGATATGGAAACTCTTAATTGGGATAACATAGAAGCAGTTGATAGTACTAAACAATTCTTTGACAAATACATATAAGCTCTGAACCCTCGGCTTTCTATAATTTCTAACCAATCAATTTCTCAAACAAATATAAAAGACCTTTACTTATTGTCCACGTCAAATATTCTTAGAAACAATCCTTTTAACAATTATTTCCAACATATCAATTGCATTGAGAGACACACAAAATGCACTGAAAACACATGCCTCAGAAAAAAAGGCTCCTCATTCGAATGTCGATATAAAGCACCTTGGGAATTACATGCACATTCCTCCTTGTTCATTGACTCCAATGGCCAAAAAACATACACTCCCACTCACAATGATGATTGACTAAATACCCATAACCCTACCATCCTATCTATCTGACGTGCAAATATTGATTGCCAACCAGTACTCTCAATCCATGCCGTTCAGAAATATATTGCCAAATATGCATCCAGAGTAGAAAAAAAATCCGAAACATTCCATGACATGCTAAGTAGAATTGTACTCGCTTCACCTAATGTTGACCCAACAACATCTGCATTTCAAAAATTCCTTACAGAAACTCTTGTCGATGGTGACATAGGAGCATAAGAAACCTATCACATGATACAGAAATTACCACTAAGATTGTGTAGTCGCTCCTTCTTCCCTTTAAATGTAAGCCAACAAATCTATATGCACCTTCCATATAATAACACCACCACTCCTCCATCACCACACTTCATAGATATATACATCCATCGACCATCTCCCTTAAAATCCAAATCACTTATAGAAATAGTAAGATCATGGTCATATGATCCCCGTCGTAAGACAAACAAATGGAAACAAAGACCTGAACAAGCAATTCTTCGTATCATACCACGCTATTCCTCAATACCATCCACAACCGACTCTTCTTATGTTGACTTCTATACAATTGAACTTATGCTTTACAAACCATTTTGCCATATCGCGAGTGACATAGAAAATTCTACTGAAGAATTTATCAGAAATTGGCAAGCATTTCGTCCATTCTATAAACCTTGGCATCAACACCAGACACTATCTGATATCGATCCTCCTGCAAATGATAACACAACTACTCAAGAATTCCATCCTCCAGAAACCTGTAGAAATTTGAGTACCTGATATGTTATCCACCGAGATTCTCCTGATCACACACTATTTGACTTCATGCACAATACAGAATCTCTTCTACCATTGATCATTACATGCGGAAATAAAATCAATTGCATGCACACATTGAAACCATAAAAATCCAACCACATGAACACAGTATGTAATGGGAAAGCTTAAAGCTGAAAAAACCCCAACTATCTATATATAATAAATGTCATAGAGATCATGTAACAATCATTATACAAAGCTCCTCACAAGCTCTCATTATAATCTCCAATTGCTACACACTAATCAAGCTAGATCTAGCAAAACACATGCTCCAATCTCTGCCACTTGATAGCCTGCCTGTAATGCGCAATACCTGCTGAAGAATAGCTCTGGATGAGTTTGAATTTCCCTAGCCTTGCTCACGCAGTCTTTAAAGGCATCTCTACTGAGTGTTGGATGCAAACCATGCATCACTATAGTCACAACTGATAGTCACACTGCTCTTTCACCTATCTCTTCACTGGTCTCCACTGAAACTGTCCATGCACTGAAGTTAACTGATGTATTCTTTAGTTGATTAATGAGTTTATAATTATTGAATTAATTATTAATTAATTCACACCACTCTCACTAGTGTATCAATCAGTTAGACTAGATACAACTAGCTCAACTATGTTTAGATTAGTTAAATTGAACACACTCCATTAACTTCCTCAATCAACTCCACCAAACTCTGTCACATGAGTTCTAACTGAAGTATCCATGAAATAGCTCCACTTAACCCTCAGGAATAGCGTAATTCCTTTTTTTAGCTCCTATGCCACATCTGTGCACTTAACTAAAGTGCTCCAAGAGAATAAGAAAATGTTTAGAGTCCAAATATTATTAAGAGCTAATAATATTTGACATATCTATTTTTAGACTGGCAATCTAAAAATAGATACCACCCAATATGTCTAAAAATAGAAATCCATATATTTTTCCAACTTGACCAACCATCCACAAATAGCATCCCGCAACTCATAGAATATGATCGACATGTCTAAAAATAGACTTTGCGACAAAAATCAACTGTGTGGGCCCCACCTAGTTTAGGTGATTATTTTCCAACTAGGATCAGGAATGATGTTTCAGGATGCCTCCTTCACTGTTTCTTGTTGCAATCTTCAACACTCCCTCTCAACAAGAAAGGATTGTCTTTGCATGTGACATGCAACTCCATGCATTCACCCTACAACCTTTACAAGCGCCATGCAACTCCATGCATCTGCTCTGCAACCCCTCTGAAAATGAATAGTCTCCAAAAAACTTAATCAGTATAATGCATCTATCAAATTCTTTGACCTCTGCTGGTACCAACTGCACATGTCTTCACAAACCACTGCGTTGTTGAACTATACACCCATGCACTCTGCACTTGCTATCAACTCTGATCCGCGCTCCAATATCTGACACTGTCACTTTGATATGCCTGCATCAATCCAACTGATCATGCTACTGCTGCGCTGTGGGCACCTCGTAGCCAAGTTCAATTCATGAGATCCACACCATCTCCATGAATCCTGCCCAGAAATCTCCTCTTGGGATTACTCATGCATGTCGCCCCACCTCTCACCTGGTGGTATAGCTGCATGCACTCCCTCTGCCCATCTGGCAGGAAATTTCTCTGCATGAGTGGTTTCTCCCACTCCAGGATCCTCATATTGTGGCTGCTCCACATCCCTATGTTCACTCTTACTTGCATGCAAAACTTGCTCCCTCTCAAGCTTCAATTGCATGGATTTCTCACACTTCCCAACAGTAGGAAGCTCTGTAGAAATCCCATCTACTTCAAGTCTGTAGAGATTCTTGGCTTGAATCCCAACCTTCTTGACTTGTCTTGTTGCTTTGTACCAAAGGAAAAATTTTCCTTTACTAAAGACAACATCATACCCTTTATCCTCTAACATTGCGACTAAGATTAAATTCTTCTTTAAACCTGGAACATGCACTACATCTTGTAAAAGAATGAGTTTACCTGACTCCCTCTGAAAGTTAATGGTACCAATTCTGGTCGCATTGTATCGTCCATTGTCGCCCAACTCAACATGCAACTGGAGATCTTTCTCCACCAAGTCACTGAAAAGATTCACATCTCCCATCATGTGAAAGGAAGCACCACTATCAAAGTACCACCCTGATTCCAATGCACTAGACACCATGCATGTGATCAATGAGAAGTCCAGCTCAAATAGCGAGGCAAGAGCCTCACCAGCTACAGCTCCAGCAACCTGCTTGTTCTTCTTCTTTTGTGGACAATTTGTGGTGAAACACCTATGTTCATGACAGTGAAAACACTTCACTCTGGACATGTCACGCTCTTTGCCATCCGCACCCGATTGAGAAGGATTTTTCTTCCCCTTCCCTTTCCTTGATTTGGTAGCCAAAGTGCAATCCTATTCATCATCATTCTTTGATGAAGAGCCATTCCTAGTACTCCGCCTTACCTCCTCCTGCACAAGATCCGACCAAAGTCGCTCCCATCCTGGCAGTTTCTCCTGACCATTGACAGAGTCCTCATAGCTATGCCAACTCTTCGAAAGCCGAAGGAGAGCCAAGCTCACCAAGTCTTCTTCATCCACACTAACTCCTACACTCCCAAGCTCATTCCTCCAGTGGACAAACTTTGTCAAGTATATCGGAATAGTGTCATTCTTCTCCTTTTTAATTTTCTTGAGCTTGTCTTTAAGCGCCAACTTCCTCTGGTCACTTCTGCTTTGGAACAATTCTGTCAAATCCTTCCACATCAAGAATGGAGTGGCTTTACCATGAAGGATAGACACAATATGATCCTTCACACCTTCCAATATAATCCTTCGACACCTTGCTACCTTCTTTTTCCATGCGTCAAGTCCGGCTGCATCGCTAGAACCCGGTTTAGGAATATCAACATCTATGAACTCCTTCAACCCATTATCCTCCAGCACTGCCTCCATCCTGTCCTTCCATGCAATATAATTCGAGCTGCCCTCAAGGGCATACTCCAATCGCAATCCGTTGAAAGACATCTCAACTTCGACACCAAGAAATCACTGTAGCAATTTCGAATTCCACCAGCACAAAACTCAACCACTTCAATGCTTTGCAATTGCTCCAATGATCAATATCGCTCTGATACCATGTAGAAATTTTAATAACTGATATGTTATCCATCGAGATTCTCCTAATCACACACTATTTGACTTCATGCACAACACATAATCTCTTCTACCATTGATCATTACATGCGGAAATAAAATCAATTGCATGCACACATTGAAACCATAAAAATTCACACATATGAACACAGTATGTAATGGGAAAGCTTAAAGTTGAAAACCCCCAACTATCTATATATTATATATGTCATATAGATCATGTAACAATCATTATACAAAGCTCCTCACAAGCTCTCAGTATAATCTCCAATTGCTACACACTAATAAAGCTAGATCTAGCAAAACACATGCTCCAATCTCTGCCACTTGATAGCCTGCCTATACTGCGCAATCCCTGCTGAAGAATAGCTCTGGATGAGTTTGAATTTCCCTAGCCTTGCTCATGCAGTCTTTAAAGGCATCTCTACTGAGTGTTGGATGCAAACCATGCATCACTATAGTCACAACTGATAGTCACACTGCTCTTTCACCTATCTCTTCACTGGTCTCCACTGAAACTGTCCATGCACTGAAGTTAACTGATGTATTCTTTAGTTGATTAATGAGTTTATAATTAGTAAATTAATTATTAGTTAATTCACACCACTCTCACTAGTGTATCAATCAGTTAGACTAGATACAACTAGCTCAACTATGTTTAGATTAGTTAAACTGAACACAACTCCATTAACTTCCTCAATGAACTCCACCAAACTCTGTCACATGAGTTCTAACTGAAGTATCCATGCAATAGCTCCACTTAACCCTCAAGAATAGCATAATTCCTTCTGGCAGCTCCTGTGCCACATCTGTGCACTTAACTGAAGTGCTCCAAGAGAATAAGATAATGTTTAGAGTCCAAATATTATTAAGAGCTAATAATATTCGACATATCTATTTTTAGACTGGCGATCTAAAAATAGATTCCGCCCAATATGTCTAAAAATAGAAATCCATCTATTTTTCCAACTTGACCAACCATCCACAAATAGCATCCTGCAACTCATAGAATATGATCGACATGTCTAAAAATAGACATAGTCTACAAATAGACTTTGCAACAAAAATCACCTATGTGGGCCCCACCTAGTTTAGGTGATTATTTTTCAAATAGGATCAGGAATGATGTTTCAGGATGCCTCCTTCACTATTTCTTGTTGCGATCTTCAACAATGGACCTAAACGAATGGGAATTACTCTCTCAGTTGTACCCTATGGACAAACTGCTCATAAATGACATTTAAATGCTTGGTCTTCGTGGTTTTGATGACAACCATAACTGGAATGATACAACTATCCCATTGCATCTCCAAGAAATAGGCGCACATTTCATTGAGAATAATCACTCTGTACATCGCATTATTCAAACAAATATAGATACTCTAATGTGCCTTAGCTCATTATCTTCAATGAAAAAAAAAGCTTTCGATATTATTTGTGCTCACTCCAGTAAGAAGGATATCTTACCTACTCTGCGAATGATAATATAAGCACTGTTGGAACTGGGAAATCCCTTCTTATAAATTGCATTAGAGAAATGCTCATAGAACTTGATGGCTTAGAACCTTCACCAATCATGCTCTTAGCCCCTACAGGTGTTGCAGTATTCAACATACAAGCATCGACAATCCATGCCGCTCTCCACCTTCCAATAAAAGATCTTACACCATTAGAAGGAAATGCTTTTGAAAATTTTTAAGAAGAACTTAAGAATATTAGGTACATACTAATCGATGAAATGAGCTTCATTGGACCTAAGATTCTTAACCAGGTTGATGAACGTCTTCGTGAGGCATTTCCATTAAAGAGAAAATTTCCATTCAATAGTTGGTCGATTATATTAGTTGGTGATCTCGGCTAGTTACCACCCATCAAAGACATATGACTATATGTAGGGACAAGTCATGGAACCGCATTGTGGAACACATTCACAATAGTCATCACATTGGACGAAATATTTCGTCAACAAGGTCAAAACAGTGCTCAAGTTATTTTCAGAAACGTCCTCCAAAACATTAGAAGTGCAAATCCAACAATTGAGGACTACAACATCCTTATGACGTGAACAAACTCTTTCTTTTCTGAAGATGAAATACAGTCTTTCCATGATTCTATACATCTATTTCCAACAAACGCTCAAACATTGGACCATAAAAAGCAAATGATAAAATCTTTAAACACTCCAGTTGCAAGATCAATCGCAGAAGACAACACCACATATTCTACATTCTCTTCAGACAAAGAGAAACTAGAGCGAATTGTCTACCTCTGCAAAGGGAAAAAATTAATGTTGACTTCCAACCTTTGGGTTTCAGCAGGGCTTGTTAATGGTTCCCTCAAGGAATTCATATCTATCTTCTACAAAGAATCAACTTCACCTCCACAACTTCCAACATTTGTAGTCGTTGAATTTCAAAAATAAATTGGAAATGCTTGGGATGAAACAAACCCCACTCACTTGTCGATTCCAGCAATAAAAAGAAATGATCGTACACAAATTCCACGAAAAATGGCTTGGGTTTTAACTATAAGGTATGACTCTACTAAAAGTAACGATAGACATTGGAAAAATTGAACGACAAGGCCTCACATTCACAACAATTTCAGGAGTCCCTTCACTATAGAATCTTCGAATTTGCCCTGCATTCAGTTTCGATTGTTTCATGAAAATGAAAGACAACAAAAATATCGCTCGCAGAAAACAAGCAGAAGAACGTCTCCGTTCAATGTCTCCTACAGATGACCAACTCCATTCCATATGTTAACATCTCCAAAAGGTTTCCACATATCATCAGCTCCATAATATTTTCATCACGTGTCATTTCTACCTATTACCAATAACTTAATTTACTCATTATTAATACATAGTTTAAAATATTAAATTTGTTATATAATTCTTAACTATTTCCTTCTAACATTTTCTATCTTTTGAAACAGAACACATGGACTCAAAGATATCATAGCTACAAAGCCACTGCATTCCATATATAACATCTCCTAAAGGTTTCGAAATATTATCAACTCCAAAATATTTTAATCACACAACATTTCTACCTACTAACATTAACCTAATTTAGTGATTATTAATAAATGGTTCAAAATATACATTCTTGATATAATGCTTGCCTATTTGCATCTAACAATTTTTTGTTTTGAAACAGAAAAAATGGACTCGCAGATATCGCAACTACAAACCTACAACGCAGAGATAGATACAAAAATTCATTCATTACAGGAGATACAAAAAAGATTCTTGCTAGTCGCAAATCCAAATGTGCCACTATACAGACTACGACCAACTATAGATTTATTACTTAAAATAAAATCTATTATCAAACGTATGATCCACATACACGAACGAGATAAATTGAGAAAAGCAAGAGCAGAATGGCAATCCAGAAATAGGCGCCTGCAATTCCGAATAAATCTCCAATGTTGTTCAGTCTACCATCGATTGACCTGCATCTACAACTGAACGTTTCCAATTAAACATAGTACAGGTAACTTCAATTTCAATCAATATAATTTCTTTATGATAGAATTCACACAAAACCTCTGAATTGAAGTCAACTTGAACAAGTTATTTTCCATTTTCAAAAAGATATATATTATTCTATTTTTTCAAAAAAAAAACTCTCTTTGTAGGTTGCTTATTACATCGGCATATCTCCTAACTCTTCACCAAGCTCAGAATTAATCATTTTGTTCATGATACACTTGTAATCTTTTACAAAAAATACAATTTCATTGCAAAATACTAACATGCAATGTACATTTCTACAATTGCACACTTTTCAAAATTACATTTCAAACATTGTACATTCTTAAAATCTCACATGATAGAAATCAATTGCCATCAACTAACCTTTCCATTACATCTTTTACTTATTTCAACAATATAATTATGTATTCTTTTCAGTATCATATTATTATAATATTAAAACTCCCAATAAATATAAAAAACTTCAATAATTCATTTCAATATTTTTACATTTCAATAATTCAATTTTTTTTTTTTTTTTGAAAATAAGCACAATATATTTAACAAATTCTACCATAAATATATTTTCAACTATGAAAATGCAATGTCTATTTCAAACATTATACATTCTATATACATATCTCCAATGACATTAAAATATATTTATATATATAGACACATAAAATTAATTACAGCGCATCTCCTTCTACCATCTTCCTTACGGCATTTCCTTTGCAACATTAAGAACAATTGCTACTATATATATATATATTGAAGCCTAAGAGTTACTCCTCATCTATTGTGAGCATGGAGATAAGGAGACAACGTGGCATTCAGAATTTTGTCATCGTTCGTTGTCATTGTTGAATGTCAAGAGGCCAACCACGCAGTAGCTCCAAGGTCGTGGGGCCATAAAACCCATCATGCAGGTGTTGGAAGATCGAAAGGCTATTCATTCATGTTGGAATTCCAAGGCTGTTGGCCATAAATCCATTGCTCAGGGGTTGAGGGCCGAGAGGCCATAAAACTATTGCATGGGAGCACATGGCTTAGGGCCATACATACATAACACCGGAGCTTCAAGGACGAAAGACCATACAATTATTACGCAGTGTTTGGAAGGCCGTGAAGCCATATATATCACCGTAGAGGATATCCGGGTCATAAGGCATCACTTTGGATATGGAAGAGACTAAAAAAGCTGAAGGGTCTCTTAAGGCATCGAGACGGTTGTTTGAGAGAACCCAACAACGGGAGGGCCGTGATTATCTCCTTGCGATGTTCTAAATCAGTTTTCTCAACTTGGGGTAGAACGAAGTTGTAATCCTCATTTATTGAATAAATTACAGAATTGCCATATTCCATTTAATTAGTTCCCATATTTTATACATTATTTTAATGGAAAATATGGCAGAAATTGTATAAAAAATTTGAAGTTTGTTCTTTTATTGTTGGACTCAATGGTGATTTCCATATTCCATTTGATTAGTTCGGATGTTTTATAAATTTTTTTTAATGGAAAATATGGCGGAAATTGTATAAAAGAATTGAAGTTTTTTTTTGTTTTTTTGTTTTTAATTGTTTGACATAATGGTGATTGTTTTTTTTTTAATGGATTAGTCTATTTTTGTGATATTTTTTTGTATTGGTGGAATGTGATCATAGTGGTATTAGAGACACATTCTTAGTCATAGGTGGAATGTGATTTCAAAAAAAATGAAGGGATACCAAGAGGCATTTTTGTTATTTCGAAAGGGTGAAGAGCCAAAAGCCAAGGAAGAAGGCGTAGGACTAATAAAGATTTGGAGGACATTTTTGAAGAAAAAGAAGGATGCGAAGAAGAACTAATGGGAGACCAAGAGGATTCAAGATTTGGGGATGCTCTTGATAATATCACCTCAACCCAAGAAGCAATCATGTAGCTTCTCATCAAAATGTCTTGTACTCAAATCATAAATCCTACATAGCAGAGCAATAATGGAGAAAGTGGCTCACATTCCAGTGGTGGTGGCCATATATATGCACATACCGACCCCTAGAATAGCCCACACATTTATGGCATTAGGCCAACTATGCCTTTGGATGGCTCCTATAGGGAGTAGGAATCCTTCTCATCCATAATAGGAACATTCACAACTTGGATGAGGGAGTACCAAACATTAACTCTTGAAGTAAAGGAAACCTTGACCATAAATGATTATTATTTTATAAGGAGAAAACAACAAAGGAAGGAAACACTATATGGAGGTTCTCAACCAAACCAATATTTGCAAAAGGTTATGGGGAAAGTAACTCTTCCCTATTTTTATGGATCAACAACATTTCAACTAGGTCATGGGAGCAACATCTAGACACATATTTACATTTTAACTCCATGCATGAAATGGATGATATCAAACATGCCACTATATATCTTGATGGAGAAGCACATGAATGGTGGAAACACATAAAGATCACACTAGGGCACGCGAGCATCACTTCCTATATAGAGTACACATAGAGGATGATAGACAGATTCAATAGGAAGGACCCTGAGTTTCACTTCACGGAGTTAGCTCAACTTTGGTAGACAGGAAGTGTCGAAGCCTATATCATTTATTTTAAGATATTATCTATGATGGTAACTGATATTTCAATGGCGTGGACAATTATGTTGTTCATAGAAGGCCTGTCATAACCCTTGCATGGGTGTGTTAGAGCCTATGAGCCTACAACCTTACAAGATGAAACTAGCAGGGCATGAGATATGTAGGATATAGTCCCAAATAACAGGTTCCCCCTTAAACCAACCTTCCCTCAAAAGGGAAAAGAGATCAAGAAACTGTAGAAGGAGTGGTCAGGGAAGAACCAAATGGATGAAGAGACTAGAAGGGACCTTAGAGGAAAAAGGTGGTGCTATTGCTAGGAAACATGGGCACTAGGGCATTGGTGTACCAAGGGAAAGCCCTACCATATCGAAGTATTTTCTAAAAGTGAGGACGAGGGAGAAGAATGAGAGCAGGATCAAAGAGAAACACGAGGAATGCGAGTAGAACAATTACATGAGGAGACCCATGAAAGAGTCATTGCTTCTCTTACATGATTTCAAAGATATCACACTCTTTGGATAAGGGGTACCATACAAGGGAAAACTGTGACCATGCTAATTGATGGTGTGGCTTCCCGCAATTTCATTGATGAAAAATTTGTAGCTAGAAAGGGATTGACAACTGAAGGATTTGGAGGATTCCCAGTCTTCTTGGGAAGAAGGACCACAACTGCATGCCCTACACCAAAATAGCTAACAACATGAGTCTAACAATGGGAAACTACACAATTACTGATACCTTCTTTGTAGTAGACTACCCAAACTCCTATGTGGTATTAGGGGTGCAATGGATCTATTTGATCCAGACACATACAATGAACTATCACAAGTTGGAATTTTCATTTACAGAACTAGATGGTAAAAAGGTGATACCGAGAGAGATGCATTCGTAAACCTACCAAGATCGTGACATCTAATAGAATGGAGGTGAATATTTGACATGGGGATATCCTGTGGGATGTGGAATGCCAAGTTATGGAGAAGAGACCAACATAATGACATAGATAGTATCCTTCTAACATCATGGCATTATTACAAAATAACTAGAAATTTTTCAGAGAGATACCACTAGGCCGACCACTAGAGAGGGGATTTGAGCACATCATTGAACTACAAGAAAGGGATTCGAGCACAACCCAAAATCAACAAAAAATATATTCATATTGATGGAGAGTAGAGAGGAGTTTTGAAGTGGGATATATAGTGTATATTTTTCTGCAACCTTACCGACAACCCACATTGAAGCAAAAGGGGGAAAAGAAATTAAAACCACAATTTTATGGATCTTATTGAATTACCTGAAGAATAGGGGAAGTGGCATATGAAATAGAGCTTCCAATAGAGAGTAGGATACATAACGTATTTCATGTATCTTGCTTGAATAAGACTATTGGACATCATATTATCTCATCACCTGATTTGTATCCATTGGATGAAGAGGGGCATATTGAGTTGCTTCCATAGTGGTATTGGAAGTACGAGAAAGGAAGCTGAGAGGTAGGACCATTAGGGAATATCTAGTGCAATGAAAGGATTTACCTTTCGAGGATGCCTCCTGGGAGGGAGAGCAGATATTGCAACATCCAACACTTAAATTGCTTAATGGAAAACAATTTTGGGTAGGGAGGACTGTAATATCCCTGATCAACTCACTATTGGAAGATGACACCCTTACTGGTCCTTGTTCCCTTAAGCTAGCAACAAGGGGAGGTTTAGAAGAAGGGGACTATTGATTTATAATTTAAAAAAAAATGAGATAAGAGGGGGATTTTAAATTTAATTAGGGAGGATGTGTTATTCACCCAAGGTATTTGATTATGGTATTTATTGACAATATTTTCCAATGGTATCATGGTAAATTCTAGAAACTTGGAAAATACCCAATCGAAAGCTATAAAGCAAGAAGGAAGGAGGAAGGGAAGGCATTAAAGCTAGATATTTTCTCTATGAATTTGCAAGTTTTCAATAAGCCAGGGATTTATGTGAGATCCTCTTGGTAGCTTCGATGGGATCCAATTTCATTCCAGTCAACAAGCTAACTTTAGTGATACCAGATATCACCCTAGCAGGTTTGGTTCTTTTCATTATTTGATTTGTGAAGGTGAATTAACTTAAGTAAAGTGTTCTAATATTGGATCTGGGTCTATTATATGGAATCATATCATTAGGAGGATGACATCTAAGTCTTCTAGAAGGGATCGAGCCCTTATCAGATATATATATATATATATATATATATATATATATATATATATATATATAAGTTTTATTCCTCAGCTTCTATGAGCATCGCGATAAGGAGACAAAGGGGGTTTAAGGATTTGGTCATCATTCGTTGTCATTGTTATTGGTTGAGAGGCCATACAAATATTGTGTAGGTGACTATCACATAGGTAGGAAGGCCAAGAGGCTAATATTTCAAGACTTCTAAGACCATGGGGCCATAGATCCATCATGCTAGTGTTTGAGGGTCGAAAGGTCAATCACACAGGAGATACAAGGCCTTGGGGCCATAAAAAAATCAAACATGTGTTGGGGGGCTGATAGGTCTTACGTCCTAGAATTCAAGGCCATGGCAATGTAGGCTTGAGGGGTCCTGACCTGGGTTTAGAGGTTAAGGTTTGCCAACAAACCCCTGTACTACTGGCCCTTTCGGCAATGACCTGCATTCGCAGGCCAAGGTCTTACCCAAAGTAGTATGGGTGGGTGTGGGAACTAGGCTTCCGCACCCTGGGAGAGAGTAGGTAATGAAGGCAGATCAGTGTTTTCAATTATCAGATCTACACAGAGTTAATCTATTCGCAGGCTTCTAACAGTCTATTCAGCTTATAACCTTAGCACAATTATTAGATCTAATCAATACCTTCGCATCCACATGCGTACTACCAAATATCTTCACAGAGCACTATAATCGCAGCCAATAAAAAATCATAGATAAACCTATGCCAGAAACAAAGATACCTTCACAACTAAAAGCATATCACACATACTTTCACAGCTCAAATCAATAGCATAGATGCATACGTAGCTTAACAGATATAATAGATTCGTATCAACAATAACACAAAAAATCCATATAACACAGATATATTTCAAATATATCCGCATATATTCGCATCCAAAAACCCAATTTCAACCCAAAATACCGCCTACACACACAACCAGTAGGGTCCGCACACAGTAGGACTGAGGATCTCCACGCACATAGCCAGCAGGAGTCCTTACCGCAAACCAACCCAAAATAGATCTAGCAGTTTGCACATAGACTTAATTCACATTCATGCCTACCTTTAGACTCGAACTAATCATCTATTTATATCAACTTAGCCTACGCTATCCTGTGGACTCTAGGTCTACCATTTGACCCATTACATTGCGTTTGGGGCTTTGACCCACCCAAAAACCCCTGCATTAGACTAATTAATACAAAAATATACAAAATTCGCAGCTTAGGGAGTCCCATTCCAACAGGCCCCCAATACAATCTTGTGATTTTTCCTAAGTCACTGTGGTCGTGGGGTCTCCACTTGCACTTGCAATAGCCAGATTGCCTCAACCAGCAGGGGTAGCACTCCTTCACTTTGCGCTGCAGCATTCTAAGTAATATCCACCAAATTTTTCAAAGTTAGGCATTTTGTAGTAGCGGTGACGCTCTCCAAAGTCTAATTTATCTTTTTAACGATGACAACAACATCCTGAGAGAGCTTGAGGGCTTAATCAACCCAAGGCTTAAGGCAGTCGCTGAGAGCCTTCTTTTTCTGGTGGAGCTTGTCAATGTCATCCCGAAGGTTGTGACTGGTACACAGCCATGCTAATCATTGAGCAGGGATCAGAGTAGGCATAGTGGCTTCCATCTGCTCAAATGCTTCTTCCTTCTGGCGCAGTTCCTAGTTGATTTTGCATAGGAGAGGGTCGCGCTGCACCTTGGTCCTCAACTGCATGGCTGTTTCCAACAGCTCGGCACCCTGAGCGATCTGGCTTGTAATGACATTAGTAGCTTCTGTAACCAGCACAACTTGCTGGGTGCGTATCTCCAGTGGTGTCTTGGGCTACAGCTTGGCCTACAAGGCCGCAATCTGCTGTTCCATGTCAGTTCTGACCGCCTGGATCTCGGTCCTTGAAGCCTTCAGTGCTGCAACAAGGCCCTCAATCTTGTTCTGCGGGGTGGAAAAAGCCGGGATATCTTCGATGACGTTCATGCAGAGCCTACTGATGAGGTTATCCAACTCTGCCTGCTGCATGACGACAAGGGTACATGTAGCCTGTACCTGGGATACCTCAGCAATTTTTTCTTCAATAGTCTGCTTAGCTGTACTGAGCTCCTAGTGTACTTGATGGTCTCTATGCTAGATCTCTTCGAACAGGGATGTGTGAAGGACCTATAATGGTTCATGCGGCAGGCGGGCTAGATCTAATCGTACCTCTGCATAGGCCTGGACTTGCGCTCCTAAGTCGGGTGGACTCAGTATGAAGGCTACGCCTGGGAGAGGGAAAAGGCGGCTTTCTCACGTATTGATTACTATGCTACTTGTTACTGAGGTCGACCTTGATTGGATCATGCTGGTTTGCAAGGTATCTGTTTTGAGTTGCAGAGCCCGAAGCTCAGCCTGGAGTGTATCGACCGTGGCTTTCTGTTGCTCTTCCAAAGCTAGCCATTTGTCTTCTCTAGCCAAAGTGACCACATCTGCGATATGCTTTAGGTCATATTCTTTCAGCATAAGTCCTGTGCCACATTTCGGTCGAATGGCTCATCGCTTTTTTTGTGGCCCCTTAATAGGGTCACCAGTCCATTTTGTACCTTGAGGGGATTCAGTACCTCTTGCATCCAGACCCTCTGCATCAGGCACCTGTTGTGAATCCTTCGTTAAGGTTGGTTTCGTGCCTTTCCCAGTGTTCTTACCCTGCTGCGAGCCCTTCTGTGATCGCGGATCCACTTCCATCCTAGTACCCATTCTCTGTCCTCCGGTTTCTTTGGTGGTGTCGGGTGGGGTGACCTTTGTATCACTTGTCCCTGCGGTGCCCGTCGCACCCAATTTGAACCCAATATTCCATCCTGGAGGCCATGTCGTGATTAGGCGATCAATGTCCTCATCCACAACTGTATATGCGAGTGAGACCCATGTTGGATTCTTGCGACCTCCAACTTGGAAGTTATGCATAGTTACCTGAAATGTTGCGATGCTCTTATATTTTTCATACACTGTGGGTGACAAACGCAGCTAGGAATTGATTGCTGCTGCCAGTCCACTCTGAAAGAGGACCCAAAAGACTTAATTTTCCTTAATACACTACGTGTCCTTGGAGTCCCACAAATTCGCCTATTGCGCCTCTTCTCACATATCGGGCGTGAGCTCGGGGAGGATCGAATCTTCCAGGGCTTCCCATATGAACAATGCGATGAGAAGAAGCAGCCAGGAGTAGCAAAATGTGTGCCCCTGATCTTGGGCTTCGCTGACATTTTCCAGGAATTAGTTGCATAGATAATGGGCCCAATTGAAGCAAACCCCCTTTTCACACTGGCCCACTAGCTTAATTACATACGCTGGGACGGTGGCAACCTGACATTTATGCATCAACTTGCACGCCAACAAAAATGTACCGATCTGCGTTGTAGGGTCGCTGATGGTGCTAATCATGAACCCTTGAGTGTTTTGTTGCAAATGGTAATCCTCGTGCACTTTTTCAGAGATCTTCTTCTCGTACTTCTTGCCCACACGTAGCATAGGGTTTGGTCCCTCCATGGGAAGGCTAGTAATCTGGTGAATAAGAGTGGCATCAATAGGGATGCGATCGTGGATCCAAAAGCTATCATCATGGACCAAGACAAGAAGTTAGCACATAATTCGGTCTTTAATATTGTAATGGCCAAAATGCAGCATCCTCGGTAGGTTCAAGAGCTCAGAACCAGCCAACCCGCACACCCAGCGCATGGGGACGATATTTATCCTGTCGTCTTCCAATATCCTTTCGAGGTATAGCTCAGGTGCCAGCTCGGGGAAGGCCTCCAAATTGGCCAGGTCATAGTCATCAAATTTTACCTCATAGAGCTTGCCAAAGGGTTCTCCAATGATGAGGACCTTGCCCGGAGTCAGCTGCAGTTGCACATGGGTGCGCAGGACATCGAGATTCTTCGGCGTTCGTGTTTAGGGCTTGCGAGGCCGAACAAAGGGCAGTAGCCAATTGATTGGTTCAGCCATCTAGGCCTTTTCCTGAGCAGACAGGGGTCTCTTTACTAGCCCAGGCGAGCTTTCCTAGTTCACCACCTGTGGGGACTTCACATTTCGGGGAGAGGTGCGGGGCTTCATCTCAACCCATTTCGTGGGTTTCCCCGATCCTTGCACTTTTTATTTCCCCTTCTGCTTTTCTTTGTTAGGCATGGACATAACCTCCTCCACTTCGAGGTGGACTTCAAGGACTTCCTCAGATTCTTACTCTGTTAAAGTTAGAGGCTGCGAGGATTCAGCAGGATTGGTGGCCGTCAACTTGGCATGAAAAATGAACTCAGGGTTGCTACTGTTAGAGGGTGTAGGATGCTCAGGCACAGAAACTCACAAAGAAAATACTTTCCAAGGACAAACTCGCAAAGTACAAACTGTTCAAGAGATACAAAACCCTTGTCTAATCAGTTATTCTTCTTTTATAGCCATGGGGATCAATCAATGTGTGGATGAGGCTCATCAGAAACTTACCATCAAGGAAATGATAAAAGATCTTCGAAAATCACCGCATTAAATGCCAACCACCTTCTCCTTTCAATGATAAATTTTTCATTTTGGCTGATATTACTGTTCCAGCAGCTAGTTTTTGCACCTCCTGTGTGCTTAGCGCACCCATGTGCTCCGAGCGTACCTCCTGTGCTCCCAGCACACCCCTGTGTTCCCAGCGCACTTCCTTAGGCTTCCAAATCAGTGACCAACCCCTGCATGTATTTTGTCCCATATAGCTACTCCGACCATATAGTCATTTGATCCAGTATGGTTTGAGATGACTACCATTGACGTATCTTGGTACCATATCTCCTCGTAGGGTAGTGTTGGCTCGAGGAGTCCTGACCTAGGTTCAGAGGTTAAGGTTTTCCAACAAACCCCTATACTACTGGCCCTTTCGGCAGTGACCTGCTTGCGTAGGCCAAAGTCTCACCTAAAGCAGTATGGGAGGGCGTTGGAACCAGGTTTTCGTACCCTGAGAGAGAGCAGGTAAGTCAAGCAGGTCTGCAATTATCGGATCTACACAACAAGAGGCTATTCATAGGGTTTTTAGTATATAACCAGAATGCAGCTTATCAGATCTACTTATTAGGTTCAAATCCACGTGTGTACTATCATATATGGTGTTGGCTCGAGGGGTCCTGACCCAAGTTCAGAGGTTAAGGTTTGCCAACAAACCCCTATACTACTGGCCCTTTCGGCAGTGACCTGCTTGCGTAGGCCAAAGTCTCGCCCGAAGCAGTATAGGAGGGTGTTGGAAGCAGGTTTTTGCACCCTGGGTGAGAGCAGGTAAGTCAAGCTAGTCCGCAGTTATTAGATCTATACAGCTAGAGGTCGTTTGCAGGAGTTTCAATAACTAACCAGAATATAGTTTATCAGATCTAATTAACAGGCTCACATCCACGTGTGTACTATCAGCTATAATCACAGAACAGTATATTCGCAAAAGATTAACAGATCACAAATACATGTACCATAAACTCAGAAAATTCGTAGCTTACAAACAGATACATCACCATATAACTCAAGTACGCATCAACCATAATAGGTCAGATCGAAATAACATCAGATATCCACAATACTTCCACACATCTATATCATTACCCAAAAATCCTCTTACATTCCCCAAATTACCACCTGTGCACACAACCAGCAGGGTCCACACACGGCAGGACATAGGATCTCTATGCACACAGCCAACAAGAGTTCTAACCCAAACAACCCTACCAGTGGCCTAACAGTTTGTACTTTGCATCAATCTCTATTCATTCCTGCTTATGACTCAAAAGAGGTTCATCTATTTATAGCGATTTAGCCTATGCATCCAATGGTCTGAAAACCGTGGTTTGTGGACTCTTGGTCTACCCTTGACCCCTTTACAATGTGTTAGGGGCTTTGAACCTCACCAAAACCCCTGCGTTAGACTAAAAAATACAAAATTATACAAAAATGGACAAAATTCATAGCCTTTAGGAGACCTTGCTCCAACAGTCCCCCAACACAATCTTGTGACTCATCCTGAGTCACTGTGCATGTGGGGCTTCAACCTGAACTTGCAATACTCTGATGGCCTCAGCTAATGGAGGAAGCATGCCTTCACTTTGGAAAACTGCATTCTGTGAAATTTTGACCAACGTTTCTAATAGTGGTCCCTCAGTCGCGGCGGTAACACTCTCCAAAGTTTGGTTCAGTTTCTTAATAGCAACATCGACATCCTGTGACAATTTGAGGGCTTTTTCCGCCCACGACTTCAGTTGGTCACCAAGGATCTTCTTCTTTTTCCGTAGGTCATCGATATCTGCCTAGAGCGCTTGGCTGGTGCGCAGTCATTGCAAGCGCTGAGTAGGCACCAATGTGGGCAAGGTGGCTTCGATTGTCTCGAACTCTACTTATTTTTTCTATAGGTCCTGGTTTATCCTTCGCAAGATTAGATCGCGCCGGACCTTAATCCATAGCTGCATGGAGGTCTTCAGTAGCTGGGCTCCCTGCGTGATCTACCCTGTGATAATATTAGTGGTCGCAGTGACCCTGATATAATATTCTTGGCCGCAGATTGGATCGCGCTGGAACTTAATCCATAGCTGCATGGTGGTCTCCAGTAGCTGGGCTCCCTGCGTGATCTACCCTGTGGTAATATTCGTGGCCGCAGTTCACTGGGCTCAGACCTCCGGAGGTGTTTCGGGCTGTAACTTAGCCTACAAATCTGCGATCTGCTACTCCATGCGTGTCTTAACAACCTGAACTTCATCCAGGGAGGCCTTGAGTGCTGTGACCAGTCTTTCTACTTTTTCCTGAGGGGTGGCTGAGGCTAGGATATCTATGGAACGTCTGCACAAAGTCAGTGAATTGTGTTTTCGAGCTCTGTGTGCTTCGCAGTGGCAAGACACACCTTAGCATCCTTTGCAATGATGGTTTGCTCAACTACGCTGAGCTATTGGTGCACTTGTTGGTCTCAATGGTGGATTTCCTGAAAGACAGTGGTGTGGAGACCCTGCAAGGCCTCATTGGGTAGCTGAGCTAAGTTCAGCTGGACTTCTGTAATGGCTTGGACTTGGGGTCCTAGGTTGGATGTACTGAGCACTAGAGTTGCACCAGGGAGAGAACAGAGGCGACTGTCATCTGTAACTAGTGTTGTGCTACTAGCGGCGGAGGGTGGGAGTACCAGGGTCACACTAATATACAACGTGTCTATCTTTGATTGTAGTGCTCGCAGCTCAGCCTGAATTGTGTCAACCACTGGCCGCTACTATTCTTCTAAGGCAGCCCATCTGTCCTCTGCGGCCAGAGTGACTACATCAGTGATTTGTTCCAGGTCTTCGTCAGTCAGTGTGATTGTTTCATCTCGTTCCACTCGCTGAGATCGCTTCTTTATGTGGGGCATTCTAACTGGCTCACTTGTATGCTTCCTGTCGTGGGGGGAGGCAAGACCACCGGCATCCAGACCTTCCGTACCCAACCCAATCCGTGAGTCTGTCTAGGGTGCTATCTTGACATCCTTCTGCTATTGCACATCCTTTTGGATGGCCGCTCCGGTGTCTTTTTTGGTACTCTTGGGCATACCTCTAATATCTGGGACGATGATAGGGGGGTTGACTTAGGACGTGTTGGTGCTGCCAACGCCTGTTTTGAAGCCAATTTTCCAGTTAGGGGGTCAGAGCACAATGACATTTTCGATTTCTTCATCCATCATAATGTAAGGAAGCGAGGTCTAGGATTTTCTTTGTGCGCTCTGATCTGAACATTGTGCAGAGTGACCTGAAATGCAGCAATGCCCTTGTATTTTTCATATACAATCAGGGACAATCATGGTACAAAGTTAATAGTTACAGCCACACTACTCTGAAAGAGGATCCAGAACACCTGGTTGTCCTCGAGTTGTTGTGGATCTGTGGAATCCCATAAGTGCACATAGCGAGCCTTTTCACACATGTCCGGGGTAATCTCAGGGAGGACTGATTCTGCAGGAGCTTCCTAGGCAACTAAAGCTATAATAAATAACAACCAAGAGTAACAAAAGGCATGGCCTTGCTCTTGGGACTCATGAACGCTAGTTAGAAACTCATCGCACAAATACTATGCCTAGTTAAAACATACCCCTTTCATACATTGGCTGGCTAACTGAATGACATAAACTGGAACAGAGGTGACCTAACAATTCCTCATCATTTTAAATGCTAACAGCATGGTTCCCAACTACGTACCTTGGTCACTGATGGTCTTGATGATAAATCCCCGAGTATTATGGTCCACATGATACTTTTTGCGCACAAAATCAGTAGTCTCCCCCTCATATTTCTTACCCATGCGCTCTATGGTGTTCGGGCTGCTCATGGGGAGACCAGTAATCCGATGCACGAGCGCAGCATCAATGGGGATTCTGTCCTGGATCCATAGACATCTGTCATGAATTAGCGCAAGAAATTTTCATGCAAGCCGGTCTGTTACATTGTAGTGTCCAAAGTGGGGCATCCTAAGTAGATTTAGGAGCTCGGACCCCGCCAAACCACATACCCAACATTGAGGGAAAACTTTGACCCCATCGGCGCCATGAACTGTATCAAGTTATAACTCGGGTGCTAGCTCAGGGAAACCCTCAAAGTTGGCCAAATCATGATCGTCGAACTTAACTTCATGAAGGCGGCCAAAAGGTTCGCTTATGATGGGGACCTCCCCCAGGGTCAGCGACATCTGCAAGTAAGTGATCAAGCCATCAAGGTTCTTTGGCATATGCATCGATGTCCTGCATGGTTGCATGAAAGGGGGTAGCCAATTGACTAGCTCAGCAAGCTGGGCCTCCTCTTGAGCAACTCGCGGGGATTTCACATTTCATGGGGAGGTACGGGGCTTTCCTGTGGCCCATTTCGTAGGCTTCAGGGGCTTGCCTGAGCCCTGAGATTTTTCTTTTCCTTTCCTGGTGGTAGGGTTGGGTGTGGAGATGATTTCTTCAACTTCGGATTCAACCTCCACCACTTCCTCAGTGTCTTGGTCTACTAAGGTTATTGGCTCGAAGAGTTCGCCAGGGTTTTTGGTCGTCATTCTTGCGCGAAATATGAACTTAGGATTTCTACAGTAAGAGGGGGCGGGCTGCTCAGACATGAAAGAGATGCTAGAGGCACATAATTTCTTACAGAACAACTTCGTCCAGGACAACCAGGCTAAGTACAAGATATTCGAGCAATACGAAACCTATGTCTAATCTATCTCACCTATTTTATAGCCTTGGGTACCGTCCAACAGTAGGGTAGACTTCGCGTGGGACTTACCATGAAGTAAAAGGTAAAGAATATCCCAAAATAACCACATTAAATGCTGGCTGCCTGCTCCATCCAACGATAATTTGTTGTGTTTACCCGATTTGACTGTTTCAATGGATAGTTTTCGCACCCAGGGTGTGCTTAGCATACCCTTACGATCCAAGTGTACCCCTGCACTTCGAGCAACCCTCCCATGTTCCCAGCACATCGGATTCAATCTATTGGGTTTCCTTCTGTTAGCCACCTATAAATTTTTGGCATAGAAAATAGGTGGCTAAATATGTTTCTAAGTCTTTAAGAGAAACATTTCCCTTGAAAATATTTCATTCTTGAAGCCTTCATGTGTCTTCTGTTCCTCGAAGAAATATTCATTGATGTTTCCATTAAAGAATCATGTTGATTGGTGAAAGAAGCTGCTATCAAAAAGCCCTCCATTTGCTCCATTTCATCCCCTCAAAATCCCCATTTTTCATCCCTTTTTCCCCTCAAAAAATTCCTCCCAAACCCCGTCTTTACCGCTATCGAAACCTCCATTTTCCTCAAAAAAACCCTTGAAAATCCTTCAAAATCCTCATTTTTACACTAAGGCCTTAAGCCGCTTTCGGCTTAGCCCTTAGCCCCTTTTCTACATGTGACCCGCATTGTGACCAAGCGCTAAGGCCTAATTGCAAATCGCAACCGGAGCTTTCATTTCAGCCTTTTCCTTTGTTCTTCAAAATTCTCCGATGCGATGAGTTTTCCTTTGTCGATTGCTGATTCAATCTTGACCGTTGATCTCTCCAGATCCAACGGCCAGGATCACATCGCACTCCATCGCAAGCCTTCCACCATTCCCCCTCCAACTTAATCCCGACCGTTAATCTTTCCTGATCGGACAGCCAGTGCTCAATCGCATCGCGCAAATGCAGCTTTCCCTTTCCTTTCCCGATGCGATGAGCCCTCTTTCTCCGATCTCCCAATTTAATCTTGGCCATTGAATCCACAAGAACCAACGGCTGAGATTCGATCACACTCCACTTATGAGCACGTCACCCGCACCCCTCCGATTTAATCCTGACCGTCGATCATCCTGCCGATCGTACGGCCAGCGCTTAATCACGTATCGCAAATCCAAAAGTCTTCCCTTTTCGTTCCTTTGATGGTCCGACATTGTGATTGGATCCCAACCGTTGAATCCACAAGAACCAATGGCCACGATCTACTCGCACTCCACATTTGCCTTGCCCGTTTTCTCTATTCTGCGATCTACCGATTAGATCTCCATCATCCATTCCTAAAGATCCGTCGGTCCTAATTCCATCCCGCACGCCTTTTTAACCCCGCATCTTTCCACCTATCATGCTCCTTCCACACCGTTGGATGTGAGGTCCTAGATCCAATGGTCACCATTGCATATCGCGTAACTTTGTGCCCGAAGTTTAATGTTTTAAAATTACGTGATAAAAGTGGTTTTGTGATTCCACGTGTCGATCCCTGATAGGATCACATTCCAAAAGTGAAAACCACCTACCCACTATTTGATTGCGTGAAAACCATTATTGTTTTTCACTTTACCGCCCACCCTCCACATTAAGCTTTCATGTTTAATCTTAGCCGTCCATCAATCTGATCTAACGGTCCAGATCTAATCCTGCCTCCATATGTTTTCGTTCACCCATACTCCCGAGCATTTCCCTCCTCAGATCTCAGTCGTCTATCATTTAAATCCAACAGCCCTCATATAATCTCATCTCCCATTCATCCACCCTCCAAACAACGTCATTGATTAATCTCGACCATAGATCGCCGAGGATTATTCTAATCCGACAGTCCATAGCTCACGACGCCCCAAACCTTCATCAGCTCAGTTTTTCACCATTATGCCATGATTTTCACTTGTTTCTTCACTACGATCACTGTTTTTCATCATTTCTCTCCATCCTCCACGAGCCTCTGAAACAGTTCCCCTCATTCCCTCAGGCTTGTTTTTAATGAGTTTATTGGTTTTGCAGGTTTTAAAGGACGGCGAATGCACTCTGTCTCTGCATTCACAGACAGGGAAATTTAGAGCACAGGAAGATATTTTCAAAGCTGGAGATCACATAGGAAACCGCCTGAGAAGGTTTAAAACATGATTTTCATTAAAGATCAGGTTATTAACTCTGATTCAAAACCTCCTGCACCTCCAAAACCTGTATATGCACCAAAACAGGTCAGAATTAGCAGCAAAGAGTATCAGTGACATATTAAAGGGATTAAAAAGCCTATTATTGAATATTAATGCTATAATCCAGTGTTTAAAGGACGAAGATACCGATGAAGACCATAAGAATGATTGAGAAGGCTTAATGAAGCCTGGAGCACATAAACAAGTTATATCAGTGCTCTCATATCAGCATAATGTCCTTTCCCTAAGAAGGACACATTCCTACAACATTCTCCATGCCTCCTCAAGCCCTTAAAAGTTATTACACTAACAGAAGCTTCTAAGTTGTCAGGACAACAGTTATGGAAGCATGGAAGAGCTGAAAGACCTTCAATCACCTTACTTATCTCAGAAGACATAACAGAGTACCAGCAGTTAGAGAGTACTTCAAAGAACATACATGAGGTTATTTTCAACCTAACAAAGACTTCTGAACCAGCCTAAAGGGTACCAAAATGTCAATGCGGAGCCATTAAGCAAAGTGGGCATACACATAATTCATCCCCTTTATCTTAATGGATCATTAAAGTTCATAACTACTTCTCCCCCCTCCTCATTCACCTATAAGAACTCATTGAAAATACATTGTAAAGGGTTGGTTGGCATTTTTTGATTTCTAAAGTAATACATATTGCTGCTTTGAAGAAGCTATGGTGTTCTGAAAGAGCGTGAAGATCTATGTTTTTCTGTTGATGAAGGAGGCAGGACCATTGGATCCCTGAGCCTGGTTTTGGTGAAGTACTTCTTACTGTTAATGTTATTTCCTATTTTTCCACTTTGTTCCATCATGCTTTGTTTACGGTGGGATTAAAATTTTAGCCAGAGAAATGTATCTTAGAAGCACCTCTGACCTGTTTATCCTTCACTGTTTATATGTTTTCTGCTACTGTATGTGACAGGATAGTCTAATAGCTCTCCTTACATCCAGTTTGTTTTATTTCGTAAATGGTCATCTCAATTGTGCTAAAGACTGTCTAGGCATTCCCTCTTTCTTTGCCACTGAATGTTGTATCTGAAATCTCCCTTTGATTATTAATAGTTGCAGTTTGCCAGAGAGGCTTGTTTCAATCATACCCTCTGTTCATTATTGAAACTATTGTGTTAAAGGTCCCTATAATTGCAAACTTAGATGTCTAAGGCGTTCCCTCTTCTTTGAATGCAATTGTATGTATTTTTTTATTAAAACCCTCAAAGGTGAACTTATAGGAGAAAATAGGGCGTTCCCTAAATCCTATAGTCCATTAAGAAGGTTTTTGGTCTGCATTTCTCGTTCCTTTGAGTGTTTATATTGATTAAGTCCAAAGTAGTGAGCTTACTAGAGGAAATAGGGCATTACCTGAATATTTTAAGCCATTGTGAAAGGGTTTAGTTTGTTTTTCACTCTTAGTCTTTAATTTTAATCCCATTCCACCTATATTATTCAACAGATCTTTGACCAAGTTAGATTGGCCCTTTGGTTTCCCTTCCTTCTCAGTCAGAAATATTTGGAATTTCACATGACTCCATTGCCCAATGGCTTGTAGATTCCCATGCTCTATCTATACCACATGAAACACATTTTTCCAACCAAACAAACAAAACAAACAACGCTTGTGCTTCATAGCTAGCCTAATACCTCAATTCGAGCCTTAAAGATATATCATTCTTCACATTTATAGAGATATCCCTCTCTGGAACTGGGAGGGCTAGATCCTAGGATCCCAAAGTGGTTTGATGTTGTCTTATCTTTTGGTCCTGCCAATCTGACCAAAACATAGGAACCACAACATAATGGTGACTCCGCTGGGGAATCTGAGTGAATTTCATCTTATGCATCCTTAGGACCTTAGAAGACCCAAAAATCGCTGGTTAGATTGATATTTAATTGTTGATGGTGGACAGTAGCCTACTTCAAACATTCAAATTAATCCACTTGGCGACTCCACACTCCATAAATCTCAAATACCAAATGACTCCATTGGTAGAAGACCTCGAACTGGTTGAGAAGATACAGTGACCTCTTTTCACAAACATGGATCCAAGTATGGACAGAGAAGCAAATCTAAATGCTTTGCTGGATAGAATGACAAGAGTGATGTCCATGTTTGGTGAACAAATAGTGGAGAGGTATAGGGCTAGTCTAAATGTTTATTATCTATAGCAACCCATGCTTTTTCCAGAACAAGAGCTAGCTCAACCCCTACAAGACCTAGACAATGAGCAAGACATGTATGATGCTCAAGAATATATAGAAGATGAAGAGGAGGGTGATTAAGAACTGCCTGATTTCCTACCTATATCTTGTACTATGCTGATAAGAGAATATCAGGACCAAATGGAAAAAGCTAAGAGGGAACGCTGCTTTGAGGAAACAAGAAACCACTTAGAAGATGCAAAATCTGATGAGGAAGGAGAACCAACACATGTAAGAACTCCCCCTCTAGATTATAACTCATCTCGGATTGCACAAGAAGAGTGGCATCCTGATCATATAGAAGAAACAACTCATGAGACTTGTATTCTAACTGAGTATCATGATGATCACGAGGATTTTTTTGAAACAGAAGGAGATCAGGAAACATCAGAAAATCCTCAAGGCTTCCTTGCAAGCACAACTAAAGATATCCTAGAAGAGGCTCAAGAAGACATCCAGCCTCTAGATCACCTAACACAAGAGAAAGAGGACTTTTGTTCCTCTATCCATGTTGAAAAGGACATCCCTCTTTTGACAGAAGAAGAAATTGATCAAATATTAAACCAGCAGTCTGCCTCTGAAGTTTTTTATAGAGCAAACACTCTTGCCCATTCATCTACTGAGCTTGGTTGTACAGATCCAAAAATCTCCCCTGTAAACCAAAATGAAGAAAGACTTGCTGATAATCCAGTATGTCTGATTGGTAGCATTACTTACTACAATGATTTTCCTAGTTTTGATTTGTCTGATGATGATGTTTTGCAAATAGAATTTGATATTGCAAATCCATCATTAACATATTTGTGGGAGGAAAGTCAGTTCCATCAGCTTCAAGAAAGTAATGAGCCCATACAGGCTATTTATGATACTGATGAGGAAAGTTATGAAAGTCTAGTAATAGATGAATATTCATTGGATTTTCACTCTATTACACCTCAGATCATCAATAACAGTTTTCATGTGATTGGAGATCAGCAACCTTCCATCTCACGGGGTGAAGAGGAAAATAAGGAAGAAATTTTTGAGCATTTTGAAGCTAAGGTGCCTTCTCTTGAAAAAGAGGAAGCAATAGAACAAACCCCTGCTCAAGAATACAATGATATTTTCATAGAGCTCAGCCTACCATATCAGAATATTTCAGAGCTACGAGAGGACAACACTGCACTATAAGATGAGTCCTCCAATTCAGAAAGTGATGAAGATGAGGAAGATTTTCTTTCTCAAAAGAATTTGTTCCTTGATCTAGTGGAAGAGGAAGTAATCATGGTTGAAGCCTTCTTGCCAAATACTCACAACCATGTATCATTTCAAGATCCTGATGTTCATTTCCTGCAGACATTTAGCCTATCCAACATGCTCAAAGAGATAAGCAGAAAAGACCAGTCTATAGGCTTTAACCCTGAACAGAAATTATCTACACATGAATATTATAACAGAAAATAAACAATAGCGAGAGCATAAAACATAAAATAGATAAACACAAAGATTTTCCCCTGGATCCCAAATCGGGACGACCAACTTGATTTTTGTTTATATTCCTTTTAGTGTTACAACACATATATATACATGCCAAAGCATACATAAACCCCAATCCATTAACCCTGGATTAGAACATAATCGTAGTTACCTTGACCGGATCTACAAAATACCAGGGGCCGAAAACCATTGTACCCCAAAACCATGTGCAAACACATGCACAAAACATGGGTGGGTCCGCCTATGAGTGGGTTCGCCCATGAGTGGATTTCACCCCCCCTGTGACCCCCCTGCTGCACCCATTGCAACATGTGGGGCTAGTTGTGGAAAGAATATAACACATACCCAACATTCTCCCACTTGTTGTTTTCTTTCCATAGGGGGCAACAGGAGAGCTTAGTCATTGGGCCAATTCTTCAACACCCATTGTTTCTCTACACCAAGAGAACTTCTGAGCACTTATAGACTTCATCAATGTATTTGCAACATTCTTCAAAGTATCCACCTTTACCAGCAACACCCTTTTAGCCTCAACCATATCTCTAACAAAGTGATATTGAACATCAATGGGCTTTGTCTTTGAATGATAAGCAGGGTTCTTAGCCAAGAAAATTGCACTTTGGCTATCATAGTCTATCCTTATAGCTTGTTGTACCAACCCCATACCTGAACACAATCTCTGCAACCAAACTGCTTCCTTGCTTGCATGAGTGGCTGCTATGTATTCTGCCTCTGTAGTTGAAAGAGCCACTACAGACTGTCTTTTACTCATCCAGCTGACTGCGCCTCCAAATAGGCTAAACACATACCCACTTGTAGATCTTCTTTGGTCCAGATCTCCAGCCCAGTCTGCATCAAAAAAACCACGAATGTCCAACATTCTTTCCAATCCTGGTCTTCCATGGTAGCACAAGCCATAATCACTAGTGCCACGTAAATATCTGAAAACCCGCTTCACTGTTGTCCAATGCTCCTTCCCTGGGTTTGACATAAACCTTCTCAATACTCCCACTGCATGTGCAATGTCTGGTCTAGTACAGACCATTGCATACATCAAGCTACCCACTGCACTTGCATATGGAACACGGGACATATACTCCTCTTCTTCGTGTGTCTTGGGACACTGTTCAGCAGACAGCTTTACACCTACAGGAATAGGAACATTCACTGGTTTACTATCCTGCATATTGAACCTCTGCAATATAGTCTCGACATACTTTCTCTGGTTTAACCAGAGCTTCCTCTTTGCTCGATCTCTCTTAATTTCCATGCCCAAAATATAGTTTGCAGCACCCAGATCCTTCATGTCGAATTTGGAGAACAGTTGGGTCTTCAAATCTTGGATAATTTCTTTGTCATTTCCAATCAACAACATATCATCCACATACAATACCAAATAAATAACACGGTCACCAATTAATTTAAAATAAACACAGTGATCCTCCTTGCTTCTGGTGAAGCCAAGTCCCCGTATATAGGTATCAAATTTCTAATACCACATCCTTGGTCACTGTTTTAACCCATATAGAGACTTCTTCAACCTGCATACCAGTTCTTTCTTACCCTTCACCATAAAGCCTTCAGGTTGCTTCATGTAGATCTCCTCTTCTAGATCCCTGTGAAGAAATTTTGTCTTCACATCCATCTGTTCTATCTCAAAATCAAATGCAGCAGTAACAGATAAAAGTAATCTAATAGAACTTTGGCAACAGGAGAAAAAATATCACCAAAATCAATTCCCGGCACTTGGGAATAACCTTTTTCTACCAACCGAGCTTCATATTTCTCCACCTTGCCTTCTACATTCATCTTCTCCTTAAACACCCATTTTCTCCTGATGGGCTTCCTTCCAGCTGGAAACTCCACCAGATCCCATGCCTCATTTTTGTGCAAGGATGCCATTTCATCAACCATGGCCTCCTTCTAGATTTTTCCATCCTCTGAATCTACTGCCTCCTTGAAAGTTCTGGGATCATAATTAGTTATAGTTAAGGAAAAACCTGAATAGAAAGCATATGGACTATACCTTTCTGGTTGCCTTCTTTCCCGAACTGATCTTCTCAAAGCTGGAGTTTGTGGCTCTTCCTCTTCTGAGTCTTCTTCTATTGTAGAGTCTGATTCATCCTCCTTTAGCTCAAACTCTATCTTCTCAGGTTCCTTTGGTAGGACTTCATGTGTAACAACATATTTCACCTCTCTAAACACCACATCTCGGCTATACAAAACCTTCCTTGTTTCTAGGTTCCAAAGCTTATAACCCTTTAAACCATCCTTATACCCAATAAAGATGCACCTTTCAGATTTATTATCCAACTTGGTCCTTTTCTCTTTTGGAACATGTACATATGCATCACATCCAAATACCCTTAGATGTGAAAGAGAGGGTTTCTTACCAGTCCATACCTCATGTGGAGTCTTATCCTCCAACGATGATGAAGGAGATTTTTTAACTAAGTAACATGCAATATCCACTGCCTCTGCCCAAAATTATTGTCCTAACTCGGTACCACTGAGCATGCTTCTTGCCTTTTCCATCAGCGTTCTATTCATTATTTCTGCAACTTCGTTTTTCCGAGGTGTGTATGGAGTAGTCTTCTGCCGTGCTATACCACACTTCTTACAGAACTCTTCAAATTCCTTCTTGTAGAACTCCCCACCATTATCTGTCCTCAGCGCCTTTATCTTCTTCTCTGTCTGGTTTTCCACCAGAGCCTTAAATTCTTTAAATTTTTCAAAGACTTCAGATTTCTTTCTCAAGAAATATATCCATGTATTCCTTGAGAAGTCATTTATGAATGAAACATATTACATAGACTTTCCCAGTGATGGAACTGACACAGGTCCAAACACATCACTGTGCACAAGTTCTAATATCTTATTCGCCCTCTTAGCACCAAAAGGAAAACTCACCCGATTCTTCTTCCCATATACACAATGTTCATTGAAATCGAAATCCAGAGAGAAATTAGACATACCTTCTACCATACCATTTCTATGTAATATTTGAAGGCCCTTCTGTCCAATATGTCCAAGCCTTTGATGCCATAGCATGGTCTTTTCTCCAGAGACAGCTAGGCTTTCCGCTCCACTTTCAGGAACCAAAAAACTGTTACACCCATCAATAATAGTGCTACCTTGTAGCTTTTATAGAGTTCCAATCCAAACTCCCCGCATTAATACCAGTGCTCCCCGAACCATCTTGCAGGAATCTTTCTCGAACATTGTTTTTACACCTGCATCATCCATCTTGCTTACAGAAATCAGATTTCTAGCCAATGCAGGAATATGCAGAACACCAGGAAGTGTTCTAATCCTTCCACCTTGCAGCTTCAGCTTGACCTTTCCACATCCGACGATTATGGCCTTCCTATCATTCCCTAGGAAGACATCACCACCATCATATTTCTCATACTCGCGGAACCACTCCCTATGGGGAGTGAAGTGAAAGGATGCACCCAAGTCAATCAACCATGACTCGTGGTCTACATGTGTATTTGAAGAAGAAGCCAAATACACGTCCCCACCTTCATTTGAGGTGGTTTTTGCCTCTGCAGAAGGAGCATCATCAGATCCCTTTCCTTTCTCAGGAGCTTTAGATTTGCACTCCTTTTTGTAGTGCCCTTCCTTTCCGCATTTCCAGCATACCTTTACAAACTTTCCAGGATATTTAGATCTCCCTCTAGATTTGGATCTCCCACTCGAAACCTTATTCTTGTTTATATTTTGGGACCTTCCTCATATAGATAAGGCATCTCCCTTCTGGTCCTCCATATTTCTCTGTCTCATTTCCTCTGACAACAAGGCTGAGACAATGTCATCAAAATTCAAGGTAGTTGTATTGCTACCTATTGCAATAACCAGACTGTCCCACGAGTCTGGTAGAGAACACAACAAACTGATGCACTTATCTTCATCTGAGATTTTAATATCAACAGATGACAGTTGACTTGACACAGTATTGAAAGCATTTAGATGCTCTATCACCGAGTCTCCATCCTTCATCCTCAGGTTATATAGCTTTTTCCGTAGGAACAACTTATTCACCAAAGACTTAGATTGGTACAAAGTCCCAAGTTTTTCCCACAAATTCTTCGCCGTAGCTTCCCCAGATACATTCAAAAATATTGAATCTGAGACACACAACTGTATTGTGCTCTTAGCCTTCCGATCCAGTTTCTTCCAGTATTCATCTAACATTGTCGTTGGTTTAGTACCTAGATCTACCGTGATCTACTGATCTTTATCCACCAGCAGATCCTCCATCTTGAGCTTCCACAACTCAAAACTCTAACCATTAAATTTCTTGATCTCTATCTTTCTACCGCTCTCCATCTTCTTTCACCACAAGAATCGATCTCGCAGATCTCCCACTGAACAGGGTCTACCTCAGGCCCAAGCAAAAAACCCTCAGCAGCAAAGGTGTCCCCTTCAAGCTGAAACATCTCTGATACCAAATGTAGGTTTTAACCCTAAACGGAAATTATCTATACATGAATATTATAACCATAAATAAACAATAACGAGAGAATAAAACATAAAACAGATAAACACAGAGATTTTCCCCTGGATCCCAAATCCGGACGACCAGCTTTATTTTTCATTATATTCCTTTTAGTGTTACAACACATATATATACATGCCGAAGCATACATAAACCCAAATCCATTAACCCTGGATTAGAACATAACTGTAGTTCCCTTGACTGGATCTACAAAATACCAGGGGCCGAAAAACATCGTACCCCAAAACCATGTGCAAACTCATGCACAAAACATGGGTGGGTCTGCCTATGAGTGGGTCCGCACACCAAAAAAAATTTTGTCGGGGTGCTGCCTCGGACCCCGACAAGGGAGGCTGTCACCCCCCCTGTGACCCCCCTATTGCACCCGACGCAACGTACAACGCGTGGGGCTAGTCGTGGAAAGAATATAACACATACCCAACATAATCATGGGATCATCTGATTGACTGGATGTATTGGAAAAGAGGGTTTGTCAGCTAAACATCTAAATATCTCAAGTTAGAGTAGGATAGGTAGGAAATCTCAATAAAGCTCAGTCTGTGAGCATTTAGTTAGTTGTTTTAAATTTCTACAAAGTTCAATCCATGAACAGTTTTTCCTTATGCCATGGACCCATAGCAAATCAGACAGTCTAAGCCTGGTTTGGCTGTGTTTCAATTTCTATCTTAGAATGTAGAGAATGAAACTTGCCAGACAATTTAATCCTGGCAGATATTAGTATAGGTAGAGAAGCTATGAGGCCAACTGTTTAATCTAGTCTCATGGAGTAATAAGGGTAGCATTAGATAGGTTTATTTTCCTAAATGATGATGTGAAAGGTCTGCAAGTCTAAATGCACCTTGAAGAAAAAATGTTAGGACAATAGGATGGGTAGGTATTTGTTTGGGAAAAAATAATTTTGCTGATTTAATATCCACCATGTTTGTGGCAGCTGATCAAAGAAGAAAAGGGATGTGTCAAGTACTAGGCATCTGGCCTACTTCCAAAGATTATTTTTGAAGATTCTTGACACCTTCAAGAAGATGCCATCCCCATGTGGAGCCACTATTAGCCACCTATAAATTTTTGGCATAGCAAAAAGGTGGCTAAATATGTTTCTAAGTCTTAATAGAAACATTTCCCTTGAAAATATTTCGTTCTTGAAGCCTTCATGTGTCTTCTGTTCCTCGAAGAAATCTTCACTATTATTTCCATTAAAGAATCCTGCTGATTGGTGAAAGAAGTTGCTATCAAAAATCCCTCCATTTGCTCCATTTCATCCCCTCAAAATCCCCATTTTTCATCCCTTTTTCCCCTCAAAAAATTCCTCCAAAATCTCTTCTTTACCCCAATCAGAACCTCCATTTTTCTTAAAAAACCCTTCAAAATCCTTCAAAATCCTCATTTTTACACTAAGGCCTTAAGCCCCTTTCGGCTTAGCCCTTAGCCCCTTTTCCGCATGTGACCTGCGCTGTGACTAAACATTAAGGCTTAATCGCAAATCACAATTGGAGCTTTCGTTTCGGCCTTTTACTTTGTTCTTCAAAATTCTCCGATGCAATGAATTTTCCTCTATCGATTGCCAATTTAATCTGGATTGTTGATCTCTCCCGATCCGATGGCCAGGATCACATCACACTCCATCACAAGCCTTCCACCATTCCCCCTCCGACATAATACTGACCGTTAATCTTTCCAGATCCAACGGCTAGTGCTCAATCACATCGCGCAAACGTAGCTTTGCCTTTCCTTTCCTAATGCGATGAGCCCTCTTTCCCTCATCTCCTGATTTAATCTTGGCCGTTGAATCCACAAGAACCAACGACTGAGATTCGATCACGCTCTACTTATGAGTCCGTCACCTGTACCCCTCCGATTTAATCTTGACCGTCGATCATCCTGCTGATCGGATGGCCAGTGCTTAATCGCGCATCGCAAATCCAAAAATCTTCATTTTTTTGTTCCTCCTATGGTCCGACATTGCGATTGGATACTGACCATTAAATCCACAAGAACCAATGGCCACGATCTAATCGCGCTCCGCCTTTGCCTTTCCCCTTTTCAATGTTCTGCGATCTACCGATTAGATCTCCACTGTCCATTCCTGCATATCCATCAGTCCTAATTCCATCCCGCATGCATTTTTAACCCCGCTGCTTTCCACCTATCACGCTCCTTCCGCACCGTCGGATGTGAGGTCCTAGATCCAAAGGTCACCATTGCATATCGCGTAACTTTGTGCCCAAAGTTTAATGTTTTAAAATTACATGATAAAAGTGGTTTTGTGATTCCACGTGTTGATCCCTGATAGGATCGCATTCCAAAAGTGAAAACCACCAACCCACTATTTCATTGCGCGAAAACCATTCTTGTTTTTCACTTTACCACCCACCCTCCGCATTAAGTTTTCATGTTTAATCTTAGCCATCTATCAATCTGATCTGACGGTCCAGATCTAATCCTGCCTCCATACATTTTCTTTCACCCATACTCCTGAGTGTTTCCCTCCCCAGATCTTAGCCGTCTATCATTTCAATCCAACGGCCCTCATATAATCTCATATCCCATTCATCCACCCTCCAAACAACTTCATTGATTAATCTCAACTGTAGATCGCTGGGGATTATTCTAATCCGACAATCCATAGCTCACGACGCCCCAAACCTTCATCAGCTCAGTTTTTCACCATTCCGCCATGATTTTCACCCGTTTCTTCGCTACAATCACTGTTTTTCATCGTTTCTCTCCATCCTCCATGGGCCTCTGAAACAGTTCCCCTCACTCCCTCTGGCTTGTTTTTAATTATTTTATTGGTTTTGCAGGTTTTAAAGGACCACGAATGCGCTCTGTCTCTGCAGTCATAGAGAGGGAAATTTAGAGCGCAGGATGATATTTTCAGAGCTGGAGATCGGAGAGGAAAGTGCCTGAGAAGGTTTAAAACATGATTTTCATTAAAGATCGTGTTATTAAATCTGATTAAAAACCTCCTATGCCTCCAAAACCTATATATGCACCAAAACAGGTCAGAAGCAGTAGCAAAGAGTATCAGTGACAGATTAAAGGGATTAAAAACCCTATTATTGAAGATTAATGCTATTATCCAGCGTTTAAAGGACGAAGATACAGATGAAGACCATAAGAATGATTGAGAAAGCTTAATGAAGCCTGGAGCACATAAACAAGTTATATCAGTGCTCTCATATTAGCAGAATGTCCTTTCCCTAAGAAGGACACATCCCTACAGCATTCTCCATGCCTCCTCGAGCCCTTAAAAGTTATTACACTGACAAAAGCTTCTAAGTTGTCAAGACAACAGTTATGGAAGCATGGAAGACCTAAAAGACCTTCAGTCACCTTACTTATCTCAAAAGACAGAACAGAGTACCAGCAGCCAGAGAGTACTTCAAAGAACATACCTGAGGTTATTGTCAACCTGACAAAGACCTCTGAACCAGCCTAAAGGGTACCAAAATGCCAATGCAGAGCCATTAATTAGAGTGGGCATACGCATACTTCATCCCCTCAGTCTTAATGGATCGTTAAAGTTCATATATACTTCTCCCCCCTTATCATTCACCTATAAGAACTCATTGAAAATACATTGTAAAGGGTTGGTTGGCATTTTGTGATTTCTAAAGTAATACATATTGCTACTTTGAAGAATATTTGGTGCTCTGAAAGAGTGTGAAGATCTGTGTTTTTCTGTTGATGAATTAGGCAGGACCATTGGATCCCTAAGCCTGGTTTTGGTGAAGTACTTCTTATTGTTAATATTATTTCCTGTTTTTCCACTTTGTTCCATCATGCTTTGCTTACAGTGGGATTAAAAGTTTAGGCAGAGAAATGTATCTTACAAGCACCTCTGACTTGTTTATCCTTCACTTTTTATATGTTTTCTGCTACTATATGTGACAGGGTAGTCTAATAGCTCTCCTTACATTCAGTTTGTTTTATTTCAAAAATGGTCATCTCAGTTGTGCTAAAAACTGTCTAGGCATTCCCTCTTTCTTTGCCACTGAATCTTGTATCTGAAATGTCCCTTTGATTATTAATAGTTGCAGTTTGACAGAGAGGCTTGTTTCAATCATACCATCTATTCATTATTGTAACTATTGTGTTAAAGGTCCCTATAATTGCAAACTTAGATGTCTAAGGCGTTCCCTCTTCTTTGAATGCAATTGTATGTCTTTGTTGATTAAAACCCTCAAAGGTGAACTTATAGGATGAAATAGGGCGTTCCCTGAATACTATAGTCCATTATGAAGGATTTTGGTCTGCATTTCTCGTTCCTTTGAGTGTTTATATTGATTAAGTCCAAAGCAGTGAGCTTACTGGAGGAAATAGGGCGTTCCCCAAATCTCTTAAGCCATTGTGAAAGGGTTTAGTTTGTTTTTCACTATTAGTCTTTAATGTTCATCCCATTCCACCTATATTATTCAACAGATCATGGACCAAGTTAGATTGGCCCTTTGGTTTCCATTCCTTCTCAGTCAGAACTATTTGGACTTTCACATGACTCCATTGCCTAATGGCTTGTAGATTCCCATGCTCTATCTATACCACATGAAACACATTTTTCCAACCAAATAAACAAAACAAACAACCCTTGTGCTTCATAGCTAGCCTAATACCTCAATTCGAGCCTTAAATATATATCATTCTTTACATTTATAGAGAGATCCCTCTTTGGATCTGGGAGGGCTAGATCCTAGGATCCCAAAGTGGATTGATGTTGTCTTATCTTTTGGTCCTGCCAATCTGGCCAAAACATAGGAACCACAACATAATTGTGACTCCGCTGGGGAATCTGAGTGAATTTCATCTTATGCATCCTTAGGACCTCAGAAGACCCAAAAATCTCTGGTTAGATTGGTATTTAATTGCTGATGGTGGACAACAGCCAACTTCAAACATTCAAATTCATCCACCTGGCGACTCTACACTCCATAAATCTCAAAGACCAAATGACTCCACTGGTAGAAGACCCCGAACTGGTTGAGAAGATACAGTGACCAATTTTCACAAACATGGATCCAAGTATGGACAGAGAAGAAAATCTAAATTCTTTGTTGGATAGAATGACAAGAGTGATGTCCATGTTTGGTGAACAAATAGTGGAGAGGTATAGGGCTAGTCTAAATGTTGATTATCTAGAGAAGCCCATGATTTTTCCAGAACAAGAGCACGCTCAACCCCTACAAGACCTAGACAATGAGCAAGACATGTATGATGCTCAAGAATATATAGAAGATGAAGAGGAGGGTGATCAAGAACTGCCTGATTTCCTACCTATATCTTGTACTATGCTGATAAGAGAATATCATGACCAAATGGCAAAATCTAAGAGGGAACGCTGCTTTGAGGAAACAAGAAACCACTTAGAAGATGCAGAATCTGACGAGGAAGGAGAACCAACACATGTAGGAACTCCCCCTCTAGATTATAACTCATCTCGGATTGCACAAGAAGAGTGGCATCCTGATCATATAGAAGAAACAACTCATAAGCCTTGTATTCTAATTGAGTATCATCATGATCATAGCATTTTTTTGAAATAGAAGGAGATCAGGAAACATTAGAAAATCCTCAAGGTTTCCCTGCAAGCACAACTGAAGATATCCTAGAAGAGGCTCAAGAAGACATCCAGCCTCCAGATCAGCTAACACAAGAGAAAGAGGGTTGTTGTTCCTCTGTCCATGTTGAAAAGGACATCCCTCTTTTGACAGAAGAAGAAATTGATCAAATATTAAACCAGCAGTCTGCCTCTGAAGTTTTTTATAGAGAAAACACTCTTGCCCATTCATCTACTAAGCTTGGTTGTACAGATCCAAAAATCTCCCCTGTAAATCAGAATAAAGAAAGACTTGATGATAATCCAGTATGTCTGATTGGTAGCATTACTTACTACAATGATTTTCCTAGTTTTGATTTGTTTGATGATGATGTTTTCCAAATAGAATTTGATCTTGCAAAGCCATCATTAATATATTTGTGGGAGGAAAGTCAGTTCCATCAGCTTCAATAAAGTAATGAGCCCATACAGGCTATTTATGATACTAATGAGGAAAGTTATGAAAGTCTAGTAATAAATGAAGATTCATTAGATTTTCACTCTATTACACCTCAGATCATCAGTAACAGTTTTCATGTGATTGGAAATCAGTAGCCTTCCATCTCACAGGGTGAAGAGGAAAATAAGGAAGAAATTTTTGAGCAATTTGAAACTAAGGAACCTTCTCTTGAAAAAGAGGAAGCAATAGAAAAAACACTTGCTCAAGAATACAATGATCTTTTCACAGAGCTTAGCCTACCATATCAGAAGATCTCAGAGCTACGAGAGGACAAAACTACAGTATATGATGAGTCCTCCAATTCAGAAGGTGATGAAGATGAGGAAGATTTTCTTTCTCAAAAGAATTTGTTCCTTGATCTAGTGGAAGAGGAAGTAATCCTGGTTGAAGCATACTTGCCAAATACTCACAACCATGTATCATTTCAAGATCCTTATGTTCATTTCCTGCAGACATTTAGAGAAGGATCAAAGGTCATCAAAAGCAGCTTGTTGCAGACAACAAGAAACGTTTTAAAAGTTACTGTTAAAAAACAAAAAGAATGGGAGTGGCCCTGCCTATCCATCATGCTCAAAGAGATGAGCAGAAAAGACCAGTCATGGGAGCATCTGATTGAATGGATGTATTGGAAAAGAGGGTTTTTCAGCTAAACATGTAAATATCTCAAGTTAGAGTAGGATAGGTATGAAATCTCAATAAAGCTCAGTCTTTGAGCATTTAGTTAGTTGTTTTAAATTTCTGAAAAATTTCAGTCCATGAACAGTTTGTCCTTATGCCATGGACCCACAGCAAATCAGACAGTCTAACCCTGGCTTGGCTGTGTTTCAATTTCTGTCTTAGAATGTAGAGAATGAAATCTGCCAGAGTAAGAATAGGGGTAGCGATCAGCCTGTTCCTGAGGTTTTCAAAGCTCTCTTGGTGCATGTAATCCCATTTGAATGAAATATCATGCTTAAGCAGCGTTTTCAAGAGTTCAGTGATCAATTCTTATCCCTGAGTATATTTTCTGTAGTAGCCCATATGTCCTGAGATCTCACACAGCAGCTTTGTAGGCGTGGGATTTACCTGGATGACTGGTGTGATGAGTGTATTACCGAACTCCTCCCTCACCCTCTGCGTATGATAAGGTTGATGTTCTTCTAGCCGCGCATTTTATTTGAGGGTGACAGGCACACTGCCCAAGTTCCTCGTGACCTCCTTAGGTCCTGGACACTTATCTGGATACTCCATGATCAGTTATGTAGTCTTGCCTACTGTCCTATCATCCCAGCAGTTCTCAATCATAACCCGTTTGGGTGGTACTACCATATTTATGTTAACGCTTCGTGGTTTTAGTGGTTTCGTACAAAACACCTTATGTATCAAAGGTCCCACAACTGTGTGTTCCCCTCCTGATGTATGACTAAGACTTTGCGTGGATCTGTGTCACAATATTCCATGGTGACCTTGTGGAGCTCGACATTATCCCAAATCTGTGCTTCCCATGTGGGTCCTCCTCTTACCGCGTCAGGGCTAGATTCACCAATCACAACGGTGTCAAGAGTCTGCCGAGCGTCCTCAAGCACCTCCAATCCTCTCATTAACCCAAATGTCCCCAAGAATTCATCTCTTAGGGTTGTCCACTAGCAGGTGCACTGATGTAGCTCCTCATCGAGATACCAAGAAATGGGAATTGGTCCCAATGCATGAATAAACAAGTGAACCCATTCTTCTATAGTGCGATTGCACCATCGCTCCATCCAAGCAAAAAAATGTTTGCGCGGATTTCTTGGGCCTTGGAATCGCATGACGCGCACATCAATCGGTGGTTCAAATCGAAGTACCATCATATTCCTACATTTCTTCCATTTTGGGATGCCTCCTTATGTGTATCCCACCACTTCGCAGGCATTTCGTGCAAAGCTAGGTTAAGAGCCCATAACTGTCGTTCTCTGGGAACCTTGCTTCGAAGGTTTGCAAAAATTCCTTTATACTACTGAAGCCATCAAAGTGAGGTAATTCTCTTACCTCGGATGATATATACCAGAAGTCCCTCGTAATTTTTAGGCAACATACTGTAGATATTTCCTGTAGTCGGTTTTTCCATGCCTCTAATTCTTCCCCGGAGACAGAGAAGCATTCGTTGTTCTTCTCACAGTAAGGCATGCTGTCAACTATAGGGTTGATCCAGTCTTCATCCTTCGCAGTTAACTTATAGATGTGATCCATCCCTTCCACACATGCTGGCTTGGTGTACCTTTCTAATTCTATAGGGTCTAGTTGTACGATCACCCAAGTTCCCTCTCTTTCAAATACCATGCTTTGTTTCTTCAAGTTGATAATTTCACCCATATCAATGGCCCAATCCCATCCTAGGAGTGCTGGGTAAGGGTCTGCATCTTCTACAATCTAAGTGACTACAAAGTCAGCTCGTACCTTAGCCCTGGTTATATCTACGACCATCTTTGACAATCTCCCCAATGGTATGATATTCTGTTAATTATCCATGCGTAGCTGGATAGTAAACCATTCCAATTTAGGTACTCCCATTCGCTGGCAGGTCTGTTTAGGTAGGACATTCGCATCTGATCCCAGGTCTAGAATTACCTGGTCCATTTCATAATCACCAATTTGCATACTTAATCACATCTCTTGGCCCGTGCATCTCTTCTGCTCATAAATTTTGTGCACATCCTTAATCTCCACGACCTGGTCTGCTTTCCCTGTGCAACAGCCGAGTAGGGCTTGGAGGTTTTCTATAGCCTACTGATTACGCAACAACTTCATGCATTCCTGTAAGAACGGTTTGACCTCATCCTCCATTCCACTGTTTGGAGCTGATATTTCGTTTTGAGCACAATCTTATCGGTTTGCGATAAAGGTTTCCTTCTCCTTCTGTAAGCCCACACGGTCCGGTTTACTAGCTGATTTACGAATTAGAGGCTTCGTCTCAAATTTTCTCATCGATCCTCCAATGGCCATACTGCTGCGTTTTATTACATTAATGCTTTGTCCCTCTTCATGAGGTTTCGCCCTCACCCGTTGTACATTATGCGTAGGAGTTTGTTGATTTTCCTGCACCCTGGCCATTAGAATCGGGCATTTTTGGATCACATGATCCAACTGTCTGCAATATCTGTAGGATTTTCGAGTTGGGTTCATGCAATCCCTCGCAAAGTGACTTATTTCCCCACAATTATAGCAGATTAATTGGCCTATACCCTTGCCCCTAGCTAGGGATCCTCCTATACCTGCGAGGGATATAGGTGATGAGGGGTCCGACTGTACCCTATATTGGTTTCCCGGCTCGATCATCAGATCACACGTTCGAAAGTTCTGGTCGTCATGTCCTACAGACCTAAAAAACCTACACCATTGTTATTTTACTTCTGGGATATATGTGGCAAGGTGGGGGCAGTGGTTGGTATCATTCAGCCCAGTAACGCGGTAGTCATCGCACCATAGCATCAGCCCACTTGGTCTCGCAGCTTCCCTAGGACGCAGTGGGCTGGGTCCCCTGACCTGTATGTAGTCTGCAAGTAGCAGACAATTATCTTTGGTGTGGCCCTTCACCCTGCATCGTATGCACCATCTTTCGGGGTTGGCCTCCATCCCTTGCTCCTTGCACAGATTTTGGATTTCCCTGTGCATTGCTTCTAGCTGGCCTTGTATCTGTTGTACTACTAACTGGGTATCATCTCTTGGCGCAGCTTCCAATTTCATGGCAACCTCTAAGGCTTTCTCCTGTGTTTTAATGACTTGATGACCCATAGGTACGCGCAAGTGGGGCAATAACATAGCAATGAACCATTCCGTGTGTTTCCTGTCATCATACTGGAATCCTCCTTCTCTGATCACTTTCTTTAGTCGTTGATCTGCTTCCCATATGGACTTAGATGGTCCTTGCCTGAAATCCTTCAAATCATTTACTATCTGAGAGTAGGACTTAGGTTTCTTGAACTATTGTTTTAATGCGTTCTTAATTTCTTTGATAGTTGCATTCATATGTTTGTCAATGTATCCCATGTACCAGTCCAGGGCTCAGCCTTCAAAAGCAAGGGAAAATTGTGCCCACTTCACCGCATCGCTTACTACATACTGCATAGTCCATACCGATCCTGTGACAAACCAGAACCGAACCATATCCTCATCACGCATGCCCTTGAAGGTAGGGAGCTTCACGTGTGCAACCATATCGTCGTTCAATGGGGATGGAGGTGAGTTCTTACCCCTATAAGTATTTGACAGTGGCATCAACAGAGGGCTATGTGTAGCAAAACTCCTTATTGGAATGTAGATAGATCGGTCCCCTTTTTGGTTAGTTTTGTAGTACTTACCGCTGTGCGTTGTGCCCTCGCTCTGGTCGGAGCTCATTCACTCCATATGACTACACAAAATGCTTTTTTTCGCACAAAAATATCTTAATCATTAATGGAAAAGTTTTCAAAAACTTACCCCAGAAACCCTTGAAGAACCTCCGCTCCGCTTCTGAGTAGGATACAATTTGATCGAATGCAAAATATCTCACAAATCCTCCTATCACACTGTCCACCCCTACTGTGTGAGTAATGGTGTTGTCAGTCTTTTCTAGCTGCAGGATCCATTTTGGGGTCCACTGTGTGACCCGCTCGTCTTTCCAACACTTCTGAAACTCGACCAGGCTTGCGAGCCACTCCTAGAGCTTGATCGCAATTGTTACAAAGAATATCTCATAGATCTCTGTGAAAATATACTTATTCTTCCACTCTTCGGTTGTTAACTTCTTACTGCGATTTTCTTTTATTGCAAATTCCTAAACTTGTTTTTCAAACCATTCATCGATTTCCTTTCTCTCAGATTTCCAATACAACCTTGGCATTACCCAATCTCTCTCAAAATTCTCCCAGTCCCGGCAATGGAACCATTTTTTGGCTCGAGGGGTCTTGACCCAAGTTTGGAGGTTAAGGTTTGCCAACAAACCCCTATACTACTGACCCTTTTGGCAGTGACCTTATTGCGCAGGCCAAAGTCTCACTCAAAGAAGTATGGGAGGGTGCTGGAACCAGGTTTCCGCACCCTGGGAGAGAGCAAGTAAGTCAAGCCAGTCTGCAGTTATCAGATCTATACAAACAGAGCTCATTTGCAGGAGTTTCAATAACTAACCAGAATATAGTTTATCAAATCTAATTAACAAGCTCGCATCCATGTGCTTACTATCAACTATAATCACAGAACAATATATTCACAGCATATTAACAGATCATAAATAAATTTACCATAAACATAGATAGTTTGCAGCTTACAAACATATACATCATCATATAACTCAAGTCCGCATCAACCATAACAAATCATATCCAGATAACATCAGATATCCACAATACTTCTGCACATCTATTTCATTACCCAAAAATCCTCTTACATTCCCCAAATTACTAGCTACACACATAGCTAGTAGGGTCCGCACACAGCCAACAAGAGTCCTAACCTAAACAACCCTACCACAGACCTAACAGTTCTTACTTTGCATCAATCTCTATTCATTCCTGTTTATGACTAAAAAAAGGTTCATTTATTTATAGTGATTTAGCCTACGCATCCAATGGTCCCCAAACTGTGGTTTGCAAAATCTTGGTCTACCCTTGACCCCTTTACAATGAGTTAGGGGCTTTGACCCTCCCCAGAACCCCTGTGTTAGACTAAAAAATACAAAATTATACAAAAATAGACAAAATTCATAGCCTTTGGGACACCCTGCTCCGACATATGGTCACAGAACAGTATAATCGCAACAATTTAATAGATCATAGATACATAAACTAGAAACATAGACAGTTCGCAACTATTAAAAAGATATTTTCTTACGTAATAATATAACCAAAGTTCGCATCAATCATAACAAAAAAATCTAGATAACATCAGATGTCCAACAATACTTTCGCATATATATCACTAACAAAATCCTCTTACATTCCCAGAATACCGCCTACGAACACAACCAGCAGGGTCCGCACACAACAGGATAGAGGATCTCCATGCATACATCTAGCAGGAGTCCTAACCCAAAAAACCCTACCATAGATGTAACAATTCATGTTTCACATCAATCTCTATTCTTTTTTCTCTACCTAAGACTAAAAAAGGTTCATCTATTTATGCCGATTTAGCCTACGTATCCAACGGTCTGCAAACCATGGTTTGCAAACTCTTGATCTACCCCTGGCCCGTTTACAATGCTTTAGGGGCTTTGACTCACCCCAAAACCCCTGCATTAGACTAAAAAATAAAAAAATATAAAAAAATGGACAAAATTCACAGCTCTTTAGGAGACCCTACTCCAATAGTCCCCCAACACAATCTTGTGACTCATCCCGAGTCACTTTGTTGGTGGGGTCTCAACTTGCACCTACAACAATCTGATTGCCTCGGCTAATGGGGGAAGCATGCCTTCACTTTGGGCAACAACATTCTGTGCAATGTCGACCAAATTTTCCTAAATCGGGCCTTCCATCGCGATGGTGACACTCTCCAGATTTTGGTTTAGTTGCTTAACAGCAATATCAACATCCTGCGAAATTTTGAGGGCTTCGGCAGCCCAAGGCTTTAGACGGTCATCGAGGATATTTTTCTTTTGTCGGAGATCTTCAATATCAACTTGGAGCGCTTGGTTGGTGTGCAGCCGTTGCAAGCGCTGAATAGGTACCAAAGTGGCAAAAGTGGCCTCTAACGTCTCGAACTCTTCTTCTTTTTTCCACAAGTCCTGGTTTATTCCTCATAGGATCGGGTTGTGCTGGACCTTTGTCCATAGCTGCATGGCGGTCTCCAGTAATTGGGCACCCTGCATGATCTACCCTGTGATGACGTTCATAGCTGTAGTGACCAATGCAGTTCGTTAGGCCCGTACCTCCAGAGGGGTTTCGGGCTACAAATTTTCCTGGAGGTCGGCGACCTGCTACTCCATCTATGTCTTGACCATCCGAACTTCCTCCCGGGAGGCCTTCTGTGCTGTGACCAACCTTTCAAACTTTTCGTAAGGGTTGGCTATGGCCGAGATCTCTATGGTAACATCTGCGCAAAGTTTTTGAATCACAATTTTGAGCTCCGTGTGCTTCGCGGTGGCGAGGCACACTTCATTGTTCTTTGCATCAATTGTCTGTTCAACCACTCTAAGCTGTTGGTGCACTTGTTGGTCTCGATGGTGAATTTCCTGAAATACAGAGGTGTGGAGACCCTGCAAGGCCTCATGGGGTAGCCTAGCTAAATTTAGCTAGACTTCTGTACTAGCCTGGACTTGGATTCGCAAGTCGGGTGGACTGATCAGAAGAGTTGCGCTAGGTAGAGAGGAGAGGCGGTTTTCATCTGTAACTAATGATGCACTACCGGCGGCTGAGGGTGTGCATACCTGAGTCACATTGGTCTGCATTGTGTCTGTCTTCAGCTGTAGCACACAGAGCTTAGCCTGGATTATGTCAACCGCAACTTTCTGATTCTCTTCTAAGGCTACACATGTATCCTTCGTGTCTAGAGTGAACGCATCAGTGATTTGTTTAAGGTCTCCACCAGTCAACGTGACTGTATCGTCTCGTTCCGTCCGCTGAGAGCATTGATTATTGCGGGGTTTTTTGACAGGCTCGCTTGTTCACTTCGTTCCACGGGGGAGGCAGGTCCTCCTGCATCCAGACCTTCTGTACCCAGTTCTGGCTACGAATCTACCTCAGTCTCCGCCTCGACATCCTTCTCAAGGGTCTGCTTTGGCTGCACATCCTTTTGTGTGTTCGCGCGCGTGTCCTGTCTAGTACTCTAGGTCGCACCTCTAATATCCTTGATGACGACAAGGGGGGTGACTTTTGATGTGCTGGTTCCTTCGACGCCCTTCACGCCAGTTTTGAAGCCGATCTTCCAGTTATGAGGCCAGAGCGCAATGACGTTGTCAATTTCATCATTTGCCACCATATAAGGAAGCAAAGTTCAGGCTTTATCCTTGTGTGATCTGATCTAAAAGTTGTGCATAGTGATCTGAAATGCCACAATGCCCTTGTATCTGTCATACATGACAGGGGATAACCGTGGTCGGGAGTTAATGGCTGCGACCAAGCTAATCTGAAAGAGGACTGAGAAAATCGAGCTGTCCTCAAGACGTTGCAGATCCTTAGAATCCCATAAGTGGGCATAGAGAGCCCCTTCGCACATGTCCGGGGTAAGCTCAAGGAGGACTGACTCCGCAGGGGCTTCCCAGGAAACCAACGCTATGAGGAACAGTAACCAGGAATAACAAAAGGCGTGGCCCTGCTCCTGGGACTTGTGGACATTAGTCAGAAACTCATCACAAAAATACTGTGCCCAGTTAAAACATACTCCTTTCCTGCATTGCCTTGCTAACAGAATTACATAGGCTGGAACAAAGGTGACTTGACATTTCCTCATCATTTTGCATGCCAATAGCATGGTTCCCAATGGCGTACCTTGGTCATTGATGGACTTGATTATGAAACCTTGAGTGTTTCGCTCCACACGATATTTTTGGCTCACATATTCAAAAATCTCCCCCTCATATTTCTTACCCACACGCTCCAGAGGATTCGGTCCGCTCATGGGGAGACCAGTAACCCGATGAACAGGAACAACATCAATGGAGATCATGTCCTAAATCCACAAGTAGCCATCATGAATTAGGGCAAGCAACTGTCGTGCGAGCCGATCCGTGACATTGTAGTGATCGAAGTGTGGCATCTTGAGCAGGTTCAGAAGCCCAGACCTAGCCAAACCACACACCCAGCGTTGGGGGACAAATTTGACCTCATCGACTCTATGAGCTGTGTCAAGGTATAAATCAGGTGCCAGCTCAGGGAAGGCCTCGAAATTGGCCAAGTCGTGATCGTCAAACTTGATTTCATGAAGCCTTCCAAAAGGTTCACCAATGGCGAGGACTTGCCCTGGGGTCAGTGGCATCCGCAAGTAGGTGATCAAGCCATCGATTTTCTTTAGTGTGTGCGTTGAGGTTCTGTGCAGTCGAACGAAGGGAGGCAACTAGTTGATCAGCTCGGCGGTTTGGGCCTCCTCCTGAGTAGCCCGTGGGGATTTTACATTTCGCGGGGAAGTACGAGGCTTCCCTGCGGCCCATTTCGTGGGTTTTGAGGGTTTTCTTGAGCCCTGTGATTTTTCTTTTCCTTTCCTCGTGGTTGGGCGAGGCATGGAGAGGACCTATTCGACTTCGGACTGGACCTCCACTACTTCCTCAATTTCTTGTTCCACCGAGGTCACTGGCTTCGAAGGTTCAGCTGGATTTGTGGCTGTCATCCTGGAACGAAAGACAAACTTGGGATTTCTACTGTCAGAGGGAGCAGGTTGCTCAGACATGGAAGAGATGCTATATGCACATAAATTCTTACAGTGCAGATTTGTTCAGGACAAACATGCCAAGTACAGCCTATTCAAGCAATACGGAACCCTTTTCTGATCTAGCCCACCTGTTTTATAGCCTTAGCAATCGCCCAACGGTAGGGTATACTTCACGCGGAACTTACCATCAAGTAAATGGTAAAAAACCTCAAGAAATCGCCTCATTAAATGCCGACCGCCCACCCCATCCAACGATAATTTTTTCTTTTTACCCAATTTGATTGTTCCAATGGCTATTTTTCGCACCCAAGGTGCACTCAGTGTACCCCTGCGCTCCCAGCGCACCCCTACGCTTTGAGCTTACCTCCTGCGCTCCTAACGCACCGGCCGCAGTTTGAGGCTAGTTCTTCCAAATGTAATTCTATGTCACCATAGCCCAGCCCACAAGATCTTTTGTGTCATTGCCTTACCTGCATAGTGACCTCTTGCTATGCCTTCATGAGCTTCTGCCAAGATAGCATGGATTTCATGCTCTAGAAAGTATCTGCGCAACACTTCATCAATGCCTAGTTTATATAAATGACCTACGATAATGGTAAAATCTGTCGCCCGGGTAACCAACTCCTTCTTTTGTCATACCGTCAAATATTCTGTAGGTGCCATGCCTATAGTCAGGAACGGAGTGATATAAACGAAGTGTGCATTAACGAACTTAATGGAGAATAGCTGCGCATTAGGCAATCCCTCCTTCAAGTTAGTGGGTTCTTCACCTGTCTCAATTAGGGACAAGTGATCCGGCCAAACTTTCAACTTCCCTGGCTGGACTATGATTTCAGAATCGTATTCCTGAAACAGCAACAACCACCTGTAGAGTTTCCCCCCCAACATAGGCTTATTCACTAGGTACTCTAAAGCTGAATGATCTGTAATCATCTTAAATTGTCCTCCTAACAGATATTGACGATACTTTTATAGTGCATAGACCATGGCCAACCCTTCCCTCTCCTTGGTGGCATCATTGCACTCCACACTCGAGAGTTTTCGACTAGAAAATGTGATTGGATGATCAATGTTTCCGGCGCCAGGCTACGTAATGACCGCTCCCAAGGCAATCCCTGAAGCATCAACATGAACATGAAATACCTTCGCCCAATTGGGAAAATTAAGAATAGGTGTAGATACCATATTTTCCTTGAGTAGCTCAAATCTCTTCTGGCACTCGCCATCCTAAAATAATGAAACATCTTTCTTAAGTATCTTTTCCAGAGGTGTTGTGATCAGTGCATATCCCTAAATGAATTTTATGTAGTAGCCTATATTTCCAAGAATCAAACGTAGTTGTTTCTCAGTCGTAGGACTCCCCCAGTTCGACTGTTCGACCAGTTCGATGAGAATCTTATCAACCTCATCCCTAACCTTCTACTTATGATAAGGGTGCTGCTTTACCTACCATGCATCTAGTTTCAGAGTGATGCGCATAACCCCTAAGTCCCCCATGATCCCCTTAAGCTCCGAAAATTTTGTTGGAAATAAGTCTTGATACTCTGTGAGCAGTTCCACAATATTTCCTACTATCTCATCATCCTAGTAGTCCCCAATTTTAGCTAACTTGGGTTGCTCTTCCGTACCAATGTTAACTTCTCGCAGCTTCAAAGGTTTCTTAACATCCACAGTGTGTAACGGAGGTCATGCAACTACGCGTTCCTCCTCCAATTCTGGCATAGAGACATTGCACATATTCTCATCACATTCTTCTATAGTTATATTGCGACAATTGACAATATCCTACATCTGCGATTCCCACATCGACACCCCAAATGCTGCAGAGGAGCTGGATTCACGAAACAAGAATGCATCTATATCCTGCAGAGCTTCGTCAAGTGCCTCCGAGCCCCTTGTTAGTCTGAAGGTACCAATGAATTCATCCTTCAAATTTTCCCAGTGGTGGGTGCATTGATGTAGCTCCGCATCCAAGTAGCATGCAGTAGGGATCGATCATAATGCATGAGTAAACAAGTGAACCAATTCCTCTAGAGTTCAGTCGTACCACTTTTCCGTCCAAGCAAACAAGTGTTCACGTGGGTCCCTTGGGCAAAGGAATATCTTGACACGTACCTCAGTCGGGGGCTCGAATCACAGAATCATCATATCCTGACATTCCTCCCAATCCTGGAACACCTCCTTATGTGTTTCCAACCATCATGCGGGCATTGCGCGCATAGCTAGATTAAGGGCCCATAGCCTACATTCTCTGGGAACCTCAGCTTCGAATGTTCACAAAAATTCCTTTATACTACTAGAACCATCAAAGTAGGGTATTTTTCTTACCTCGGAGGATATGCAACAGAAGTCCCTAGTAATTCGCAGGCAGCGCAGCGTAGAGACATCATGTAGTCGATTTTGCCAATTTTCTATTTCTTCATTGGAGTCGGAAAATAATTCTCTATACTTTTCCCAACAAAGCACACCATCGGCCGTAGCATTGTTCCAATCCTCGTCCCTCATATTCAACTTATAGATGTGATCCACCTCTTCTTCCTCACACGTTGGCTCGATATACCTCTCTCCTTCTGCGAGGTCTAGTGGTACGTCACCCGTGTTTCTTCACTTTCAAACACCATGCTTCGTTTCTTCAAATTTATAATACCGCCCATATCAATGGCCCAATCCAATGCTAGGAGTATTGGATAGGGGTCCACATATTCTATAATACGAATGAATTCAAAGTCAGCTCGTACCTTAACTCCGGTAATAACTACTACAATCTTTGATAATCTTCCCAACGGTATGATCTTCTGTTGATTAGCCATGCACATCTGGATAGTGTACCATTCCAATTTAGGTTCTCCCATTCGCTGCCAAGTCTATTTAGGTAGTACATTTGCATCTGATCCTAGGTCTAGAATAACCTAGTCCATTTCGTAATCAACAATTTGCGCGGTTAATCGCATCTCTTGACTAGTGCGTCTCTTCTGCTTATATAGTTTTTTCACATCCTTAACTTTCATGACTGGGTCTGTTTTTCCTACGCAATTTTCGATTAGGTCTTGAAGGTTTTCTACAGCCCACTGATTACGCAGTAGCTTCATGCATGCCTGTAAGAATGGTTTGACCTCATCTTCAACTCTACTGTCGGTAGGGTTCTGAGGAGCAGATGTTTCATCCTAAGAAAAGTCTTGTCGAGTTGCGACAAAGGTCTCCTTTTCCCTTTGTAAGTCTACGCCTTCCTGATTAGTGGCTAATTTAGAAATAAGAGGCTCTACCTCATCTTTCTCCCTAGATCCTCCGGTGGCCATGCTACTGCGCATTATCATATTAACGCTTGGCCCCTCCTCTCGAGGTTCCTCCTTAATCCTTCGTATATTCTATGTAGGTGTCTGTTATTTTTCCTGCACCTTGGCTATTAGAATCGGGCAGTCCTCGATCACATGGTATAACTGTCTGCAATATTTGCAGTATTTTCATGTTGGGTTTGTGCAATCCCCTGCAAAGTGACCTACCTCCCCGCAGTTATAGCAGATCAGTTAGCCTCTACCCCTACCTGTGCTTCCACCTCGTCCCCCTCCCCTAACCCTAGTTGGGGAGCCTCTTATACCCGTGGGGGATATAGGTGATGCTGGATCTGACTGAACCCTATATAGTTTTCCTCAGTCTATTATTAGATCATAATTTTGGCAGTTCTGTTCATTATGTCCTACAGACCTGCAAAACCTACACCATTGTTGCTTTACTTCTGGGATATATGCGGGAAGGCGGGGGCAGCAGTTGGTCTCATGTAGCCCAGCAATGTGACATTCATCACACCATAGCATCGGCCCACTTGGTCCCGCAGCTTCCCTAGGGCGCAGCGGGCTGGGTCCCCTGGTTTGCATGTAGTCTTCGACCAATGGACAGTTATCCTTGGTGTGGCCATTCACCCTACATCGCATGCACCATATTTCAGGGCTAGCCTCTGTTCCTCGTTACTTTAGCAGATTATGAATCTCTATGTGCATTTATTCTACCTGGCCCTGTATCTATTTTACCCCTAATTGGGTATCATCTTTTGGCACAGCCTCCAGCTTCATGGAAACCTCCAAGGCCTTCTCCTGCAATTCAATAGCTTGATGACCCATCGACACGCGTAGGTGGGGCAACAACATAGCAATGAACCATTCTGTGTGCTGCCTGTCATCATACTGGAATCGTCCTTCTTTGATTACTTTCTTTAATCGTTGATCAGCTTCCCATATGGACTCAGATGGTCCTTGCTTGAAATATTTCAGGTTGTTTACTATCTGAGAGTAGGACTTAGACTTCTTGAACTGTTGTTTCAAGGCACTCTTGATTTCCTCAATAGTCGCATTCGCATGTTAGTCAATATATCCCATGTACCAGTCCAAGTCTCTTCCTTCAAAGGCAAGGAATATCTACGCCCTTTTCACCGCATCGCTAGCCACATTCTGTGCAGTCCATACTGACCCTGCGACAAACCAGAACCGATCCATGTCTTCATCACCCACGCCCTTGAAAGTAGGTAGCTTCATGTGTGAGGCCATATCTTCTTCTGGTGGTGGTGGAGGTGAGTTTTTACTCCTATTAGGGTTTGAAGGTGGCATAGATGGAGAGCTATCTGTAGCAAAATTTATTACTAGACTGTAGATAGATCAATCCCCTTCTTGATTAGTTCTGTAGTACTTACCACTGTGCATTGTACCTTGGCTTTGATCAAAGCTCATTCACTCTGTATGGCTACACAATTTTTTTTTTTCGCACAACAAGATCTTAATCAGTAATGGAAAAGTTTTCAGAAACTTACCCTGGAAACCCTTGAAGAACCTCCACTGTGCTTCTGAGTAGGACACAAATTGGTCGACTGCAAATTCTGTCACAAATCCTCTTATCACACTGTCCACCCAGTGATATACCGTGCGAGTGATGGTGTTATCAGTATTTTTTAACTGCTCAATCCGCTCTGGGGTCCACTGCATCACCTGTTCGTATTTCCAACACTTCTAAAAATCAACAAGCCTTGCGAGCGACTCCTGGAGCTCGATCGCAATTGTCACAAAGAAAATCTCATATATCTCCATGAAAATTTACTTATTCCTCCACTCCTCTATGGTTAACCTCGCACTGCGATTTTCTTTTACTCCGAATTCTTGAGCTTGATTTTCAAGCCACTCGTCAATTTCTTTCTTCTCAGGTTTCAAATATGGTCTTGGCATTACTCGATCTCTCTCAAAATGATCCCAATCCCAGCAACGGAACCATTTGTTGGCTCAAGGGGTCCTAACCTAGGTTTGGAGGTTAAGGTTTGCCAACAAACCCCTATACTACTGGCCCTTTCAGCAATGACCTGCTTGTGCAGGCCAAAGTCTCACCCGAAGCAGTATGGGAGGCTGTTGGAACCAGGTTTCTGCACCCTAAGAGAGCGCAGGTAAGTCAAGCAGGTCTGCAATTATCAGATCTACACAGCAAGACGCTATTCACAGGGTTTTCATTATATAATCAGAATGTTGCTTATCAGATCTACTTAATAGGTTCACATCCACATGCATACTATCAGCTATGGTCACAAAATAGTATAATCGCAGTAATCTAACAGATCATAGATACATAAACTAGAAACATAAACAGTTCGCAGCTATTAAACAAATACTTTCGTACATAATCATATAACCCAAGTTCGCATCAAACGTAACAGAACAGATCCATATAACATCAGATGTCCAACAATACTTTCACATATATATTACTACTAAAATCCTCTTACATTCCCAGAATACTGCCTGTGCACACAGCCAGCAGGGTCCGCACACAGCAGTACATAGGATCTCCATGCACACAGCCAACAGGAGCCCTAACCCAAACAACCTTACCACAGATCTAGCAATTCAGGCTTCACATCAATCTCTATTCTTTTTTCTCTACCTAAGACTCAAAAATGTTCATCTATTTATACCAATTTAGCCTACGCATCCAATGGTCTGCAAACCATGGTTTGCAGACTCTTTATCTACCCCTGACCCATTTACAATGCTTTAGGGGCTTTGACCCACCCCAAAACCCCTGTGTTAGACTAAAAAATACAAAAATATTCAAAAATGGACAAAATTCGCAATTCTTTAGGAGACCCTACTCCAACAGGTAGCTAACCAGATAGCTCTGCCATCAGTGATTTATTTTACCACATAAGGACCTAGCCAGTGTTGATGGAACTTCCTTGGGTTCTTCGCAAACTATATATCATAGAGGAGGACCAACTCTTCATCCGAAAACGTCTTTCTTCGGATATGTATGTCATGTCATGCTTTTTCCCGTCCTTCTGAACTTGCTGATGGAAATTATCAATGAATCAATCTTCCTCCAAAGCCACCAGTTGTGCTAAATCCTCTTCCATGATATCCAACTCTGCCATATTAGTAAATACTACGATACGCAGGCTAGGAACAACATACTTCATTGGCATGATGGCCGCCTTTCCATAGACCATCCGGAATGGTGTCTTTCCTGTCAGTTTCTTGCATGTGGTGCGATAGGCCCAAAGGATTGACGGAACGCGCACATCCTAGTCACTGCGATCAGCATTGCAGACCTTAGTTAGCGCTTGCTCCAAGATTTTGTTGAAAGCTTCGACAATTCGATTTGCCTGTGGATTATATGGGGTGCTTTTCGCATGGTGGATCCAAAATTCTTCAGTCAATGCTTCGATAGTTGCATTGACAAAGTGCGTACCTCTGTCGCTCATCAAGATCTTTGGGTAGCCAAACCTAGTCAGAATATGTTAAAAAATGAAGTGCACAACGGTATCTACATTGCAATCCTTCAGAGTTTGTGCTTCAGCCCATCAAGTCACATAGTGAGTCGCAGTGATGATGTAGCACACACCTGTCTTCTTTCCTGGTGGGTTGGTGGGTCCAACAAAGTCTATGGCCCATTTTTCAAACTCTTACAAATCCATCTGCGGTTGTAAATGCATCTCATCTCTGCGCGATGGTCTTCCCGTCCTTTGGCATGTGTCACAAGCTCTAAAATAATCATGAGAGTCACTATGTAGCATAGGACACCATAGCCAGGCTCTTAGGATCTTCTGCGCTATCACCATTCCTGCATAGTGACCTCCTGCTACGCCCCCGTGAGCTTCTGCTAAGATGGCATGCCTTTCGTGCTCTAAAACGTCTCTCCGTAGTACTTCATCTACTCCCAGATTATACAAATGACCTACGATGATAGTAAAATTTATTGCGCGGGTTACCAACACTTTCTTCTGTTGTATTGAATACTCTGCAGGTGTCATCCTCTTAGTCAAGAAGTGGATGATGTTGGCGAAGAGCACATCTACTACTTGAATAGCAAACAGCTGCACATCTGGTAGTCCTTCTTCTAGGTTGGTTGGTTCTTCGCCATTTTTGATCCATGATAGGTGATTTGGCCCAACATTAAACTTTCCTGGCTTCACGATGATCTCAAATTCATATTCTTGAAACAAAAATAGCCATCGGCATATTTCGCCCCCCAACACATGATTATTCACTAGGTATTTCAGAGCTGAGTGATCCATGAACATCTTGAAGTGCCCGCCCAACAGATAATGCTGATATTTCTGCAAGGCATAGACCATGGCCATCCCCTCCCTCTCAATAGTGGAGTAGTTACGCTCCGCACTAGAGAGCTTTCTACTAGAAAACACAACTGGATGGTCAATGTCTCCTTCCCTCGGCTGCATGAGGACAACTCCCAGGGCAATCCTTGAGGCGTCAACATGGACATGGAAAACCTTTGCCCAAACAGGAAACATGAGGATAGACACAGAGACAATATTCTCCTTGAGTAACTCAAATATTTTCTGACACTTGTCATCCCAATAGAATGATACCTCCTTTTTCAGTAATTTTTCCACAGGTGCTGTGATTAGTGCATACCCTTGAATAAACTTCCTGTAGTAGCCTGTGTGTCCGAGGATATAGCACAGTTGCTTCTCAGTTGTAGGAACTACCAAATTGATGATAACAGCCACCTTGGCAAGGTCAACCATCAACCCTTTTCGACAAACTATGTGACCCAATAAGATCCCAAATGGTATGCAGAATATGCACTTCTTGATATTCAGGGAGATTTAGTGCTTTCTGCAGGCGTCCAACAGTCTATTTAGCTCATAACCTTAGCAAAATTATCAGATCTAATCAATACCTTCACATCCACGTGTGTACTACCAAATATCTTGATATAGCACTATAATCGCAGCCAATAATAGATCATAGATAAACCTATTCCAGAAACACATATACCTTAACAACTTAAAGCAATATCATAGATACTTTCGTAGCTCAAATCAATAACATAGATGCATACATAGCTTAATGGATATAACATATTTGCATCAACAGTAACACAATAAATCCATATAACACAAAGATACTTCAACTATATCCGCATATATTTGCATCCAAAAACCCAATTTCAACCCAAAATATCGCCTGCACACATAGCCAGTAGGAGTCCTTACCCCAAACCAACCCAAAAAAGATCTAGCAGTTCACACGTAGCCTTAATTCATATTCATTCCTACCTTTAGACTCTAACTAATCATCTATTTATATCGACTTAGCCTACGCTATCCTGTGGTCCGCAAACTGTGGTTTCCGGACTCTAGGTCTACCCTTTGACCCATTACAATGCGTCTGGGGCTTTGACCCACCCAAAAACCCTTGCGTTAGACTTATTAATACAAAATTATACAAAATTCGTAGCTTAGGGATCCCCATTCCAACAGGAAATAAAACCATTACATAGGTGTCGAGGGTCGAGAGGTCATAAAACTATCATGCAGGAGCACAGGGTAGAGGGCCATGCATACATACCGCCGAAGTTTCAAGGCCGAATGACCATACACTTATTGTGTGGAGTTTGGAAGGTCTTGAAGCCATATATATCACCACAGAAGAGATCTGGGTCATAAAGTGCCACTTTGGGTATTGAGGAGGAGAAATAGAAAGTTGAAGGGTCTCTTCAGGCACCGAGTGGTTTGTTTGAGAGAACCAAGCAGTGAGAGAGAAACGATTATCTCCTTATAGTGTTCTTTATTAGTATTCATGACATGTTGTAGAATGAAGTTTTTATCCTCATGTATTTAATAAATTATAGGACTGCCCTATTCCATTTAATTAGTTTGCATGTTTTTATAAATATTTTTAATGGAAAATATGGCAGAAATTATATAAAAGAATGGAATTTTATTCTTTTATTCTTTTACTTTGTGGTGCTCTAATTTGTTTTAAGGGATTAGTGTATTTTTGTCATATTTTCTGCATTGGGTATGTTACATTCGCCATCGTAGAATCTGTATCAATGATAAAATTTGAATATAATTACTCAGAAACCAAATTTAAATGAAAATTAGTATGTTTAATCACCATCCATTTCCATGTTCATGCAAATACAACCCCAATTCAATATGTTTGGCAATGGAATTTTCTTATAATATCATCTTCCCGAGTTTAGTGCAAATTCAATTTACAGTGATTTATAAAACTTTCACTATCATTTGCACAACCACATTTACACATGTGGTTGATGTGCACCGATAGGCATATATGAAATACATTTACAACCACATTTAATAATGTGGTTGATATATACGATAGGCTTATATCTACCATATCAATAATTCTTAAATGTATGATGTAAATGTGCCTTGACCATTTATGATTATTAATAATTTTAAAAATAATGACCACCATATATATATCGTCATTATATTAATATTATATTATATTAATATATTAATAATTATATTTGGAACTATAACATAATTAGCCTATAGTATAATATAATATTTATTTAGTTCTCATGAATATCTTAATGATTAATAAATATTATAAAAGAAATTATATTATATTAATAATATTAACTATAATAATAATAATAATATAAATAATTATTACTATAACAGTATAGTATAGTATAATAATAATATTAAGTATATATAGTGTATATTATATTGAAATATACTATAATTATAGTATAATGATTATAATTATAAATGGAAATATAATTAATAATAATAATTAAATTCAAGGGAATATCCCTGTCAATTCTAGGTATATAAACCTTAAGATAAATATTATAAACCCTAAAATAAACATGGTTGATTTTCATATTGAGAATATTTTTGTCGTAATGTAACGTTGTACCTTGGTTGACCATGTTTAAGTTTCCTTTTTAGACAATATTTGTCACAATGTGACATTGGACCATGGTTAACCAATGTCTACCATGAGTATAAACCTAATGGATTGATATTATAAAACCAAGGAGATAATAAACCCAAGGGAATAATATTATAATCCCTAGGAATATGAACCCTTAGATTAATAAACCCAATCGATTGATATTATAAACTGTAGGGAATAATAAACCCAAGGGATTAATACTAAAAACCCTAGGGAATGTAAACCTAAAGGAATAAAACTATAAACCCTAGGTATATAAATAGTAAGATAAATGCTATAAACTCTAAAATAAACATGGTTAACCATAGTTTACCATGGTTGATTTTTGTATTGAGAATATATTTGTCACAATGTGACATTGGACCATGGTTGACCATGGTTTATTTTGCTATCGAGACAATATTTGTCACAATGTGACATTGGACCATGGTTGACCATGGTCGATCATGAGTATAAACCCAAAGGATTTATATCAAACCCTAGGATTAATATTATAAACATTATGAATAATATTATACCCTAGGAATATGAACCCAACCAATTGATATTATAAACCCAAGAAAATAATGAAACCAAGGGAATAGTATTAAACCCAATGGATTAATATTATAAACCCTAGGAGTATGAACCATTAGATTGCACCTTAGGAATATGAACCCTTAGAATAATAAACCCAATGTATTGATATTATAAACCAAAGGGAATAATAAACCCAAGGGATTAATACTAAAAACCCTATGGAATATAAACCAAAGGGAATAATACTAAGACTAAGGGAATAATAATATAAACCCTAAGATAAATATTATAAACCCTAAAATAAACATGGTTGACCATGGTTTACTATGGATGAGTTTCATATTTATAATATCTTTGTCACAATGTGACGTTGGACCTTGGTTGACCATGGTTAATTTTTCTATTGAGACAATATTTGTCACAATGTGACATTGGACCATGATTGACAATGGAAACCATGAATATAAACCCAAGGGATTTATATTAATATACCTATGATTTATACACCTAAGGTTTATAGTATTAATCCCTTGGGTTTAATATTATTCCCTTAGGTTTATATCACCTAGGGTTTACAGTAATAATCCCTTAGGTTTATAATATCAAACTGTTGGGTTTATTAATCTAAGGGTTTTTATTCCTAGGGTGTAATCTAAGGGTTCATATTATTAGGGTTTATAATATAAATCATCTAGCTTTAATATTATTCCATTGGGTTTATTATTTCCTTATTTTTATAATATCAATCCATTGAGTTTATTAATCTAAGGGTTCATATTCCTAGGGTATAATTTATTGATACTGAAAATACAAGGGAATAATATTAAACCCAATGTATTAATATTTAAAACCCAAGGTATATAAACCATACGATAAATATTATAAACCATGAAATATACATGGTTGACCATGGTTTAGCATGGTTGATTTTCATATTGAAACAATCTTTGTCACAATGCGAAATTGGACCATGGTTGACCATCATCCACCATGATTGATTTTCATATCAATCCCTTTGGTTTGGATTCCTCTAAGGGTTCATATTACTAGGGTATAATATTATTCATAAGGTTTATAATAATAATCCTAAGGTTAATATATTCCATGGTCCAACATCACATTTACAATCCCTTAGGTTTTTAGTATGAATAATATTATACCCTAGGAATATGAACCCTTATATGAATAAACCCAATCGATTGATATTATAAACCAAAGAGAATAATGAAACCAAGGGATTAATATTATAAATACTAGGAATATGAGACCTTAGATTAATAAACCCAATATATTGATATTATAAACCAAATGGAATAATAAACCCAAGGGATTAATAGTAAAAAACCTAGGGAATATAAATCGAAGGGAATATACCTATAAAACCTAGGCATATAAACCCAAAGATAAATAATATAAACCTTAAAATAAACATGGTTGACCATGGTTTACAATGGTTTATTTTCATATTGAGAATATCTTTGTCACATGTGACATTGGACCTTGGTTGACCATGGTTAATTTTCCTATTTAGACAATATTTGTCATAATATGACATTGGACCATGGTCTACCATGAGTATAAACAAAAGGGATTTTATTAATATACCTAGGGTTTATACACCTAAGGTTTATAGTATTAATCCCTTGAGTTTAATATTATTTCCTTGGGTTTATATTCCCAATGGTTTTTAGTATTAATCCCTTTGGTTTATTATCCCCTTGGGTTTATAATATCAATCTGTTGAGTTTATTAATATAAGGGTTCATATTCCTAGGGTGTAATGTAAGGGTTCATATTAATAGGGTTTATAATATTAATCACTCATTTTTAATAAAATTCCCTTGGGTTTATTATTTCCTTAGGTTTATAATATCAATCCATTCGGTTTATTGTTTATTAATCTAAGGGTAAAATATTCCTAGGGTAAAATATTATTCATGCTAAAAACCCAAGGGATTAATACAAAAAAACCAAGGGATTATAAATCCAATGGAATAATATTAAACTCAAGGGATTAATATTTTAAACCCAAGGTATATAAACCATAAGTTAAATATTATAAACTCTGAAATAGTCATGGTTGACCATGGTTAATTTTTATATTGAGACAATCTCTGTCACAATGTGACATTGGACCATGGTTGACCATGGTCCACCATGATTTATTTTCATATCAATCCATTGGGTTTATTAATCCAAAGGTTCATATTCCTTCGGTATAATGTTATTCATAAGCTTTATAATATTAAGCATAGGGTTTAATATAATTCATGGTCCAACGCCACATTTATAATCCCATGGGTTTTTAGTATGAATAATATTATATCCTAGGAATATGCACTCTTAGATTAATAAACCATTTGGATTGATATTATAAACCCAAGGAGATAATAAACCCAAGGGAATAAAATTAAAGCCAAGGGGTTAATATTATAATCCATAGGAATATGAACCCTTAGATTACACAATATAAATATGAACAATTTTACACCCTAACAATATGAACCCTTAGATTAATAAACCTAATGGATTGATATTATAAACCCAAGTGAATAATAAACCGAAAGGATTATTACTAAAAACCCTATGTAATATAAACCCAGGGGAATACTATTAAGCCCAAGGGATTAATACTATAAAGCTTAGGTATATAGACTATAAGATAAATACTAGAGACCCTAAAATAAACATGGTTGACCATAGTTTACCATGTTTAATTTTAATATTGAGAATATATTTTTCACAATGGGAAAATCAATCACTGTGGACCATGTTCAACCATGGTCCAACACACATTGTAACAAAGATTGCCTCAATATGAAAATAAGTTATGGTAAAACATGGTCAATCATAACTATTTTAGGGTTTCTGATATTTATCATAGGGTTTACATACTTTGGGTTTAAAATATTAATCCCTTCTATTTAATATTATTCCCTTCGGTTTATAATCCCTTGGTTTTTTAGTATTAATCCCATGGGTTTTTAATATGAATAAGATTATAGCCTAGAAAAGTGAACCCTTAGATTTATAAAATCAATTGATTTATATTTTAAACCCAATGAAATAATAAACCCAAGGGATTAATATTATAAACCCTTGAAATATCAACCCTTATATTGCACCTTAGGAATTATGAACCCCTAAATTAATAAATTGTCATATTAATGAACCCTTAGATTTCACCTTAGGGTTTATAATATAAATACTAGGGTTTAATATAAATCCCTTAGGTTTATAATCATGTTGTACCATGGTCAACCATTGTCCAATGTCACATTGTGACAAAGAATTTCTCAATATGAAAATAAGCCATGATCCAACGTGGTAGTGTGACAAAGATTGTCTCGATATGAAAATCAATCATGTTCAACCATGATCAACCATGGTTTAACTTCGCTTTGTGACAAATATTGTCTCAATATGAAAATTAATCATGATCAACCAAGTCAACCATGTTTATTTTAGGGTTTATAATATTTAGATTAGGGTTTACATACCTTTTGTTTATAATATTAATCCCTTAGGTTTAATATTATTCCCTTGGGTTTATAATACCTTTGGGTTTTAGAAATAATCCCTTGGTTTTATTATTCCCTTGGGTTTATTAATTTAAGGGTTCATATTCCTAGGGTATAATATTGTTCATAGGGTTTATAATATTCATCCTAGGGTTTAATATAAATCCTTTGGGTTTACAATCATGGTCATCCATGGTAAATGATGATCCAATATCACATTGTGCCAAATATTTTCTCAATATGAAAATCAACCATGGTCCAATGTTGCATTGTGAAAAATATTATCTCAGTATGAAAATCAATGATGGTAAACCATGATCAAGCATGTTTATTTTAGGGTTTATAGTATTTATATTAGGGTTTATTTATCTTGGGTTTATACTATTTATCCCTCAGGTTTAATATTATTCGTTTGGGTTCATAATAACTTTGGTTTTTATTATTAATCCCTTTGGTTTATTATTCCCATGGGCTTATAATATCAATCATTTGGGTTTATTAATCTAAGGGTTCATATTCCTAGCACATAATATTATATATACGGTTTATAATATTAATATTTGGGTTTAATATAAATATATTGGGTTAATAATCATGGTCAACCATGGTCCAACATCACATTGTGACAAAGATTTTCTCAGTATGAAAATCAACCATGGTCAACCATGTTCAAACTTTTCATTATGACATAGGTTGTCTAAACCATGGTCAACCATGGTCAATAAACATGGTCACATTGTGACAAAGATTTTCTCTTGGTCCAACGCCACATTGTCACAACCATGGTCATCCATGGTCAAACATAGGCCAATGTCACATTGTGACAAATATTGTCTCAATATGGAGATCAACCATGGTCAACGATGACTAGCTATTGTCCAATGTCACATTGTGACAAAGGTTGTCTCAATATGAAAATCTATCATGGTCAACCATTGTGCAATGTCGCATTGTGACAAAGATTGTGTCAATATGAAAATAAACCATGGTCAACCATGTTTATTTTAGGGTTTATAATATTTATCTTAGGTTTTATATATCTTGGGTTTATAATATTTATCCTTCGAGTTTAATATTATTCCCTTGGGTTTATAATCCCTTCGGTTTTTAGTATTAATCCCTTGGGTTTATAATATTTATCTTAGGGCTTATATAGTTATGTTATTAAATGTATATTAATTATACGCCTATCGACATATATCAACCACATTTACTAATGTGGTTGTACATGTGCTTCATATACAGCTATCAATGTATATCAACCAAATTAATTAATGTGGTTGTGTTTTATAATATTTATCTTAGAGTTTATATACCTTGGGTTTATAATCTTAACAACTTGGGTTTAGTATTATTCCTTTGGGTTTGTATTATCAATCCCTTGGTTTTATTGGTGTAAGGGTTCATATTCCTAGGGTTTATAATATAAATTCCTTGGGTTTATTGATGCCTTGGGTTTATGATTTTAATATTTACTTATGTTTATAATAATAATCCCAAGGTTTTTTTAATTTATTAATCAATTATTATTACTAATAAATGAATGAATTAATTATTATTATTATTGAATTTAGCCTTATGTGATCCATATCATGAAAAGAAAGAAAACTTTCGGTAAAAATCACATCATCAAAGTTTTGTCGACGTGTTTCGAACCATCAAGTGTGGTTCATTGTGAGGGCAAGGTGATGAAATACATCTTGAAATAAACTTAAATAGATGAAGAGAATTTTTTTTAGCTGAAATGAAGGAACAATAGATGAATCTCCACATCGTTTAAGGAATGTCAGATCTAACTTCAACTTGGAAACCTGCAAGCATGCCCTCTCCAATTGATGAAAATTTAATGCAATGGCCCTACCATGTAGGGTTGTAATTATTGAATTTAGGTTTATGTGATCCATATCATGAAAAGCAAGAAATATTTCTGTAAAAATCACATCATCAGAGTTTTGTCAATGTGCTTCGAACCATCCAATGTGGTTCATCGTCACGACAAGATGAAGAACCAGATATTGACATCAAGTTAAATTGATGAAGATAAATTATTTATCTGAAATGAAGGAACGATACATGAATCTATACATCATTTAGGAAATTCTAGATTTGACTTCATCTAGGAAACCTGCAAGCATTCCCTCTCCAATTGATGAACATTTAACACAATGGCCCTTCTGTGTAGGGTTGTAATTATTGAATTTAGACTTATGTGATACATATCATGAAAATCAAGAAAAATTTCAGTAAAATTCACATCATCAGAGTTTTGTCGATGCATTTCGAGCCATCTAGTGTGGTTGATCATGAGGACAAGATGAAGAACTGGATCTTGACATCAAGTTAAATAGATGGAGAATAATGTTTTTAGCTGAAATGAAGGAATGCTAGAAGAACCTCTGCATCATTCAAGGAATGCCAGATCTTACTTCATCTTGGAAGCCTGTAAGCATTCCATCTCAAATTGATGAAACTTTAATGCAATGGCCCTTTCGTGCATGGTTGTAATTATTGAAATTAGGCTTTTGTGATCCATTTCATGAAAATCAAGAAAATTGTGGTAAAAATGACATCATCAGAGTTTTATCGATGCGTTTCAAACCATCCAGTGTGGCTCATCGACAGGACAAGATGAATAACCAGATCTTGACATCAAGTTAAAAAGATGAAGAGAAAAAAAATTAGTCGAAATGAAGGAACGATAGACGAATATCTACATCATTTAAGGAATGCCAGATCCGACTTCATCTTGGAAACTTGCAAGTGTGCCCTCTCAAATTTATGAACCTTTAACACAATGGCCCTTTCGTGCAAAGTTGTAATTATTGAATTTAGGCTAATCTGATCCATATCATGAAAACAAAGAAAACTTTCAGTAAAAATCACATCATCAAATATTTTTCGACGTGTTTCGAACCATCTAGTATGGTTCATCATCAGGACAAGATGAAGAACCAAATCTTGACATCAAGTTAAAAATATGAAGAGAATTGTTTTAGCCGAAGTGAAGAAATGATAGAAGAATCTCTACATCGTTTAACGAATTCGAGATTTGACTTCATCTTGGAAACCTGCAAGCATACAGTCTCAAATTGATGAACCTTTAACATAATGGTCATTTTGTGCAAGGTTGTAGTTATTGAATTTAGGCTTATTATGTTTGTTTTTTAATTAATTATTTAATATTAATATATAATTAAATTATTAATTAATTAATAATTTTTACTAAATATTATTTTTAATATTATTATTTAACTAAATTATTCAATATTATTTACTTACTCGATATTATTTAATTATTTAATAATTATTTAATTTTTAATATTATTATTTTTTATTATTTAAATTATTATTATTATTTAAATATTTATTATTAATTAAATATTTATTATTATTTGAATATTAATTAATTATTTTTAATAATAACAATAATATATATTTTTTTTACTAAAAATTAATTATTTTTATTACTTATAATAATAATAATTATTATATTGTAATATTATTATTTTTATTGTTATATATTTATCAATGGTTTGTGGTTTGTGTGGTGTTATCACTCCACCAGTTCTCTGAAGGCTGAAAGGATACCCGCAAAGGTAACCACATACCACTTTGACCTAGTAGCTAGCCCTACTACACTGTGAGGGCTCTCTCAATGAAATCACAGCCAATTGACTCGATCATGAAGGATTTTAGGCTAGGTATTCATATTAGGGTTTTATTTGATTTTGAAGGTTTCCGTTGGACGGTGAATTAGCTCTAGGAAAAACTAGGTCAGGGCTTTGAAAATCAATTTTGCAGAGATGTAATGGGACAAGGTAGGCTCACACTTTAGAACTTTAAAGGTATCTTGGTGAATACGGTAGATTGATAGGGTTCCAAAATGAGAATTAATATCATGAATTAATTTATATCAGAAGAAAATGAAACAAAAATGTGAAAGCTTCTCCAAAACAGAGCATCAAGGTCAATGAATTACATTTATCAAACTTAGAAATCAATCACATAAGAAATGGAAATGATGATGAAATGTACAATACATTCAAACATATGATCATAGAAGAATAAACATTGCTAAATAAAATACCACATGTATCCCACCACAATAGTTGCAAATTATGTCTATTAGTTCCTGCCAAATTCACAAAGTACACTAGTGTTCAAAGCTAAATTCCATAACATCCAACCTTTGAAAATTATTAAAATGGGCCTCATATAGCCAGTGAGGTCGAAATCCTCCATTGGAGGTCGCATTTCCAACAAAAAATTCAAATACATGAATCTATCCAAAGTCTGCTACACACTAGGGAGGTTACTTAACAAATTCCTCCTTTATATAACCATCAAGAGACATATCCTCAAACAAATAAATGGAGGATAAGAGACCTATTCAACTTTATTTTTACCATTTACATTTACATTTTTACTTTTACATTCATCTACTTTCACCTTTTGAATTTTACAAAAGTCAAACTAGAAATTGGAGAAAATTACACAATGAAAATTCAATTAAAATCTTAGAAAATTGCAGAAGCGCAAAACCATCTTTGAGGCCATTTTAGGCACCTTCCTGAAGTCAAAATTGAAATATGAAAGAACGGTAAACTAGCCCTATCTCTCTAGTTTTCATAAAATCTTGAATTTCTGAAAATGACCCATGGGAAGGCCTTAAAAAATTCATTCTCCCAAGGTGTCTCCAAAAGTGCAGCGCTAGTCAAAAAGAGGGGTAGAATGTTGATTTTTGACTTTTTTTTTTCTCATTTTTCTCAAAATATGAGAAAATGGATTTTGAGAGGAGGCCATTATATTTTTAGAAATTTCAACCATTTTTCATTTGGATCTCTAAGGAAAAAAGCGCAGTGCCAAGGCGCTGCACTTCTAGACCTAGTGAAATTTCTAAAATTTCCAAATTTGCACCAATTTTCGCCAAAAAACAAAACTTTCTCCAATTATTCCCAAAATTCATCAAGAAGTGCCAAATGAGTTGTGCTATGCTATCATGGAGGCATCAACAATAATATCTAACTTACCATTCTCATTTTGGCTGATTAGGGTTTCCTTGAGCTTGTCTTGCAATTGCTTGATCTTGACATTAAAAAATTTGCTTCTTGTGTGGTAATGGTCATCCATGTGCCTCAACATCTGATTGTGCCTATTGGCCTTGTCAAGGATTTTCTCCAGATTTGTGTTCACTGTATCAAGCCAAAACTCCCTGTTCTCATTGATTTATTGTGTCATTCTTTCTTCAAAATTCAACTCTTCATGTGGTGGATTTTTCTCTTTTTCCTTCTGCAATGTTATTTTGAGAGACATGGTCCTTGGCCTCTTCCTTCTCATATTTTTTTCATGCTCATCATTTTCAACCATTGATTTTCCCTTTACATCTGCATACTAGCCTTATCCTGCTTTCTCTCTAAAAGTAGTTGATTTACCTTCATCTGATGGTTTTCCTTCTCTAAGAATGAAATGATGAAATTGCCCCTTGCCAAGTTGTCTTGGAGATATTTTATCTGGGCATACTTTTCTTTGATTAACCCATCTAGATTCTCATGCTCATTACTAGCTTCCAAGTCTACTAGGTCAAAATCATGTTCTTCCTCATACATGGATGTGTCATGCTACACTTATGGTGATCCCTGTTATGGTGAAGTAGGCTTGGCCCCTTCCTCATTTCGAGGAGCAAACACAAGCCTTGTGCTTCTCTGATAAGTATGAGAGACCTCAGGCCTAGGTTTCTTTGTCACTTCTTCTTCCTTGCTTGATGAACCAACCTCCTGCATGGTATGTGGCATGTTTTGCTGCTAGTTAGGTGAAGTAGTTTATGTGCCTTTACAAGGATGCCTCAATGAAGGTATCCCATGTTATGTTCTTCTCTTCCAACTGATGGAGAACTATTACCTTCACCAAGCTATGATGGAAGAGACTAGGGTAATTCTCTTTGTTCCTCACCTACACCTTTTCAGACATCTTGATCACACTCCTATACAAGAAATTGCATAAATTGAGAGACTTCACTGTTTTGAAGTACATGAGAAGTCTAATGTGATATTGGTACAATATTGAAAACTTGTCCTCACATGTGAAAAAATTTCATTACAGCCTTCATCAATGGTTTATACCTCTCCAGCAAGTATCTGAATGGAAAAATATGTGTATCAACCTCTTTTTACTGTGATGTTATGTAAGGTTTGTACTTCTCAAGGTCTAGGTTCATGAATTTGAACCAATATTCACCATGACTTGGTATTATTGTAGCAAGAGAGATATCATCTACTGAAAATGTGAAATCAATACGTTTAATGGTGAGCTTTTCTCCCTTCAAATTGGTGGCAAAAAAATATGTAAGCTACTCATGGAGACCTACTTCCTACACTCTTTGAAAAAACCCTAGGTAGTTGAAATCTTGAAAGAATTTTCTAATGAATGGTGAGAGAGTGATTTCACTGCAATTTGAGGGCTCATACCTCAGTATCTTCCCCCCTTTGTGGTATTTTCTTTTTTTTGATGGTGAAGAATCTACTTCCATGATTGAAACCCTAGATGATAGGAGGGAAAAAAAAAAGGAAAAGGAGTAAAGGGATTAAATGAGGGAGTTAGGGAAGGGAGATTGGAGTATAAAAATTTAGGGAGATGGGCATGGGTTTAGGGATATTTAGGGAGTGAAATGAAGGTAAATGGGTGAGGGAAATGATCTAGGAAATTTAAAAACATTCCTTGATCTGAATATGTGAAAACTTGTTATTTCTATGCAAGCTCCCTCATTAGTATTAAAAATGTGTTTAAGGATAATCTCATGTTAACCATTTGTGAAGGGGTTTATGTGTGTAGTTTCATATGTCTTTGATAATAAAATTATGAGTTAATTAGATTTTTAAAACTCATGAACAGAAAATTAAATGCAGTAAAATAACTCACAGCAATCACATATCACAATGGATGATGATGGAGTTCACCCCTCTTGGGCTACACCTCCATGGGCCTGCTTTAACTAGCTAGGCCCTCTTGGGATTATGAGTCAAATGTCTGATTACAAGAATTTTTGATGCTCCAATGAATTTTTTGACTGCTCCATTGGCTTCAGAAGACATAAAAACCCCAAAAATGATTATTCAATCTTTGAATTTGGTTACCATCTCCTCTAGGCTTGACCTCCCATCTTGGTGGCCATTGGCTTGTTTAATCTCCAAAGTGACAAAATCACCTTCAGATGTCCTCCAACGCCTCTATTAAATGTATCACTATGTTCAGAGCATCAGATACATCAAAAATTTACTATTCATTCACTCCATTTGGCCTTCGGCTGATCTAGGCATGGCCTTCCCTCTTAGTGACCCTAGGCTTCAGAATCCTTCAAGTGACCAAAAACACCTGTATATTTGCTCAATTTCCTCTGCAAGTTATTCCAATGGATTCATAGCATGCCAATTAGCCAATAATGACTATTATTGAGCCCAAATTAGTCTAAAATTAGCCAATATAGGCATAATTAAAGTTTTCCCCAGATTCTACCTCTAAATATGGAAAACTGCCAATTAGTTCCACCAAATCTAGAAGTGGTGCTAAATTTGGGGAATCTGCTGAAATTACTCCAACTTAAATGCAGGATTAATTAATACTTAATTGAAAATTAATTATTTTCACTGTGCGCTTATCCCTATTAACTCAAGCAATTATGCATGGTCTCATGGTAGGGTCACGTGGAGGAGGCGAGCTGGCCTGCGCGGCTGCCCCCCTCTGCTCCTCCATTGGAATCCACATACAATTTAAATATAAATTCAGCGCCAAACCTTTCAAATCCGAAGGTAGTGGCATGTTGGTAGACGGCGGTAGTGGCATGGGGGAGGTCATGGGATCAAACCTCGACCTCGCCCCTCTATAGGGATTTTTTTGCAACCAATTAATACATGTGCTGCCACCTTATGTTAATGCTCCACCATAATTCGTTTTCCCACCGTATATTTAACCAAGATTTTACCATATGGTATAAACCATATAATGTATGCCTCCAATGTATTCAAATTTGAACTTTCTGGTTTTCAAACTTCTATGGTTATAGTTATTGTCATCAGAAACCAGATTATCCACAGTATCATAGAACAATGGTCTACATTTCGAATCCCAACGGGGATCCATATTTAGGACGAGAAATGAAAGAATGAATAATGAAAGAAAGTAGCAGGGGGAACAAGGTATAAATAGTGAGGGCTAATGATGATGAGAGGAGCTATCAGCAACTTAAGATTAAAAATATTTATTATATTAATTAATTTTATTTATTTAAAAAAATTATAATACTAACTTTACTTTTTTTTTTTAATTTGTTAATAATAATAACCCTACCTTTTAATTTTTTTATAAATATAATTATTTATTTTAACTATTAATTTTTATAATTCCCACCTAGAAACTATTTAAAATTCTGATTAATTATATTAATTTTCTACTTAATGTCTAAATTTTGTAACTAAATTATTAATTTATTAAAATTTTATTCTAATAAATAATTTAAAATTTTTATTCTAATAATTATTTTTAGAAAAATTTTAAAAATATATTAAAATAATAACCCTATTTAAATTCTAATGAATTAAAAACGAAACCTAGAGTAACTAAAATAGTTTAAGATTTTTAAACTACATTGAACTACCTAAATTGGAGAACCAAATTTTATAATTAATCTAAAAGATCTAACCCTAAATTATACCTATTAACTAAGTTTAATAAAGTTAAATAGATTAATAATTAATAAAAACCCTAATAAAACTTTTTTATTACAAAATTACTTATTAATTAAGCCTATACCTGTAATTCTAAAACTATTATTAAAATAATAACCCTATTTAAATTCTAATATATTTGTAGACTAATTTTTAAATTAAAATTGAAACCTAGAATAACTATGATACTGTGGATAATCCAATTCCTGATGACAAAAAATTGAACTTTTCAATATTACATATAATATATTCCATTTGGAAAGGTTTATAAATATGAAATAATATGCCACTATTCAATAAACTTTGGGTTTTATGTTTGAATTGTAATGTGGAATCTAATATTAATAAGTTTGAATATATATATATATATATATATATATATATATATATATGGTTTTTTTTTTTTAAATCATATAATATATTAATCCACCTTAATATATTAAAAATAATTCCAGCACATGAAAATTCATGAACTCACATTCAATTTTGGAGGACATTGAGCGATTTTTACCTTCACACAAATCCAACAATGACACTTGTCACAGTCCCATTGGTCTAAAAACTAAAGAATATTCTTTGCATGCTGACTGGATTTCCATGTCATCAACTGTACATGTTCTGCAATATTTTTTATGTTCTGATGGCAATCAACAGGCCATAAATTTCTCATTCGAACATGGTTTTCGATGAAATGAGTTGCATTGGATTCCTTGCAACGGGGTAGTTGTTGTTGTTCTAGTTTGGAGAAATTATGAGAACTTTCATTTTTGAGCTTATTTTTTCCCCTGATCTAGATTCCAATCACACCTTCCCACTAACATGCTTTTGGACCCGAAAAGATGGTTATATTATAAGAGCTGAAATCTCTTCTATTTCCCAAGTTCTATCATCTTGATTCTACTTGGAGAAATAATTATGGCAACCACTTGGTCACTGACATGCCTTGCCTTGCCTTGCAAATGGCTTGGCCCTTCAACCACTGTTCTCCTTTTGATGCTAACTTAATCCACACTTCTTGGTTTCTTGTTGATATAACACTTTTATTGTACTAAATCGATTCTTCAGTGCCTTCCCATTGAGAATCATGTTCCTCCTTTGCAAAATGAGTGAACTACAGCAATGAATTCCAACATCAGTAATAATAAAAAATAAATGAACATTATTTTACCTCCATGGTTCCAAATTCCACATATGGAAGAATGCATTCGCCAACTCCTTCTCTTCTTGGCGTCAACACATAACATGGTCTACAATGGTTGCAATTTTTTTTTCTTTTGACATCTTGTCACAAACAACACATCATGCAAGAAACAACTTGACGGCATATCCTCTATCTCCTTCAAAGCAACATATTTCACATCATGTGAACATCGCCATGTACTCTCATATCTTGGTGTCAAAACTCATCAACCAAACACAAGTCGAAAAAACATGCCTCATCAAACAAATTACTCTCAAGTCAAGCATAAGCATGTGTAATAATTTGATGAGTCGTTTCCCAAAAAAAAAGGAATTTCACATCATGAAAAACTTCGTCAATATCTCCCTTTCATCTTTGGAGAAAAAATCAACTCTTCCAAGTCGATATGCATGTAGCACACAATCGACCAACACATGTCAACACTCATGCATGTGAAAATTATCAAAACTCTTAAGTTGACAACATACATGTTAAACAAAGCAATCGACTAACACATGTCAATTACTCATGCATGTTCAAGCACAATGAAATAATCAAAATTCCACTATTCATACAGACAAACTCTTATGCATGTATACAATTCTTCAACTTTCTCACATCATAAGTACAATAAATCATTCATATGTACATGTACTTAAAGCTGAATGAACAAATTTTTACTGCAATAAAGTGATTCAACATACTCCACTTTCAATCACCTTCTTGGTGTAAACATGCAACATGCATTCCATAGGAAAATAAATGCATCAACATCAAAAAACATGCAAAGTATTAATTGGATAAGAAATCTAACCATATTTTACCAAACCATTTCAATGGTGTTTCTTTCAGCTGCACATCATCATCATCATCGTGTGAATCATCTTGACCCACATCAATTATGGAATCTTCTTTTCCATTCTTTCCCTTCTCTTTCTCCACCTTCTTCAAATGTTGTGGATGACTTGTTGGATACAAAGTCCAACACTTGTCTACAAGATGAACTTGCTTATGGCAATGAGTGAAAAACAATTGCATCTTCTTTTCAACATTGTTTGCTTTGTTTTTGGCTTTCTGCCTCCTTTGATTTAAATGTTTCTTGTGCATGGCTATCTTCTTCCAACACTTTGAAACATTATGGTTATCCAAACCACAAAAACGTTTCTCCAGATATTATGTGATAATTTTCCATGTTTATCATAATAAAAAGAAACTTAATTAAAAGTAGATGTATACCTTGAACATTCACCTTTTTTGCCTTCTTTGAGAGGTGAACTTGATGAGGTAGTGGCTCTCTTCGGAATACCAACAATGCATTCAATGACATTATATCTTTCTCCATCATGTTTCCCATAACCAAGACCCAAATACTTAGGCCTTTCCTCAACAACAATTGGCTCAACTATTCCTTGTGCATGTTTGCTTAATCCTTTACCTTTATAGCCCATGCTCAACAATAATTTGGAACCCATTCATCTAGTGTATCTTTCTAAAGAACCTACACATTCATTTTGAGGGGAAATTGAAGATAAAATTGAATTTCATACCTTTTGTTCATGTACATACATGGCTAAGGCTTCCTTGGAAATATGGAGTTGAGTCTCCATCTCACGCATATTTTCTAAGTTCTCATTTGCAATATGGAGTTGAATCTCCATCATGTGCATCCTTTCAAGAAGCTCTTGCTTCTCCTCCTTCATGGCAATCAATTTCTCTTGAAGTTTAATGTTCTCCCTCCTATATTCATACTTCTTTTGCATCCTATCAATCATGATGTACAGTTTCTGCAACATCTCTTTATCAAAGAGTTTTTTTAAGGAAGATTGACTAGAAGAATTACTTAATGAAGCTTCCATCACACATGCAATGCATAAAAATCTTCTTTGTTGTGATTTGAGACTTCAGATCTAAATTTGACCTTTTCCTTCACACATAAATTTTCAAGTTCACTGTTAAATTCTCCTTGGACAAATTTAAAAACCATTAACTATAGAAGAATTAGCTAACCTTGGCTAAAATGAGCTAAACTTATCATCTGATACCAAAATTGATCTAAATATTGACAAACTTGTTATTTCTATGCAAGCTCTCTCATTAGTATTAAAAATGTGTTTAAGGATCATTTCATGTTAACCATTTGTGAAGGGGTTAATGTGTGTGGTTTAATATGTCTTTGATGATCAAATTATGAGTTAATTATATTTTAAGAACTCATGAACAAAAAATGAAATGCAGTAAAATAATTCACAACAATCACATAACACAATGGATGATGATGGTGTTCACCCCTCCTCGGCTACTTCTCCATGGACCTGCTTTAAATAGCAAGGCCCTCTTGGAATTATGAGTCAAATGCCTGATTACAAGCATATGTAATGATCTAATGGATATTTTTACTGTTCCATTCGCTTCAGAAGACATTAAAACCCCAAAAATAAATATTAAATCTCTGAATTTCGTTACTAGCTCCTCTAGGCTTGACCTCCCATCTTGGTGACCATGGGTTTGTTTAATCTCTAAAGTGACAAAAACACCTTCATATATGCTCCAACACCTCTATAAACTGTACCAATATTTTAGATCATCAAATACATCAAAATTTGACTATTCATTCACTCCATTTGGTCTTCAACCGATCTGGGCATGGCCTTCCCTCTTGGTGGTCCTAGGCTTCAAAATTATTCAAGTGACCAAAAATACATGTATATTTTCTCCATTGCCTCTACAAGTTGTTCCAATGGATTTATATCATGCCAATTAGTCAATAATGACTATTCCTGAGACCACATTGGTTGAAAATTGGCTAATATAGGCCTCATTAAAGTTTCCCCTAGATTCTACGTCTAAATTTGGAAAACTACTAGTTAGCTCCACCATATCTCGAAGTGGCGCTAAATTTGGGCAATCAGCCGAAATTCCACCAACTTAACTGCAGGATTAATTAATCCTTAACTACATATTAATGAGTGTTAATTGCGTGCTTATCCCAATTAACTCGAGCGCTTATGCATGGTCTCATGGTAGGTTCACGGGGAGGAGGTGGGCTGGCCCCCTCCGCTCCTACATTGGAATCCGCATACACTTTAAATATAAATTCGACGCCAAACCTTTCAAGTCCAAAGGAAGTGGTGTGTTGGTAGATGATGGTCATGGCATGGGGGAGGTCACAGGGTCGAACCCCGACCTCACCCCTCCATGCATTTTTTTGCAACCAACTAATACACGCGCTGCCACCATATGTTAACACTCCACCATAATTCGTTTTCTCATTGTATATTTAACCAAGCCTTTACCATATGGTATAAACCATATAAGGTATGCCTCCAATGTATTCGAATTTTAACTTTTCAATGTTAAATTTAATATATGCCATTTGGAAAGGTTTATAAATATGAAATAATATGCCACCGTTCAATAAACTTTGGGCTTTAGGTCTGAATTATAATGTGGAATTTAATATTAATAAGTTTGGAAATATATATATATATATATATATATATATATATATATATATATAAAGTGTATATATATATATATATATATATATATATATAGTAATCCACCCTTAATATAATAAAAATAATTTTAGTACATACAAAAATTCATGAACCCACATTCAACTTTGGAGGGAAATTGGGTGATTTTTACTAACCTACAAATAATGGCAAATCGTTCTTGATGGGCTAGAAACTGAAGAAGATTATTTGCATGCTGACTGGACTGCCATGTCATCAACTGTACATGTTCTGCAAATTTTTTTTTTAAATTTGCATGTTCTGAACGACGATCAACAGACCATAACTTCCTCATCTGAACTCGGTTTTCGACAAAACGAGTTGCATTGGATTCCTTGCGACAAGCTGGTAATTTTCGTTTTGGTTTGGTGCATTTCTGAGCACTTTCATTTTGAGCTAATTTTTGCCCCTGATCCAGATACCGATTAGCCCTAGCTAGGGAAATTTCCCAAATTGGTAGAATAGGGCTAGGGTTTATACGGAAGATAAGAAAAATGAGGGGAAATGGCTTTTTGATGGATGGAGATGATGTCTAAACTACAAACAAAGGTGTAGGGACAATGAAAATAGGGTTTAAAGCATCAATCCATCCTTTGGAGACCAACACCATGAAATTCATGCAAACCTTAGGAAACTAATCTTGTGATCATTTTCTTGGCATATAATGAAAATGAGGGCATGAAAATGAATTAACTTACTTTTTATAGAGCTTGGAGGTGGAAAAATCTGGATTGAAGCTTTGAAAAGATGATTTTGGTGGTCAAATGGAAAATTTGGGCAACTCTTCATCACGCGCAGTGCCTATGCACAACACAGTCTTCCTACGTGCAGCGCCTTCCTCCAAAAGCACAGTGCAGTGTCTCTATGCACATCGCTAACCAATATTTCCCAATTTGAGGTTAAAAACCCATGTTTTCTTGCCAAATGAAGGATGAGATCGATGATGAGAGGTGATAAGAGTGCAAATGAAATGAGCTTGTGTCTTTTTGGGCCTTTTATAAACATGGAATGACTCCCTTTGAGTGATGATGGGCCCCACATGTATTTTTCAAGCATGAATCTCATTCTTTTGAACTTTGTAACCTTGAACTTTTTGTGGATTCTTTGGAACATTGAATCTTTTGGAACCTTGAACTTTTTCAAAATTTTGAACTGCAACTTTTAAGAACATGAAGTAATTATTACATCTAGAAACATAAAATTACATTTTTGAAATCAAACTTTATTGAAGAAATTTTCCTATTACCACTCCTCCAATAGTCGTATTTTATGCATGAAATAAGAGTTTTGGTGACCTTGAAACCCGAATGAGCTAATGGAGACACTGAAATGAATGTAATCATGGTGATGATGACTGAAATGATGATGAAAATATCTAAATGATGATACACTTAGTTGAGTGATGACAAGGACCAAAAATTTAAAAATTTTGGAAGGAGTGGAAAATAGTTCTAAACTTGATACCCAGTGACCAATTTTTTTCCTAAAGACCTAATCACATGGAAAAAATTTGACTATGATACCATAGAAGGACATGATAAGATCCCATTGGTCATTGGTGACAATATGTAAATACTAACACTAACATTGGCTCCAACTGGGGATGACAACTCCTTGGAGGTGTCAAGAACATCGTAGACCAAGTAGCCATTTGGGCATGGAGTCAAAAGTTAAAAACAAAACTAAATACTAGGAACTTGACATGATAAACTGAATTACTCTGACTGAAATAAAAACTTACAAAACTTATTGATGGCAACATATCATCAAGACTCAGGGGCTTCAAATCCTGATGACAACCACCTACCTAGTGAAGAAATATGTACAATCATGTGAAGTGATTCTTCTATTGTAAAAAATCCAGCAGATGGCTACTTACTTGAATTCTTCTCTCACTTTCCTCGAGTAGTTAGAAAAACTAGAAGATAGGAAACTCTGAGTGTCCACTGAAAATGTCCTCATGATTCATAAATTCAAGAAAATATATCATCCCTGTTGACTGCAGCAAATCAGTGTAAGGATCTTCAATAATTTGAAATGTTACCATGTCTTGAGATCAAACAACCAAAATACAAGTACTCCCTTCATTTTGATCTGAAATAATACTTGGTTGTTGACCCATAGGAAGGCATAGGGAAGTATGACTTTCTTCTATCTGAGTGTTGGCTGTAAATTCCTGAAGCATGGGAAAATCTGACTCTATCTCTTGCACATTGTCTATCTAAGGCTCATACTCCTCAAATTCATATTCTAAATCATCCTTAAACATAAAAAATTCTTCAATATTGTTAAACATGACACCGTTATCCTTTTCATGAAATTCAATAGTCCATGATAGATTATCTCTTTACAAGAAATCATCATCACAAATTGGCCTACTCACAATAACTTCCTGTATAGTTTCATTAGTCTCATGAATGTCATCATTTAAACTCAGATTTTCATTTTCAATAATGGAAGAAGTTTCACTCACACATTCTTGACTACGAGAACACGAAAAAACTGCATTAGCTTGGGTTGTAACATGAATTTTTAGGAGCTGATCTATTTCATCTTCAGATAGAGGAGAAAATTGAGTTTTATAACAGTTAACATTAGCTTGATGATTTTCATTTTCAAGATCGGGAATTGGATTTTCTCCTTTTTGTCCCAATATATTTCATCCAAGGAGGAAGTTACTGATTCTTGTTGGGAGGAAAAATCATAAAGGGCTTCTATGATCTCATCATCTAAAAATTTTCATCCCCATACATATTTTCAAGAAACTCAATGAATTTTTCAAAAATCTCACAACAACTATCAATCATACACAAGGAAGAATTAGAGCTTTGATAATGTTGAAAAAAACATGAATGAAATTCCTTTAGAGAATATAAACTAGCAGATGGTAGAATCTCATACCATGATCTTGCTTTTTCCTCCAAGGTAACCATGAACATTTTGACCAGACAATCTTCAGGAAACTCAATATTTAGTCTGTGAATATGAAAATGAAATTTGACCAAATGCAAACTAGCATCTTCTCAGTCTTGACCTTTAAACTTTCGAAATCCTTCTTGCCAATCTATACAAGGAATATGCTTTGGAAAACTAGGAATATGAGCTCGATTCATCGGACAATACCTTCGAGTAGTTGAATCCATATTGAAAATAATGAAGTAAACAAGAATTTATTCACACTACCGGTTCTTGAAACGTGGAGTCGCCATGAAACTTCTGAACCTATGGATTCTTTGACACTGGAGTCGCCAGGTGAATGATGCACAAAATTCTGTGCCTGATCACTGTTCACCATCAACAATCAGATAAGATCATTTTATTTCTTTCCCAGGGAAGATCTGTCACCTCGCTCCCCAACAACGACGCCAAGATGTTATCACTCCACCAATTCTCTGAAGGTTGAAAGGAGGCCAGCAAAGGTAACCACAGACCACTTTTACCTAGTAGCTAGCCCTACTAGGGTGAGAGGGCTCTCTCAATGATATCATAGCCAATTGACTGGATCATGAAATATTTTAGGCTAGGTATGCAGATTAGGGTTTGATTTGATTTTGAAGGTTTGTGTTGGATGGTGAATTAGGTCTAGGAAAAACTAGGTGAGGGCTCTAAAAATCATATTTGCAGAGATGTAATGGGGAAAGGGAGGCACACACTTTAGCACTTTAAAGGTATATTGGTGAATATGGTAGATTTATATGGTTTCAAAATGAGCATGAATATCATGAATTCGTTTATATCAGAAGAAAATGAAACAAAAATGTGAAAGTTTCTCCAAAACAGAGCATCAAGATCAATGAATTATGTTTATCAAACTTAGAAATCAATCACATAAGACATGGAAATTAATATGGAAGGTACAATAAATTAAAAATTATTATCACAAAAGAAGAAACACTACTAAAGCACATGCCACATGAATCCCACCACAATATCTGCAAATTCTGTCTATTAGTTCCTGCCAAATTTACAAGGTACACTAGTGTTCCAAGCTAAATTCCATAGCATCCAACCTTTGAAAATGATTAAAATGGGCCTCATATAGCCACTGGGGTAGAAATCCTCCCTTAGAGGTCTAATTTACAACAAGAAATTCAAATACATGTATTTATCCAAAGTATTTTACACACGAGGGAGGTTACTTAACAAATTCCGCCTTTATATAACGATCAAGAGACATATCCTCAAAAGTAATAAATGGAGGATAAGACACTTATTCAACTTCATTTTTACCATTTAAATTTAAATTTTGACTTTTAAATTCATCTACTTTCACCTTTTTAATTTTACAAAAGTCAAACTAGAAATTGGAGAAAATTACACAGTGAAAATTTAATTAAAATCTCATAAAATTGCTGAAGCGCAACGCCATCGTGGAGGACATTTTAAGGCACCTTCCTGAAGTCAAAATTGAAATATGAAATAATTTTAAACTAGCCCTGTCAGTCTAGGTTCTAGAACATATTGAAAATTTTAAAATGACCCATGGGAATGCCTTCAAAAACTCATTCTCCCAAGATGTTTCGAGAAGCACAGTGTAAGTCAAAAATAGGGGCAAGTTGATTTTTGATCTCTTTTCTTGTTTTTCTCAAAATCGGAGCCTTGAATAGAAAATATGAGAAAATTGGGTTTGAGAGGAGGCCATAATCTTTCTATAAATGTCAACCATTTTTCATTTAGAGCTTTGAGGAAAAATCATAGCGCCAAGGCATTGCATTTCTAGACCTAGTGAAATTTTTGAAATTTCCAAATTTGCACCAAATTTAACCAAAAAACAAAAATTGCGCCAAATCTTCCCAGAATTGGTTCATAAGTGCCAAATGATGTGTGCTATGCTATCATGGAGGCATCATCAAGATTATCTAACTTACCCTTCTCCTTTTTGCTGATTAGGGTTTCCTTGAGCTTGTCTTGCAATTGCTTGATCTTGACATTACCAATTTTGTTTCTTGTGTGGTATGTATTGTGACCCAAGTGGAAGAGCTGAATATTTTGGTTCATATGTTTTCCATATGTGTGAATGGCATTGTATTTTTTGTTGTTTATGGTCAAATTTTAACAATGTTTTTCAAACAGGAAATGACCATGGACACCAGCATTGGTTCTGGAATGACTATGGTCACCAGCATTGGTTCCTTGAAATTTCTGCACCATCATTGTCTACATAATGGAAAATATCTCTAAAAAGAACATTATTGGAAAATACCCATAAAAAGAACATTGGAAAATACCCTTAATTTAACTACATATTGGAAAATACCTCTAAAAATAATATTGTTTGACCCCCTAACCCAATACACCTTCCCAATTTAAAAAACCTCTAATTGCAACAAATATTGTAGGTATCCATTTTTTTCATTAACATTTTTTATACCCCTTTATATCTTTCCCTTAACTTTGAACTCCATTTTTTATATCTGTCAATATAAAAACCCTTCTACCCTATTATATGCTCAATATATTATGTCATTTTCCCCTCAATATATAGCCCCCAATATAAATGCATGTGGTATGGTATTGCTCCACCATTGAAGCCCCATGTATTTTTACAATGAGGTTCTATTTTCAAATTAAAAAATAAAAAAGAATTTAATTTGGAAACATTGGAATAAATTGGAAAATGGCCTAGCTGATATGCAAGCTTTTTGGTGCTTAGCTATATTGTGGGTATATGTTCATATTATACACTGATATTATGCTACGATGCTATGTTTTTGTACACTTCTCATCAATGATTATTTTTTCTTTAAACTTTTGCATGATTTGTAGTTAGATTCAAGTTTGCAATATATTGAGACACCTCTTCAATTATTTATATTTAGTAGATCAACCATGAAAAATTGTTGGTGTAATTTTGTTTTTTTCTTGTACATAACTCTAGTAAATCTGATAAAGATGCCTATTTTGACTAGAATAACACCAAATTTACTTGATAGATTTACATTCTCTTACTTTTATATGCAAAAAATTTTCCTCCCTCTCCATTGAAACATGACAACTAAAGATTGAGCCTATGATGAGCCATCATTCAACCTCTAAAACTTCATACAACCCAAAATAATATATAATATATGAAATATTCACTTCCATATTCACAATCCTCCTATCTACGACACCTCTCGATGTTGCTTTTTATGATGTTGTAAAATGGGTCTTATTCCTTCCTATACACCCAACATTATGAAATGAAATGAAATTTTAACGTCCACGAGACTAAAAATAGCCTATGGGACAATGAGTTCCCCATTTTTCACCTTTTACATTTCAACCCTTTTATTATTCAAATTGATGATGAGTTGGCCCAACCTTCCAACAATACCATCGCTGAAAAGACAAAGCCAAGAAACTAATGCTAACATATTCCCATAGCTTTCTCTGATGTATTTGAACACATGACACTCCAAAATGATTTTTTTTTCCGATTCCACTGCCCCAAACGTGCAAAATGTACACACTCGTTCTTCCCAAGCTTCTTTAGGCCTTTTCCACCATCCTGTTTCACACCAAAGATGATGCGAGTTGGTTCTTAATTGAGCACTAAGAACCATTTCCCTCCACGAAATGTTAGCTCCACTGTACTCTTTTTGTTGGAGATCATACATAGGGTTGAATTCTTCAATGTAAAACTTATTATTTCTACCCAACTCTTTTCCCCATACATGTTTACGAAACTTCTCCATAACAAAATTCTTTAGCTCCTTGCTATTTGTGGGACAAGCATTAAGGTAGACATTCCATTTTTGCAACCATGTGCAGTTTTGTCTCATACATGTTTCCTTTCTTTCACTCATGCCTTCCTAGAAGATAACATTAGGCCATCTGCCTACTCCCATTTTCTCAATTATTTTTAGATATCTTATGAGCCACACCATAGCAATTACTTCGATGGGATTTGCTCTTGTTTCACTCAAAATTATTGCATAAGGTACAACTTTTTTTATTTTGAACTTTCTCATGATGAAGCATTTTTGGATTTTATCAATTTGCTTTCATTTTGAGACAGGGGCACTGGTAGCCCATAATTCACACCCATATAGCATCACTAGACAAACTAGAAGTCAAAAAAGCACTTTAATCGTTTTCCAATCACATAACTCTGCCTCTCTACATCTGTTTTGAAGAGCATATAATGTTTTCCACCCTCGTAAGATTCTCTTCTTTCTACAGTCCTCCCAATTAAGTTTGTTGTTGAAATCAATCTCAAGGTATTTGTTCTCATTTATTTCTTCAAGAATGTTTCCTTCAAAGAAGAATGTATGTTGACTATGGTTCCTTTTATTATAGAAAATCATTATCTTGGTCTTGATAATATTGACTTGCATCCCCACTGCTCTACAAAAATGCTCAAGGGCATATAGGTGCATCAGAAATCCATGGGCTGATTTAGAAATCAATACAAGATCATCAGCATATAAAAGAAGCCTTATCACAAACTCCCCCAACCGAACACCATCCCCACCTTGCAAATTTATCAACTCTTCCAGTTTATCAATATATAAACCAAAAAGAGTAGGGGATAGAGGGAAACCTTGCTTGAATCCAACGTCACTTCTAAAGCTTTCTGAAATACCCGCTGAGGTTCTAATTTTGAATTTCACCTCTTCATAAAGTCTATGGACAACAACTCTATAATTAAAATGAATTTCAAGTTCTTCCATTCTACACCACAACTTATCTCTAGGGAATGTGTCAAATGCCTTTTTTAAGTCAACAAAATAGCAGAATACTTCCTCTTTATCCCCCCCAAAACTTTTCAATAAAGTGTCTCAATGTGATGTCGTGATCCACTATAGAATGCTTCGACCTAAAATCCTCTTGTCCTTTTTCCCTCTTTTCTTTTACTTCTGCCCATTTACTAATTCTATTTTCTACCATGATGCCAAAAATCTTTGCAAACAAAGGATTGATCATAATGATTCTATAATTGGACGGATTATTAATGTCTCCACTTTTAAAAAGGGGTATTGCTAGGCTAGTTGTCTAGTCTCTTGCGAAACCTTGTTGAATATTTCCATGATGTGCGGTGCAAGAGTGTTCCTTCCCCATTTTAGATACTCTACTTGAAGTTCAACCAAGTGTTTTTTCTTTCCTGTTTTCATCTTTTTAATTCCAATCCCCACCTCCTGTAATGTGAAGAGCTTTGTAGTTTCGTTGAGCCTCGAGGGAGGCTTAGCCTATGATTCTTTCTCATATAGTTTTCTTTCATATTCAAACCATTTATTGGCTATAATATTATTTTCAATTTGCTTCTTCCTTGGTTGAAGTTCCTACGAGAAAAGCTTTGGGTTATTCTTGCCTAGATATATTAACTCTTCTCGCCTGGTTTGCATGAACTCATATTTTTTCCTTTTTAGTATTTGCTTATGTAACTTTACATTCATCTTCTCCTTGCTTGTCTTTTTCAAGGTTCTCCTTTCCATTTTGCATTCCTCATCAAACCAAGCATTTTAAAGGAAAACAATTTGATTCTAATTTCCTATTTTTTGCTCTTTTGCACTTCTCAAGTGTCCTTTGAAATATATTTGTTGACTTATGACTGTTGAAGCTTTGGAAACTAGTTTTCTCTTTCTGAATTAATCTCTCGAGCTTTGTATTGAAGAGAGTACAATTTTCTTGTGTTAAAATAATTTTTCCCATAATGATTTTCGAGAGCATTACGTCTTTCTCTTATAATACATTTCTTCTACCCATAATAACTTCATATAAATTAGGTTAGTGCCTAATTTTGCATCCCTATTATGCTCATTATAATATTTTAGTGCAGATTATATTGTGTTTGAGCCTTAACTAAACTCCTATTATTGGGAACATTCTCTACCGGAACGAGATTTCTATCTACAGGGATTGTTCATCATGGACCTGACGCGTAGAGCTTTATTAAGAGGAGTACAAATATTTGAGCGAACAACAAAACCCTCGTAGGGGACCATGTAGGGGCTGTCACATTCACCATTATGACCGAACAACCTATGGTCACTTCATTATTTTTGGCAGCACCATCTTAATGCCACTATGCAACAACCTATTGTCTCTTAACATTATTTTTGGTGGCACGATCTTTATGCCACTTTCTAGAAATCATGGGAGGAGTCTTTTAATCAAAGAATCAGGAGCTGATGTGACAGCTCCCGATCCCCCCGCTCCGGCGACCTCACCCTTCTCCGGCGCGATGTGGACCTTGCCTCTCCAGCTCTTGATGGCAGCAGACGACGACGGCTCCCGGCGAACATTAGCGTGGACCCCACCTTGAGTGCCTCCTCTGCCACCCCTCCGCTTGGAGCAGCTCCATCGCCACCCACCACCCCCACGACACTCGGCCACCTACCTCCATTAATGCTGCACAAATTTGAATTTTGAATTTGAAAGAAATCCCACTAAATAATTATGATTTCCCCTGAACCTGTAACCAAAATAAGCATCATCTTCAGTGGCATGAAGGAGCCTCATGAAATCCATGCTCAAACCACACCAGCTTCTAGAGGCCAGATAGGTTTCATAGACTCTCCTCTCAACTGTTCATAATCCAGGCTTTGCAGGAAGCTTGAAGCTTGAATTTAATGGCGAGGCCACATCATGTAAGAGTACCGAAGATATGTAATTGACAAGTTTAATATAATAGCCGATGAGGGGAGGTGCCCCTAGTGAACTTATGACACCAAATCAAGAGGTGAATTTAGACATTGTACTTCTATTTCCTTGAAAAGCTTGTTTTAAGATGAGACTGATGCATGATTAGGTTCTTTTCCTTCTCAGCTCTGTATGTGGAATTGGATTTTTTAGCTTTGAATAATGAGGCAAGAGAAGTTTCCATGAATGTAGGTTATTTTAGGAATAAATACATTGTTGATTGAGAAATGATTGGGTTATGTTTTATTGAATTAAACATCATTGATACTTTATTAAAACTTAAACATCCAGTAATTTTAACATTTATAAGAATTTAGATGATTTGACTTATTTTGGAGTGACTCCAAAATGCTACACCTGATCATGGTTCACAGTGTATTTGACCATAGTCTTTGTTAAGCTTGCTTTACAACTCATGCAGCTGCTACTGCCTCTTTAATGCCTTGCATTTGCACCATTTAAGCTCATCCATATTCTGGCGATGGAATATATAAATTTTACTGTACAATCCACCATGCTACCATCTCTAAACTCTTACATTTCCTAGATAACAATTGACAAATAGCATGTCGTATTTACAACTCATGCAGCTGCTACTGCCTCTTTAATGCCTTGCGTTTGCACCATTTAAGTAAGCTATATTTTGGTGATGGAATATATAAATTTTACTGTATAATCCACCCTACTACCATCTCTAAAGTCTTAAATTTCCTTGATAACAATTTCCAAATAACACGTCTTATCATTTTATAAAATATTCATGATAAAGAAGATGATGTTGGGATTCTTACACAACTGAATAGATGCAGAGACAAATATAGCTTTCATGCTTTTAAATTATGTGCTAATGCTACCATAATTTTACATGGAAAATCCAGAAGCGATTTGTGATTAGTGCAGATCTCCTCATACATGGTGAGCACTGAGAATTTGGTGCTCAATGAGCAGGGAATGGCGTCAGGCTCCAATTTCTCCATCTCAAAATATAAAATTTGCAAATGTTGTTAAGAAAACAATTCCCATGTAACTTCAAACATTTGGGTTAGATTAGGATTTTGATGATGTCTTTCTATGTTCTAAAATATATATTGGATGCAATGGCAATTAAAAAAGACAATAACAAAACAAACTATCCAAACTCTCTTGAAGAGAGATTATATTAGATCCAATTTATGGTCAAACACATTAAAATTCTATATTTATAGGAGTGGGATACATATAGTAGATAATCATCACAATTGGATGATAATGACTCCTAATTACAACTTGTAGTTATATTGGAAAACAAGACTCTCTAAAAGAATGAATTAGAACTATAATGCATAACAACAATACATTTCTCCCACTATTTCTGACAATGTCTTAATTCTGAGTTTCTCATATTGATTCAAGTGAGATATAAAATAAATTCCATAGATAATGATTTTCATTGTAGCTTTGTTCAGTGGTATTGGGTTTCTTTCTGAACAAATCATTGATATTGTTTGCTCCGAGGGGAGATTTCAACTCCAGATTTTGAAAGAGAGTATTTTCCAACAAAGAAAAAGTGTCCCAATGTGGGAGTTTACCTTTCTCATGTTAACTAATCAATTACAGACTCTGTTCTTATTTTCTGATGGTTTTTTTTTCTCTTTTCCATAAATTATACATGTTATTTCTTCTGCAGGGTTTCATATTTTACTCTCTTGTATTCAAAAGACAGATCCTCTCACCTATTAAATTCCAATTTAATTTAACTTTTAACATGTTTCCATGAAAAAAATAGCGCTACATATGATTTAAAGCAAAATTCTTACATTTCCCACCAAGTAATGAAATTTGGTTTCACAAAATGTCCTTAGTCTTACATAAATTTCAATATTGACTTGAAAATAGGTTTTTATACATGAAATGTTTATTGATGATTAAGGTTATAACTTTGATCCTTTATATATTTAAAAAAATATGAAATCAATAATTTTTTTGACATTATTTTATTATAAAAATTATAAAAATATTTTATTTTATTTCTATATTTTAAATATTTTTTTTTTCAAATTTATTAAATATGTTTGACTTATATTTTAAGTTTTTGTTATTTGGAAAATTGTTTAAAACTTGTTTACCTACTATTTAAATATGGGTAAAGTCTATAGAGGAAGAGGAATTGCTAGGATGGTCAAAATTAGTAGGAATATGAGCAAAAAGATCTCAAAAAATCTAGCCATAACAATATTTAAATCATGTTTTTTTATGGTAGAAATAGATTCAGTACCATCAAAAACCTCTAAAACACTCAAAATCTTGAATTTTAATAAACAAAATTTACAAATATTCTTGCCAAAATTTTTATAATTTTCAAAAAAAATATTCGTTAACAATACTGCTCTAAATATTATAAACAAAAAAGACAAAATATTAAATATTATAAACGAAAGAGAAAATATCATTTTAACAATATTTCTCTAAATATTATAAAAAAAAGAGACAAAATATTAAATATTATAAACGAAAGAGAAAATATCATTTTAGAAGGGGTAAATAGTTAATTATAAAAGGATCAATGTGTTTGTAAATAATTAAGGTTAAGATATAGTATAAATATCATGAACGTGAGAGACAATATCATTTTAGAAGGGTAGATAATTAGTTATAGAAGGATCAACGTGTTCGTGAATCATCAAGGTTATAGCATGACGTTTTTTGGGGGCGTGTTAAAAGTTTTGTTAGATCTCTTAATACTAGAGAAATATTAATATAATCATAAATAATATAATTTTGATAATTTTTTAATTATATATATATATATATATATATATGAAATTTTTATTATTATATATTTTAGATATGACGGAGAAATATATATCTTTTGAGTGAGTTTAATGATAAGAGTATGTATTTACTTGTAAAAGATTATAAGTTTAAATTGAAAGGTGAGTAGAGTATATATGTTTCTCTAAATTTTTATGGGAATTTTGAGGTAAAAAATGGACCTCAAAATGAAAATGTACTAACAAAGTCAACCTTAAAAGAACCAATAAAATACAAGATGATGTCATTCCCCAGGGTAAATATTTTTGGAGGGAAAAGAAGAAGACTATTTTAATTTTATTTTCAACTGATCTCTTTACAGGTTCACTCAAATTTAAAGTGTGAGCGCTCTTTGGTCATTCACATCCAAAGAACACCCACAATTCAAATTTGAGTGAATTTGTAAAGCGATAAGTCGAAAATACATTTAAAAAAATGTTTTCTTTCTTTTCTTTTAAAACTTCATAACTCTTATTTTATTATTTTTACTATCATTTTATTATCTTCCTTAGGAGGCCCATTTTAGACTTTAAAATTACCTTAATGTTTAGCAATAAAATCGTTGGGTGGAGGTAGGTCTCTTCTCCCACAAACAGAGGGGTCTCATGCGCCAAATTGGCTTGACTACGACCTTAAAACGATATATACACTTGTAAATTAATCAGATTTTTGTACCCCTGTATAGGTTGATTTCTAGCTCGAAGAGACAATACACATACAACTTAGATTTGGGTGAGACCCATAACTGACACCTCTATAGGTAAGCATCCTTCCACATGCTGGTTATAATAATTTGTTGTATTTAAATGGTACAAGACCTCATGGTTTAACTCAGGGTACAGGTGTCAGTTTGGTTGACACTCTATAACTATCATGGTAGATCATTGTGCCATTAACTCTCTTCATGCAAAAGATGTCCAACTCTCCTCCAGTCGCAAGTGGAGCATGTTTATAAATGGTTACTTCAAGGGACACTAGTATATTATTTCCACCCACATTTGGCACTTTTCCATTATGACTCGTTTATTTTCCTTTTTTTGTTAATTATTTGGTTTGAATTTGTAATGGCTCCATAAGATTTTAGAAGGGGGGTGTCTTTTTTGCACTCCAATAGAGAAGAGTTGGCAACTTGAGACATGGCTAGAGCCTTTCGTTTCTTTGGCCTACTCGATATCAAACAACATGTGAGCTTATTGAGAGATGAAGTTAAGCAGGAGTGAGCTTATTTGTTGATGTTGAAATTGTAGACTTGGTTTAACACCTATTAAATGACCCAAGCACCAGTAGGACTTGGGACACGAAGTATCAGAAGACTCCCAAGCCTTACTAGCACATGCGATCTTTCATTTCTCAAGCCCTCTAATTCAATGAAGTAGAACATTCAAATCTACACTAGTGGCTCAACCACCTAGATATATAATCATTTTCGTTGATGACCATTTGTACCTGGCTTGCTAAGAAACATGATGGAGTTTTAGTTGTAGCCGTTGTTGGTCCCCCAAAGGAGAACCCCATAGAGGTTTCCATTTCTCCCTCCACCTAGCTCATTATTTCTTTGCTTTTTGTGGTTTTCAGGTTTTCTATTTGGCACTCTGCCTCCTCCCATTTTTTATTTCAAATCTTATGATAGCTACCACTTACTATCACTTGTAAGACCAACCTAATTTCCTTCATGGTAGATTGACAATGTTTATTTTGTTGATAAAACACTATCTTTAAGCTCCATGGTTTTGATGATATCTTTCTATTTTTTTATATCAATATACATAGAGATGTTGTAGTTGTTATAGGTCTCTCAGACTTTATAGATAACCACAAGTACAACTCTATATTTTCTATCATAAAACAATAAAAAAATATTTTTTTAAACCTTAATTTTTATATTCTAAATATATATTTTGAGAGAATCTTAATTCATATATATATAAAGTTATTTTTTATTAGCTAAATATATATATTAAATATAAAAAAAATAAAGGATTTAAAACTTAAAAATATTTGATAAAGATAAAACTATGTTTCTTTATATATAATTAACAAATTATTATTTTAAATATCATAGTTTCTTGTCAATAATAATTAATTATAACATGAGATTATAACTTTCAAATAAAAATAAAATTTAAATTTAAATACATTTAGTTTATATATATAATTATAGTGAATAATTAATGTTTTGGAGTATATATAATAATGTGCGAGATATACTAATGAATTAGTAAGAGTTGAGATGCTCATAAACTGAAGGGGGTGTGTCTATTATTCGAACCGAAGGATTGTGAAACCGGAATATCACAAAAGAAATGTGTAACTGCACTGTCATGACGAACACCGCCATTTTGAAACCCTCGACCACCGACATATTGAAACCTTCCTATGTTGCTGCCTCTTACGCCTGAGATCGGCTCTCCACTGTTTCCGCCTCTTATGTCAAGGATCTGTGGTTTGTTTCACTGGTGAACCCTCTTCCCCTACAACTTTGAAGTCTCTTCCTAGAGCACATAAGCCTATTTCCTACCAAGAGAGGAAATGGAGGTGGAAAAGAGCATGGCGTTGGACAAGAATGTGCAAGGGAGTCATTTCAGCACAACAAGACTTGTCTATTTCGCCGACAGGTTAGTTGTACTAAAATTCATGGAGATGAATGGCTAGGTCAGTGAAGCTCACTCTAGCTTTGGAGATGGAGCTTTAGAAGCAACTTTAGTTGCAATTTTTTTTTTTTATCTTCCAACTTCCGGTGACGGAGGGTTCATGGAGTGCCAGAGGTGCAAGGATGTCAACAAAGTGTTTGTTGAAAGGGCTCAATGAAATTCTCTAAGGGGGTTTGGAAAAGCATACAAAGTGTTTGACAACCCCTAGTAAGTGTTGGATTAGACAATGAAGGAATTTGGAGGCCTGAAGCAACAAAAATTTCCAATTTTTTCCAGTCCTTGTCTGGGGATTCCTTCTGTTTTATGGTCTCAGCATTAAAGGCTATGGGATCTTTGATTGACAACATTCATCAGTAGAGGGATATCCTAAAGAAATAAGTGAGGCTTCTCTATAAAGGGATACAATTGTAGTGGGTGAATGCTCTCAGAGATTATGGAGTTACGAGGGATGCCACTATCTTTGTAGTGGCATGATTGAGGGGAGGAGCCAGAGGTGGTGAGGCATCTCCGACAACAAAACTCTTGTTTTAAAAAGATGTTCTAAAGCTAGACTCTAGCTATCAAACACCAAAGAATCTCTTAGGTCAGGCTTTTGTAGTGGAACATGCAGCAAATACTCCATTGATTGAGGTGGATGATGTATTAACAATGATGAAGGTATCATATTATAAGAAGTGGGTGACTATATGCCATTTCAACAGTTTTTGGCTCCCAGCTTCTGCCCTTCGGGACCTGGTTCGTTAGAACTGGTCCCAAAATTTAGAGTTGTTTCTTTGCTCGAAAGGATATTTTGTGGTATTCTTCAAATATTTTGACGATCGACAGAGGATTTTCGACCAAGGACCATGGTTCTAGGGAAGAGAAAGTCTCTTGCTCCAACCATGGTTTCCAAAATTTAACCTATCGCTACATCGATACCGTTAAGGCTCCCAAACTTACCCCTCTAATGATTTGACTAGAAATTTTGGAACAAATTGGTAATTCGTTGGGTTGCTACATCAAAATAAACAGTGAATGATTGGAGTCAGGTTTCATCACTTTCGTTCGTACCTGTATTGAATTGGATCTAACTGAAGGACTGGAAGACAATATTATTCTCAAGTGGGAGGGAAAGAAAATCCATTAGTATCGGACTATGAAAACACAACTTTCAAGTGTCGAAATTGTCACCAACCAAGGCACCTGTAGAAGGCTTGCCCTTCCTCAAAGGGTTTGTCTTGCTCCTAAAAGCAGTGGAAACCTATAGAGGTTGGAGTGACTAGAAGAACACTTCAAGTCGTAAGCATTCAATAGCCCTGACCGACTCTGCTTCTTAAGAATCAAAGCAACCAACTGTGGCACCACCCCAATCCTCAATAGAGGAGAATTTTTAGGCCCAAAATAAGGAAACAACATCAATAATAATTGTGTCAACAAGTAGCATACAAAAACACATCCATGAGTCTGACCATTTAGACAATGATAAATACGTTCCATGTTCTATAGATACAAAAGCAATGGAGCTCTCTCTAAAGAACTAGGATAGGGTCTGCTCATCAACTCTAAATGATAAAACTATTGGTTGGGTAGATGTTCATAGGAACAAGGGGAAAAAGGGAAATCCATTAACAACTCTGGTGTGTAACACTAGAAATGGTATGAAGTTTTTTTGTAATCCAATGTAATTTTCTTTCTTGAGTTAATAGACATTAATTTACAAAAAAAAGTGTCTACTCTTGGAACCTTATCAAAATAGGCCAATATATTCCTCATGGGAATGTATAGTGGGTGGAGAGGAAAACAAACCATTTTCTCAACTACTCCAACACAATTTTTTAAATATTATTTTCCTTCAATGAAGAGTAAAATAATTCACCCCAAAATACATTAATAAAAAAATATTTAATTTAAAAAACAAATCATATGATTAATGACAAGTATCTTTATAGAGGAGACCTAACTTTCTTTTAGAATTAAATATTAAAATCAAAATTATAACTTGAGTAAGTCTAATGGTTAAGAGGTGGTTTCTCATAAGAGGTCACATGTTCAAAACTAGGAAAAGTTAAAGTTTGTACATATTGATGCACTAATATTAATTTGTTATAGTGTAATTTAAAGAATTTTGATGTTAATTCCACTTATTATTTAAAACAAATAAATAATTATTGATTTCACTCCATTTAATTATGGAGGAGTATTTTAATCGACGAATCGGGAGCTAATGTGACAGCTCTCGATCCCCTTGCTCCGGCGACCTCACCCTTCTCCGGCGCGATGTGGACTCAGCCTTTCCAGCTCCCGACGACAGCGGACAGCGACGGCTCCCTGTGGACGTTAGTGTGGACCCTGCCCCAAGCGCCTCCTCCGCCACCCTTCCCCCTGGTGCCGCTCCTCCCCCACCCGCCACCCCCAGACCCTTGGCCACCTACCGTCATAAATGCTGCACAAATTTGAATTTTGAATTTTAAAGAACTCCTGCTAAATAATTATTATTTCCCATGAACCTATAACCAAAATAGTAAGTGACAACAAAAAAATTGAATCTGGCCCCCAAGGAGAGCTGGTCTCTAATTTCTGTACATGAGCCCCATTATTTGGTTTAATTCAACACAAGAAGTCTTCTCAATCTCTTTTACAAATTTATTTATCAATTTCAAAGAAATTAACAAATAAATTCCATAACCAGCTTTGGTTATAAGCCACCTATATATTGCTACTTGTGCTCTTGAATCCCACGCACACAGTCATATACGTATGCAAATTATATTGTATTCATTCCAATGTTAAGGCCTTTGGTAACATTTAAAATGTTTACAGACTTCAACTCTATCATCGAACCTTATAACTAAGGTTACCACCTTCAAGAATTTATATCAATAGCCCGACTCAATTCAACCAAAACACTTATAACAACCCTTAGGCCTTGGGCCCACCTATACCATTGACGCAGTTCAATTTAATTCACGTCCATACCTTAGCATATCCTCCGAGCTCTTTCGAGAGAGATCATCGTTCGATGAGCCAGCGTCCAATCGAATGGCGTACATCAGTATCACGCTAAGTCCACAATCGAAAGTTAATGCATGATGGCACGCGATGAGGGTGGTATCTCCGAACCACTTAAGGCCACGTGTCAGCCTAAGGAATAGATCGTGTCCGAATTGAAAATACAACTTTCCTTTCAAAGACAGTGCGATCAAACTACTTCTGGCTTTTGAACCGCAGGTGAATGTCGGTTAAACCGGGGTTAACACCCTTCCTCCTATTCACTCTGGTTCACTAAACTGAGGTTCGACTCTCGGAGCAACACTCTCGGTTCACAACCGAACTTATCCCTCTGTAAGCGGGGTTTCACAAACAGAGCTTGCGAAAAACATCTTTATAGATTACTTCTCAGAGACGGATTGGATATAATGTAAGTCTGTTACGAGAATTAATTACATCCGACTATGGCCTCTACCTAGGATTTAATACAACAGAGCCTCTTCTGAAGATTCAAGAGGAATCTATGATAAAAAATGGACAGAGGGCATGTGGAGATTACACAGCAACTTTATTCAACAATTATACACAGAACAGTGTGCAACCACCTTGCAACTAAACTAATTCCCTCACAAATATCAATTCAAGACAATTTGAAAATCAACGAGCACAAAAAATTATTCAACTGGAAGAAATTGCTCAACACTCAGATTTTACTGCAGAAATCTCCTCCCCTCAATGCATCCAGGGAATACAATTTATATGTATTATTATGTGTCTCTTCGGTTCCTCTCTGAGGACCATTTCTAATCTAACAAAAAGCCTAGTTACATCCATTTGAATAACTAAACACTAAAGATGGACTGAACTTAAAGCTATTCGACTTCTACTGACTCTAACTGACCTAAATGCAATAGGCAGCTAAGGTATTGACACCTTGTTGTTACAATTTCGAATGATTTTGATCCCTCGTAGCCACAACATGTGGAAAAAACTCCTAAATTGCCGGCTAGTGTCTAATGCCCCTACATCAGACTCCCAAGGGCAATTTTCTTCATGGACTCCTGTCCATGAGCTCCTCCATTGATCTGCCTATCTTCTGCAACATTCCTTCAGCCATCCAAGTGGCATATTCCTCTGGCTGGTCCTTCCACTTGATTAAGTACTGAAAGTACTCTTGTCCTCTAGTCTTCTTGAACACTCTTTTGTCCAATATCTTCTCTCGCTGTAATGGTTGTGTTGGAGGTAGCTGCCTTATCCATTCAATCTGTTCTCTGACTGTTGGTTCTTCTTTTGTACCATCATCTTCATACTTGTACAAATCTACAACATTAAAAATGGGATATATTCCAACATCAGGTGGAAATTCAATCTCATAAGCATTAGCAGAAAACCTTTTAAGTATCTTGCATGGCCCAATATTTTTAAACTTCAATTTGTGATACTGCTTCTTTGGGAATCTCTCCTTTCCCAAGTGTGCCAAAACCAGATCTCCTACTTCAAAATGGACTTCTTTTCTTCTCAAGTTTGCTCTGCCTTTGTATTTGATGCTGCTTCCTTGTAGCTGTTGTTTCACTTGTTCATGTATGGCTTGGATTTCTGAAGCAAATTCTTCACCATCAGCGCTCCTCAGCTCTGCCTTTCCCAGATTTCTTAATTCTGATATTCCTCTGGGGTGCATTCCATAAACAATATGTAATGGAATCTGCCCTGTGCTTCTATTTGGTGAGTCATTATATAGATATTCTACCTGAGGAAAAATATGATCCCACTGCTTGGGATGTTCTCCTGCAAGACTTCTCAACAAATTTCCCAGACTTCTATTCACTACCTCAGTTTTTCCATTAGTCTGAGGATGATAAGCTAAGTTGAAACTCGGTTTGGTACCAGGTTTCTTCCATAGTGTCCTCCAAAAATGGCCCACAAATCTGGTGTCTCTGTCTGAAACAATACTCTTGGGCAACCCATGCAACCTAACGACTTCTTTGAAAAACAAGTTAGCAACATGGGTGGCATCACTAGTTTTATAACATGGAATAAAATGTTCCATTTTGGAAAATATGTCCACTACAACAAAGACTGCATCATTCCCTCTCTAAGTCTTGGGCAATCCTAGAACAAAATCCATACTCACCATGTCCCAAGGCTTGTCTAGAATAGGCAAGGGAGTGTACAATCCTGCATTCTGGCTCCTTCCTTTGGCATATTGATAGATTTTGCAACCTTTTACAAACTTGTCCACTTCTGCTCTCATCTTGGGCCAATAATAGAAGTGACTCAGTTTTTCATAAGTTTTATCGGTACCAAAGTGCCCAACAAGTCCACCACCATGCTTCTCCTTGATCAAATTTTCTCTCATGGAACATTTTGGTACACACAGTTGGTTTCTCCTAAATAGTAAGTCCTCCTGCAAGAAATAATCCAGCCACTAGCTTCTATCTGTTAGAATAGGGTTACAACATGCTTCAAATGCTTCCTTAAAATCTAGATCTGTTTATACAGTTCTTTGAGAAAATCAAATCCTACAACTTCAAAATTGGTCTCTTGAACAAGCATGTGCCTCCTACTGAAAGCATCAGCTACTTGATTTGCTTGTCCAGTTATATGTTTAAAAGAAAAGTTAAAACTTTGGAGGTACTCAACCCATTTGGAATGCTTATGATTTAACTTGGGCTGTTGTACAATGTATTGTAAAGCATGATTGTTGGAGTATAGTACAAATTCTTTGGACATTAAATAATGCCTCCACTTTTTCAATGCCTGAACAACTACATAGAATTCCTTCTCATAAGAGGAATACTTCCTTCTAGTGTCATTCAGATTTTCACTGAAATAATCTACAAGCCTATCATCCTGACTCGGCATAGCCCCAATGGCTTCTCCACTAGCATCACACTTCACTTGAAATGGTTTAGTAAAATCAGGCAAAATTAAAACATGCTTTTCAGTTATCCTTTGCTTCAAAAGTTTAAAGTTTCTCTCTACTTTAGAAGTCCATTTAAATTGTTGTTTGCTCTTTTTTATAATCTCAATGATGGGTGCATTAATCTTACTGAAGTTTCTTATGAATTTCTTGTAAAAACTGGCAAGTCCATGGAAACTTCTTACCTCAAAAACATTTATGGGTGAAGGCCACTCCATAATTGCCTTGACCTTTTCTGGGTCCATCTTCAATCCTTATACAGAGATAACAAAGCCCAAATACACCAACTCTTCCTTCATGAATGAGCATTTCTTTAATTTTATCAACAATTTCTCTTGGTGCAGCTTCTTCAAGACATAGTTAAGATGCCTTACGTGTTCTTCTTTAGTTTTGCTGAAAACTAATATATCATCTAGATATACTATCAGAAATTTACCAATGAATTCTTTCAGCACTTCATTCATAATTCTCATAAAAGTGCTAGGTGCATTTGACAACCCAAAAGGCATTACCATCCATTCATACAGTCCTTCATTCATTTTAAAGGCAGTTTTCCACTCGTCGCCCTCCTTTATTCTAATCTGATGATATTTACTTTTTAAATCTAACTTTGAAAAATATTTGGCACCACTCAAACAATCCATTAAATCCTCAAATCTGGGAAAAGGGAATCTATACCTGATTGTTATCTTATTGATTGCTCTGGATTCAGTACACATTCTCCAGCCTCCATCTTTCTTTGGGCTCAATACTGGTGGCACTGCATATGGACTCAAACTTTCTCTGATCAGTCCCTTGTCCACCAATTCCTGTACTTGCTTCCTGATTTCCTCATTTTCTGTGGGAGTCATTCTGTAGGCTACCTTATTTGGAATATTTGAACCAGGGATAAAATATATCTGATGGCTAATCTTTCTCACAAGGGGCAGCTCATCAGGTAAATCATCCACAAAAATGTCACAATAATTGTCTAACATCTCTTGGATTTCTACTGGTAAATCAGAAATATTGGTAGAATTAAGAACTACCTTAGGTTTGCAAACTAAGGAAAAGCTTACCTCTTCTTCTTCAATCTGCTGTAGATATTCCTTCCCACTCAGCAACAAGGTCTTTGGATCAGCCACTCTGCTTGAAGGTTCTCCTTCTTCCATGGGTATCAATGTATGATGTACCCCATCTTTGAGGAACTTATAAGTGTTCTTCTTGCCATCATGCACTGCTACTTTGTCAAACTGCCAAGGCCTACCCAGCAGTATGTGACACACACCCATGGGCATCACATCACACAGGACTTTGTCTTTGTAGTTTCCCATTTTTAGTTCTATCTCACACTGTTCTTTTACAATCAGCTGGTGCCCTTTATGCAGCCAGGACACCCTGTAGGGATTTGGATGCTCCCTTGTATTCAGCTTCAACTTCTCTATCACCTCAGTGGAAACCAAATTGTCTGTGCTGCCACTATCAATGACTAGCTAGTAGCATTTCCACTAGAATTTGCATATGCTCCTAAACAAAGTCTTCCTTTGTGCAGGCTCAGTGACCTCTTTCGCTTGCTTCAACAGGACCTTATTGACCGCCAAGGATTCTCCCCTCTCTGGTAGGATTTCTTCCTCAATTGTTTCCTCTTCTCCATCCTGAGCAAGAATAGCATTTCTTGGATCAGCACCCATATTCTCTAGGCACTCATAGTGCTTGTGTCCCACTTGATGACATCTATAGCACCTCAATTCTCTACCTCTACCTCTGCCTCCTCTTCCTCTATAAGAACCCCTTCTGCCTCGTGCATCACCCTCTGTAGATGCATTCTGAGGTGAGCTACTATTAGCTCCATTTCTAGGTGTAGTAGGCTTTCCTCTACCACCCTGACTTCCCTTTCCACGGAAAGTACCTCTACCTTTGGCAGACTACTTTCTCAGTAGTTTCTCCTCTGCTTTCAAGGCCATCTGATAGGCCTCTTCAACTGTCTTAGGAGACAGAAGACCAATTTCATCTTGGATCTCTAGCTTGAGACCATTCACATATCTGGCAGTCTTCTCTGGTGTGTCCTAAAACTCCCCAACTCTTATACTTACTCTATAGAATTATTCTGTGTATTCCCTTACTGTCAGCAACCTCTGTCTTAGGTTCTGCATTTGCCTAAACAATGTTAGTTGATAATCGCTAGGCAAGAATTTACCTTTTAACTTAGCCATAATTCTGGTCCAGATTTTGATAGGTTGTTTGCCAACTCTCCTTCTTTCTGCTTGCACTCCATCCCACCAAAGTGCAGCATGTCCCTTTAGCTTTGTTACTGCAAACTTGACCTTCTTATCTTTGCTCATTTCCCCATAGTCAAAGCACTTGTTCATTTCATTAATCCAGTCCACCAGCTCTTCTGGATTTAGTCCTCCTGCAAAACTTGACACTTCAATCCTAGGCTTAACTGCAGACCCCAGAACAGTTCTGAGGAGCCTCATGTGAGGAGGAATCTCAGAATTTTCTCCAGCTTCTTCTAATTCAGTTTCACTGATGTATTCAGGATCTTCGGGCTGTCCTAGCTCCATGGCATCCATTCTGGCTTCGAACCTCTACAAGGTCTCCAACACTTCTGCATTGGCAACAGGTCTGCCTCTCCTTTTGCCAGCACCTCTATCAACTCGGATTGCCATGCTAATTCTCTGAAAAAACAACTCAAAAATAGCTGTGATACTACAATTGACAGCAACAAGATTGAATCTAGCCCCCAAGGAGAGCTGATATCTAATTTATGTACATGAGCCCCATTATTTGGTTTAATTCAACAAAAGAAGTCTTCTCAATCTCTTTTACAAATTTATTTATCAATTTCAAAGAAATTGACAAATAAATACCATTAACAACTTTGGTTATAAGCCACCTATATATTGCTACTTGTGCTATTGAATCCCACGCACACATTCATATATGTATGCAAATTATATTGTAGTCATTCCAATGTTAAGACCTTTGGTAGCATTTAATATGTTTACGGACTTCAACTCTATCATCGAACCTTATAACTAAGGTTACCACCTTCGGGACTTTATATCAATATCCCGACTCAATTCAACCAAAACACTTATAACAACCCTTGGGCCCCGGGCCCACCTATACAATCGACGCAATTCAATTTAATTCATGTCCATACCTTGGCTTATCCTCCGAGCTCTTTCGAGAGCGATCATCGTTCGATGAGCCAACCTCCGATCGGACGGTGTACGTTGATATTACGCTGAGTCCATAGTCGATAGTTAACGTGTGATGGCACGCGATGAGGGCGGTATCTCCAAACCACTTAAGGCCACGTGTCAGCCTAAGGCATAGATCGCGTCCTAATTGAAAATACAGCTTTCCTTTCAAAGGTGGTGCGATCAAACTACTTCTGGCTTTTGAATCGCAGGCAACTGTAGGTTAAACTGGGGTTAACACCCTTCTTCCTATTCAGTCTGGCTCACTAAACTCAAGTTCGACTCTTGGAGCAACACTCTCGGTTCACAACCGAACTTATCCCTCTGTAAGCGGGGTTTCACAACTAGAGCTTGCGACAAACATCTTTACGGATTCCTTCTCAGAGACGGGTTGGATACAATGTAAGTCTGTTACGAGAATTAATTACATTCAATTATGGCATCTACCTGGGATTTAATACAGAATAGCCTATTCTGACGATTCAAGAGAAATCTACGATCAACAACGGACAGAGGGCATGTGGAGATTACAAAGCAACTTTATTCAACAATTATACACAGAACAGTGTTCAACCACCTTGCAACTAAACTAATTCCCTCACAAAGATCAATTCAAGACAATTTGAAAATCAACGAGCACCAAAAATTATTCAACTAGAAGCAATTGCTCAACACTCATATTTTACAGCAGAAATCTCCTCCCCTCAATGCATCCGAGGAATAAAATTTATATGTATTATTATGTCTCTCTTTGATTCCTCTCTGAGGACCGTTTCTAATCTAACAAAAAGCCTAATTACATCCATTCGAATAACTGAACATGATAGATGGACTGAAATTAAAGCTATTCAACTTCTACTGACTCTAACTGACCTAAATGCAACAGGAAGCTAAGGTATTGACACCTTGCTGTTACAATTTCGATTGATTTTGATCCCTCCTAGCCACAACATGTGGACAAAACTCTTACATTTTTGGCTAGTGTCTAATTCCCCTGCATCAGTAAGCATTGTCTTCACTGGCATCAAGGAACCTATCAAAATCCATGCTCAAACTACACCAGCTTCCGGAGGCCATATAGGTTTCATAAACTCTCCCCACACACATACTCTCTCCATTCAAAGGCATGGGGAAAAGGCCAGGACGAATCCTTCGATTTAAATGACTAGTTCAGTAACCCCATAAACACCAGGTCAGGGTCAGCTTGGACAATCTTTGACGTCTCCAACAAGGAAAAATATTCCTATTCATCGATTAAAATACTCCTCCATTATTTAGCCAGAAAAGCATTTCTTCGGAGTTACCAATTTTCTATCGAAGAAAGCTTTAGAGATAAGTTGAAAATGTCCATTCGGAAATAAGAGAGGAATCTTTTGAGGAAATCATCAAGCAGGTAGCTAGAAACTTAAAGAGAACGACAAAAGCCATAATGGACAGCCATAACTAGAAAATGCTTTCAAGAAAAATGAAGCAGCGTATGAATCTATGGCTTGTTGCCTATTTCAAGCCCTCTTTCAGTCACTAGGATAAATGACATGTTTTGATATTTTCCTGAAGATATTTCAGGGTATATGCCTTTCTTACACTACTTCCCTCATGTTTATATGGAATTTTTCTCATTGTATTACAACAGTTCATTAAATTGTTTAGATTTATCTGGCTTTGTTGTTGGATTGTGTTACAAGCATTTTAGTATTATAAAAGAAAAAAAAATTCTTTCGATGCTTCTGAAGATACCTTTTCCTGAGGCAGAAGCTAAAATCTGTAAAGTTGAAGGCAAACTGTGATTTTGGATCCCTCAACTCTCAATAATTGTGATCTTTTTTTTTTTCATCAGGTTTAAATCACAACTAGAACAATGGGGTTTGTTTTTAATAGGTTAAATATTAAGAAAGTGTTAAAGTTACAAACTTTAGGTGAGAAATTTTGGATCATTTGGGAATGGTAATATTGAAGCTTATATTAATGAGGGTTTGTAAAAATGCAATGGAAGAGAGGCTTATATAAAAGGAAGTAATCATAGTACAGTGTGGTGTTTGAGACTTCATATTTCTCATTCTGAAAATATTTTGTAATGACAGGTATTCTGGATATTTGGTTTCAAATTTTGAATCAACATTGTAAGAGGAGGAGGATTAATGGAAATGCTTGTAATTTAGACTGTATGAGTAAAATTTTGTGTAACCATTTATTGTTTTAGGCAACATATTTCCTTTGCCAATTTTAAAAAGGGTTGAACATCTATAATTTGTAAAAAATTGAAGACCTATAATTTGGTAAGGGGTGAGATATTGTTTTGTATTATTTGGAAACATCTTGATTAGAACTAATGATATGATATTTTTTGTTTGTTTGTTTTATTTAGGTATTGATGGCATTTTATTTATTTATTTGTTTTATTTAAGCACATTAACTTATGAGGGAATATGTTATTATTAGACATCAAATTATGACAAAGAAAATATTAATATCACACATTCATCAACCTTACAATTTCTTTGAAAGACTTTTAATTAACAATAACCCATTGGTATATAAGGAGAATATGTCACTTCAGAAGAATTGAACTATAATGAGGAAATAAAGCGTATATAAGGGGAACAAGTCATTTAAGAGAATTGAACCATGATAAGGGAATCACATTACCTTGTTTAAACTATTGACTGGACACATATCTTTTGATGAACACATATATATCATAAAAATGTAAGTATCTCTAAATACCATATTTATAAAAATGTTATCAATATCTATACACTAAACAATGTAAATACTTTTAAATATTTACACTTGTATTAGAATTAACATCAAGTTTCTAATAACAAGTGTAATATGCATGGTCACTCTTAGTACTTGCTTTTACAAGAAGTAATTGCTTTTGCAAGAAGTATTTGATTCCTAAAGTAAAAATAGTAAAGAGCTAAAATTACATAAATCCCATCTTACAACAATAAGACAATTGCATTTAGACCAAAGAATGTAATAGCTTTTGATGCATTTGGAAATAATTTTGCAACAAACATTTTGGTCTTGTGGTATAGACAAATGCTTTTAACAATGGATAAGGTGGGAGGTTTACCAACAATGAAAGTAAATATGATGCAAGAGAGAAACACACATTTTGAATAGTGAGAAGAAACACTTGGAAATGATAAATGCCCCTTTTTCAAGGAATTTTTCTCCAATTTTGTTCAATAGATGATGAAGCTTGGCATTGTTAGAGGGAATATTTGTTCCAAAAAGTGAAACACTTTGGAAAATGCACCACATTCAATCATTCTCCTTTACATTGGCTTGATCCTCTTAACATTTGTTTTCATTTATTCTTTGGGAAAAATACCGAGAGGGGGGGTGAATCAAGATTTAGACTTAATCAAACCTTTTACTTTTCCATTCGCTAAAACCCATACACTACTTTTCAAGCTAATCAAGGCGTATACACGTGGATATCCTTCATAAAATCCCGTTGGGATACAAGATCTTGTTATGCCATTAATTCTTCACTTATATCATTCCATCATTCATTCATTAGATGTTCAATAAACTCAGAAACATGTGCAAAATAAGAAATGCATTGAATCATCACACATAAGAAACACACATGAAAACCAAATGATTTTAGTGGAAACCTAAGTCTAGAGAAAACCACCGTCGTCGTTGTCTCGCCTTTCAATATTATAGAGAAAACATCTACAACATATGTGCTGGCGCAGCCCTACCAAAGACGTTGTGCACCCACCAAGGCCGCTATCACCTTCCGGAAGGAGCTACGACCCTCAAGGCTTCCTCGCTTACTCACTTCTCCCGGGAAGGGAGCTACGACCCCCTGCTCTCGTTTACCAGCCTCACCTGGAAGGGAGCTACAACCCCCTGACTGAAGGCTACAACCCTCAACACCACCATGGACCACGTTTCATCAATTTTCACACTGGATCCAAAAGCTTTCTTTAGAGCACAACTTGCAGGCCACTTTTCATCATATTTTCAGACTAGACCCACTCCACACATTTAAGCTCAATCATACATCAAACTGATACTTATCAATTCAGACAACCCAGATCTGTAGAATACATCATTAACAGATAACAGTAACACAACAGAACAGATCAGACCTTTCATGCTTCATTCTTCAGAAAACCCTAGATTTAATACGTGCTTTCCTTTCACTGATACCGCGCATATACGCGCTTCCATTCAAATCAACCCGCATATACATCTGCACATTACAGAACACCCCATACACGCTTTCTATTCATCAAACCCGCGTATATACGCGCTTCCGCTGCGACAAACTAGCGTATAGTTCTTCAGACATTATAGAGCAGCATACTTCTTCAGATCAGATATTCAGTTCAGATTTAACCCTTTCCTTCAGACAGATTTTCGCCTCATCTCAGATCTAAGCATTCCATAAACAGATCTAGAAGATACAAATACATTTCAGATCTAGATTCCCTTCTTCATCATTTTCTTCATAGGTGCATCACAGATTCAGATCTATCATCAAACTATTACCCTTTCCATTCAGACATACTTCAGAGTGAAGTATTCATTCAAACCCAGACTCATGCACACACTTTGCACAATTATTTTCTTCTCCTTATATAGGTTTACCCTTTTTCAATACCATGAGCCAAAACCACATCACTTCCGATGGTATTCCTGGACGGGATCAAATAGACAACCCAGCGCTCAATACAATGGGTCAATACCATGGTAGTAACCCCTGGTTTTACATATTTAGAGCGCATTTGACCATACGCGACTTGGCACATTATTTCCCGCGTGCATACGCTACTTCTATTAAGCAAACCCGCGTATGCCTTGTGACATACACTTTTCATCATTACTCTTGCACATACTGATATTCCTCCATCATTAATTTTATGTACTCATTGTATATTACTCGATTTTGATCATTTAACAAGTTCATCAAGACATATTCTATCAAGCACAACTTCATCAAGTAAGTTGCCATCATCTTCATCAGGTGGGTTGCCATTCAAGGACAACATCAAAGATTATATTTCAACATATTCAATATCTGCTACACCTTATAAGATGGAAATATTTTCTTTATTAAATCATTATTCAAATATGGATATTCCAATAATTGAAACTGTATGAAAGAACTAAGGTTGGATTTGAATAATTATATGTTTTAAGCTTTCATGTTTTGATGGGGTAATAAATTGATTAATTTATATATATTTTTAAAATTTCAACTTTTGTTATATGAATTATTGATTTAATTTTATTGTATATATATTGAGGTAGAGTGAAACAATTTTATTTATGATTTCAAAAATATTAATTGAAATATTAATTTTTGTTAATATATTTAGTTTTAAAGGATTGTGTTTTATTTATCAAATATGCTGACCAAAAGAAAAAAATTAATTGCTTACTAAGGGGCAAAGACTTTAATAAATTTTGATGGATAGTAACTACTAAAACGTCAGCACATTTATATTTTTTGCTCCTACTTAATAAAGTGCTGAAGAAAACATAAATAATGGTGGGTAGTAACAACTGTGGTATGTGTTATGCAAATATTTTCTTAAAATATGATGGGTAGTAATTGATAGTAAATATGTTATTTACATGAATATGAACTATTTTAAAGGATTTTATTTTTTGGTAGTTTCTTATGAAGCTTAACAATGAAAACTGCAAAAGTATCTAAAAATCATGGCATAAATATTATAACTGCATCAAAAAATTATGGAAAAAAATATGAGACAGTTATCCACATGGCATTGTGTTGTACAAAGGCTTATGACACTATTAGATTTTTTTTTAATATAATTTTTATATAACCAATTAGAAAAAACCAATTTACATTTAAAAAAATGAGTCGTCTTTAAGTTTCCAATGGATTTCAAATTAATCTTCTCCACCATCTCATGTTTCATTCTCCTAAAACACATTTGACCAAAGGATGGAGATAAAAATGTTGCAGTGAAATTTGAAATCACAAAACAGTTTGAGGCATTTGCAGAAAGCACGCCAATTCTACTAGTGAATAAAAATGTGCCTATGTATTATAGTACTATCAAACAAATTTATTGTTTTCCAACATAACATTTAAAAGTAAACCACAAATATCCATTAACTGTATCATCAAATTCCTGATGTTCTCTTTTCATTTATATAGAAAAAATGAAGTACATGTACACACTTGCAGCTTATCAGAAGCTGGAATAATTTTAAGCTCTCCTAACCCTAGCTATGGAAACCAATATAACCATAACAACAAAGTGCTCCACACTAGGAATCACATGTAACCAAACCTGTCCACTCCACCATAAATCGGTATGTCAGACAATAAACAAAAAGATGCAGTTTCTATCACAACTTTTTTTTGAAGCCAATTTCTATGTTGTCTCCAAGTTCTGTGATGTCAGTGACCCAATCATCTTTGGATAGAGGGGGACCCATTGAAGAATTTTTTTTGTATGTAACATGAAAATGCATTTTTCATCAAAGAAGATAATAAGATGTCAAGTAATAAATGCATCAGAATACAGAGAAGATCAATTAAAAGTCTCGTCCTAAGCACCTTGACTCATCTGATAAAAATAGTTATAGTGTGTCTTTGAACATCCTTCATCTGAAATCACATTAATTGGACGTTCCAGCCCTGCAAAAAATCCAGCACTACATTAACAACATGAACAACAACCAGTGCTAAATGTAAGGAGCGAAGACAATACAAACAACATGGAAATTCACCAATTTCCGTGATGTGAGTGGCCCAATCCTATTCTGGTCGAGGGGGGGGCCAATGACGAACTAGCTGTGTTTGTAAGATGACAACACAATTTCAATCAGAGAAAAAAATAACATGTCAAATAATAGATGCATCAGAATACATAGTAGATCAATCAACAATCTCGTCAAATGTACCTTGACTCATGCGATCAAAAGGTTGATTGTGGATCTGTGTGCATCCTTCATCTGTAATCCATTAATCGGATTTCACGACCCTGCAAACGTTACAGCACTACATTATTCTAAAAAAAATAGCAAAGATCAAATACATTGCAACAAGCTTGAAAAATCTACAAAGCGATCTAAACATAGCAACAAACTTGGAAGATCACGAATTTGATATAAACATACTGATATCGTCTCCCTATAGAACTTACTTGGAACAGTAGAGGAAGCTTTGTTGGAGGGAGGACGACCATGCCTGTTGAGGTGTGGAAACTGAAATTTCAGGTTCTTCAGCTAATTCACTGGTTGCAGAAGCAGTGTTAGTGATTTTGGAAATTGAAATTGGCTCTTGAATATATTCTGTTGTTTGAGGTGGATTTACTTCATGATAATCAGGATGAGTAATTATGGATGATTCTCCTAGTTCTGTTGATCTAATTCTACTGATAGTATGCGGTACCAGAGCTTTCAGTCCTTCAAGTTGGCTTGGTGTATACTCAGGGGTTTCCCCTGAAGTCTACGCGATTGTCTTGGTAATTCAACCATAATTAAAAATTATTGATCACACACAATCAAAGAAAATTTCAATTAAAACTCCTAAAGTCACTAAGGAAACAATCGAGTGATCAACCAATTATAAAATCTAGGAGATCAAACCACACACAAACAGTAGATTCCCACACTAAAAACACTAGTTGGTGATGAAATCCAACATCATAGTAATTTAATGCAGAAATGGTAGTTGGAACAGTTACCCCGACAACCTTTTTAATGAAACAGACTGGTGCAAGTTTCTCCACTTAAACCATCTCGAGTGAAGTTAACCCTCCGGAGAGTCCAAGTGAGTCTAGTCGACGTCTGCTCCAGGTACAGTGGGATCTTTCCTCCACCGTCACCTTAGGAAAAAATCTTAAATTTTATGGCCACTATGGTCACCAACAGGAACAAATATACCTGGGGGAACAGTCTACGATCCGATATACGCACAAGGGCAGAGTAACAAAGCTCAATCCCCTTGAAGGCTCCTTGACATAATCCAAGGTATACCGACAAGTGACCCAGGGCTCCTCGACAATGGTCAATCCGAGGTTTACCGTTGTTAATACGCGCACATCTTCTATCATTCCCAATGAGTTGGAATTGATCACCTCACTGGTTCGGATAAGATCTCGTGCTTGACTCCTTTAAGAGAAGCTTCCCAGAGCATACAAGCTACTATTGGATTTTTCCTACCGCAAGATTAACTACTTGTTTGTTTTAATTGTCTTGGAGAGTTAATTACTCCCTACTCCAAGACACTAGCCTAAGCTATGTTGGTGAAAAGAGTCCTAGAAATATAAAAATTACTAGATTGATTTTTAGTGTTTTAATAGGTTGTTTCTTAGGACAATAGGTGCGAAAGTGAAACTTTGATGATATGTAATGACCCGACTCAAAACACTAAAAATGCATCTATTATGAGAAACAATTCATTTCCTTTCAATGAATTCTATCTAAAAGAAAGAGTTGAGAGATGCAATCTTTTAAAACAATTATTTCCTTCAAAACAAGAATATATGAAAAGAAATCTTATTTCACGAGAACGCAAAATGACCAATTGCTCAAAAAGAAATCTCTTTATTATTCAAGATCAAAACTACAATCAAACATTCTCCAAAAGAAAACTACAATTCTAGAAATCTAGAAATAACACTCAAAACTAAAAACACTAATTTCGAGATCTAAAAATTCTAAGAATTAAATCTGAAATCAAAACTTTAAATATTTTGAGGACGTTTCGCTTAGTTTGTAATCTAACTAAGAAATAGGTGGACTACCCATTTGAGCACATTCTTTCACGGGACCAGCAGATTGCTCATAATCTCAGATTTAAGTTTTAGGAACTTCCCAACATCCTTGAAAAAGAATAAAACTAAGTCAAATGAGGGTTATGAAACTATAAAGTAAACAACACACAAAACCAAGTGAATTGATTAGTGCCATGATACATGTAACAAGTATTCATACAACTGAGATTTCTATTACCAGAGAATGCATTGAGTTTGAAAATTTTAAGATCCAAATAGATCTGCTCTCTATTGAATTCAGGAAACTCTTAAAAGAATAGGATGTGTAATTATCCCCATGTAGGATATAGGATTTTCCTTTGATGGGTGCACTAAGTTTTCCCTAATTGAAACAGTTGGTACTATGATTGTATTACTGAGTTGATCATATGTTGATGTATTTCTATAAGCCCTGTAAAAGTGATTGTGAGAGTATTTTTGTTCGTTGTTCATAGTTGATGATGTTCATGTGTTGATGGTTTGCTCTCATGTTTATATGATTCTCATGTAATTATGTATATAGATCTGATAATTTCTTGTTTAGCTGCTGGTTAATTAACACATGATTTAGTTAATTGTAAAGAAATGGAAAAATGGTGTAAAAGTTGATCCATTGGGCCACAATACTCCATTGGAAGTTTTCCCTAATTGAAACAATTAGTACTATGATTGATCAGTAATACAATTATGAGGAGTCTTTTGTTCGACGAAATGGAGAGTTATAAGACAACTCCGAGACTGGATCCTCTGGCGACCCCGCGGCTTTCTGGGTAGGAAGTGGACCCCATGCCCTTGCCTCTGCCACCTCCCTTCCTTCGCCACTTTCCCCTCTTCCAACCCGCACAACCGCAATTTAAAATTTTAATTTTCATTTGCCTGCTTTCATTCACCTGCCTACAGCAGTCTGGATAGCAGTAAAGTTTCTTAAGAAACAATACTCATAAAGCTTTTGAAGGGGATGCGATTCCAGCTTCTTCAGAAACGAATTAAACCATGGAATCTCGCCTTCATTCACTTGCCTGTAGCAGTCTGGATAGCAGTAAATCTTCTTAAGAAACAATATTGATAAAGCTTCTGAAGCAATGCGATTCCAGCTTCTCAGAAATGAATTCAACCATAAAATTTGTACATTCTGATGCTAGAGATGCTCTTTCTCAGGATATGCTAGAAGAAAATGAAATGGGTGATCATACAGATCTCAGCTTCATATAAATATATACTTATTTCACGGTGTATAGATATTTGGAAGGCCCATGGTGATGTATAAAAGGACTAGTGTTAACTTTTCAGTGCTTGGCCATTAAAATAAGTTGATATTTTATAGTATATTGAACTCTGCTGCACTTGTATGTATTATAAGTGGAGTGGTTCAATATTGCTACTTGTGTGCTCTTGGTCTTGGTCTTCAAACACGTATTAGTTCTATGAATATTTTAGTTTTTAGTTTTTTTTTCATTTCGTTCTTATAAAATTTCATGGAGATCTGAAGAAATCTAGTGCTCTCTCATTTTTCTAAGATTGGTAATTCTTGACCTTAGCAAAATCTCTATTTTTTTTCCTCAAAACATTCTCCAATCTCTGCCTCTCTTAAATTCCACTTCATATTTTCTACATGTTAAGTTTTTGGGTCCATGCAATCGAACCAACTGTTGGTTATACTTTCTTATAGGGGTTTGATGTAATCCCAATAAGAGTTGTAGCCTAGATTTTATTTTGAGTGGATACTAGCGTATCACTGTAAAAAAGATAGAGTTTCACCTGATGTATTCCATTAAGGGTGTGGACCTGAGAAGATAGTTGCAAAGAGATTTAAAATCATAGGAATCCACACAAATCATCAATTATGTGGCATATATAAAGAGGAAATATGAAAACATGCACTCACACAACCCTTCTCCATCAAACATTATGAGAATTAACAAGCAAGCAAAAACTTTTGTTCATTTGAAAAAACAAATCATATGAGTGGGAATAATTATGTATCAAAACTGATTATGTCATGATCCTATTTATAAAAATGGCATCATGCAATACATCTTCGAACAAAATATCAGAGGAGATATGGATCTTGGAAATGCATATAAAAAAAAATTCATGTAAACAAATTTTGTAATCAAATTAAGAAACAATTTATAAAAAATTTAAAAGTTACATGTGTATTTGAAGAAGAAGCCAAATACACATCCCCACCTTCATCCGAGGTGGTTTTTGCCTCTGCAGAAGGACCTTCATCAGATCCCTTTCCTTTCTCGGGAGCTTTAGATCTGCATTCCTTTTTGTAGTGTCCTTCCTTTCCGCATTTCCAGCACACCTTTACAAACTTTCCAGGAGATTTAGATCTCCCTCTAGATTTAGATCTCCCACTCGAAACCTTATTCTTGTTTCTGCTCTGGGACCTTCCTCGTACAGATAAGGCATCTCCATTCTGACCCTCCATATTTCTCCGTCTCATTTCCTCCGACAGCAAGGCTGAGACAATGTCATCAAAATTCAAGGTAGTTGTATTGCTACCTATTGCAATAACCAGACTATCCCACGAGTCTGGTAGAGAACACAACAAACTGATGCACTTATCTTCATCTGAGATTTTAATATCAACAGATGACTGCTGACTTACCACAGTATTGAAGGCGTTCAGATGCTCTGTCACCGAGTCTCCATCCTTCATCCTCAGGTTATACAGCTTTTTCCGCAAGAACAACTTATTCACCAGAGACTTAGATTGGTACAAAGTCCCAAGTTTTTCCCACAAGGTCTTCGTCGTAGCTTCCCCAGATACATTCAACAATACTGAATCTGAGACACACAACCGTATTGTGTTCTTAGCCTTCCGATCCAGTTTCTTCCAGTCTTCATCTGACATTGCCGTTGGTTTAGTACCTGGATCTACCGCGATCCACTGATCTTTATCCACCAGCAGATCCTCCATCTTGAGCTTCCACAACTCAAAACTCTGACCATTAAATTTCTCGATCTCTATCTTTCCGCCGCTCGCCATCTTCTCTCACCGCAAGAATCGATCACGCAGATCTCCCATCGCATGTGGTCTACCACAGCCCGCAGCAAAAACCCTCAACAACAAAGGCGTCCCCTGAAGCCAACAGTTTGAAGTCGAAACAACTCGATACCAAATGTAGGTGTTTTAACCCCAATGTAAATATTAATTATCTATACACGAATCTTATAACAGAAAATAAACAATAGCGAGAGCATAAAACATAAAACAGATAAACACAGAGATTTTCCCCTAGATCCCAAATTGGGACGACCAGCTTGATTTTTCATTATATTCCTTTTAGTGTTACAACACATATATATACATGACGAAGCATACATAAACCCCAATCCATTAACCCTGGATTAGAACATAACCGTAGTTCCCTGACCGGATCTACAAAATACCACGAGCCGAAAACCATCGTACTCCAAAACCATGTGCAAAATCATGCACAAAACCATGGACGCGGACTACCCACCGGAAATTAAGGACCAAAAATTTTCACCGGGGCGCTGCCCCGGACCCCAACAGGGGGGGCTATCGCCCCCCCCTGTGACCCCCCCATTGCACGTGCTTAGTCGTGGAAAGAATATAACACATACCCAACATGGGATTTGGTCAATTTTCATTGTCATTGTTAAAGGTCGAGAGGCCTTGTACAAATATTGTGTAGGTGATTTTCACGTAGGAAGGAAGAGAGGCCAATCACACAGTAATTCTAAGACCATGGGGCCATAGATCCATCATGTTGGTGTTCAAGGGCTGAGAGGCCAATCACACAAGAGATCCAATGTTGTGATGCCAAAAAAACATCATGTGTGTGTTGGATTGATCTAGATGGATATTGGTGGCCACCTACCTATTCCACTATGGATATTGTTTCTTTTAGTTTTTCAGTTTCCTTAATTGTATCACAATTTACTATTTTTTGCAGTTTTTTTGGGTCATGAACTTCCGAATCTGTTTTTAGGCCCTAAACTACACTTTTTTTGGAAATCGGGAAAATGTCAGTTTTTGACTAACATTTTCAATCAAAATTTTTAGTCCTTGGATAGAGATTTCTAACGAGGTATCGTGTGCGTCAAACAAAGATCGTATGCTAAAGTTACGACCCAGGGAAGTTGATGTACCAATTTACCCCAACGAGGCCCACTGTTTTGGCGCTTCATCTCCCAGGGTTAGGTTTTCAGATGTTCAAGGTTTTTTTTGTTTCTCAACCATAAATAGGTCCTCGAGCCTCATTGTAATACAATTCAGAGGCATGTATCTACCACATCTCTTCTCAAAGAGAAGTTATCATTACCTGAGCTAGTTTATTTCCATTCTGCATGTAAGCATATTTCAATTCTTTGATATTAATGAAATAAACTTTTATTTTTGTTGCATATCTTCATTTAAGTTTATATATGTATTATGTTGTGTTCCTGTATAAGTCTTGATCATGGAGGGTAGATAGGCCTTATGTGCTAGAATTCAAGGCCATGGACCATAAATCCATTACGTAGGTGTCGAGGGCTGAGAGGTCATAAAACTATCATGCATGAGCACAGGATCGAGGGCCATACATACATATTGTTGAAGTTTCAAGAACGAATGACCATACACTTATTATGTGGAGTATGGAAGGACTTCAAGCCATATATATTACCAAAGAAGAGACCTGAGTCATAAGGCATCACTTTGGGTATTGAGGAGGAGAAATAGAAAGCTGAAGGGTCTCTTCAAGAACCGAGTGGGTTGTTTGAGGGAACCAAGCAGTGAGAGGGCCATGATTATCTCCTTACGGTTTTCTCTATCAGTCTTCTAGACTTGTGGTAGAATGAATTAGTAATCCTCATCTATTTAATAAATTATAGGAATTCCCTACTTCATTTAATTAGTTTGCATGTCTTACAAATATTTTTAATGGAAAATATGGTGGAAATTATATAAAAGAATTGAAGTTTGTTCTTTTATCGTTTGACTTAATGGTGCTTGAAATTTTTTTAAGGGATTATTCTATTTTTACCTTATTTTGTGCATTGGGTATCTCACATCCGCCATCGAAGAATCCATATCAATGAAAAAAAAATGAATATAATTACTGGGAAGCCAAATTTCAATGAAAATGAATATGTTTAATCACCATCCATTTCCATGTTTGTAAAAATACAACCCCAATTGGATATGTTTGGCAATGGACTTCTCTTATGATATTGTCTTCCCAGGTTTCGTGGAGATTCAATTTCCAGTGATTTATAAACTTTCATTATCAATATATTTAATCAACCATACAATTAACATTAAACACCCCACTCTCTCTTTATACAAAATTAACTTATATTAACATATGTAATATTAATAAGCAATTTAGATCCATTTTAATTTCAGATTTCTGAAGCATCTAGCAGGATCAAGTATCTCAATGTTCAAATCTATTTTATGAGTGTAAACTTTGAGAAAAATTTTGCACCTCAAAAGATTTGATCTCTCTAAATACTTGATAGTTCCATAGTTAAGATGAATCTAGGCATTGGATAAATCTATAACTAATGAATCTCGACTAGTTTAATTATTAATAATTAATAATTATAATTATTGTGTTTCTTTTATTTTTTTAATATTTATTTTATTTTATTTTTTATATAGTTTGAATGAGTCAAAATTTTAATATAACATAGCCTTACAATATTTCTTTTATTGTTCTTATTATAAAATACAATTATCTTAGTTTCAATATATTTATAAAATTCAATGTTAAAAAAAAAAAAAAAAAAATCTTAAATTAATTTGAATTAATATTGTTATTGATTTTTTTTAGTGTAATTGTAACATACTAATACAATTTTTTTTAACCTATGCAATATTCCACTTTTGATAAAATTTTCCACTCTATAATGGATTTGCTTATATAGTTAGAGTCGGGTTAATATTACTTGCTTTCTCTCTCTATATATATAGGGTTATTATTAAGCACCCTTGTATAACACCCATTGTTATTATTATTGCATTGTTTCTTGACATATGTTAAAGTTCTTATGACAAGAGACATCCCAAACTATCTCGAAACTCTCCAGCTATATGCCACTTGGAACGGGTGACTTCGGTAATCACGAGATTCTGAATCCATAGTTATTAATATTTAGGGTTTGATCAACGGTCCAAATCAGAGAAGATGGTTAAAGGGTAACCACTTTCCAAACTTAGCATCATAAGTGCCTCAGTCATTCACCCTCCTATACCAAGATTTGCTTTACAACCCCTCTGGAGAAACCCTTGTTTCTATTGTCCTTGGATCTTTAATTCTAGTAGTAAATCATTACTCGATCAGGTAAATTGATAAGTATACAGTTGCAAAGTTCCTTTTTTTTTCCTAATCAGATGTCGGGTTTATTTGTTCCTCATTTTTTACCCTCGAACTATTGTTTCTAGTTGTTTTTTTTATCTGCTAGGGTTTTGCGGTGGTATTTAGGGTTTGATACAAGGAATGTTAATAGTTACTCGTACCTTTGTCACGGATCCATGCTTCCATTTAAGTCTTAATTTCATTGATGTGTTACAACAAATTTCCCATATGTAGGTAATTACAAAATTGTGTTTATCTTACCTATTCTCTTCATTTTGTTTGTAATTTTCTTTGTAGTTTTAAGTAACTTTGTCTAATAGAGGTCAAGAAGAGAGGGTATTATTCCAAGTAAACCCTTCTACTAGTTACTTATTTCTCTATTCATTTAATTTAGTTTAAGACTTGGATGGGTTTTCCCTAACATTTCTTGACAGGTATGGCTTCCTGTTGTAGTCTTTAGAAAATTCTTTGGGATGGTTCGGTGGCTTGTTTTCCCAAGATCCTTTTTCGACATCTTGCCCTCTACTCCTCTCCAGTTGCGGTCGAGAACTTTCCTAGCTAGGATTTCATACTAGGGTTTTTTGGTTACTTGATTCCAAAATGTTTTCTTAATGAAGATCAATATTGAGCTAGGGTTATGATAGTTGGATCCTTCAGGGTTATTATCATTTTAATGTGTATTTATACAAATTAATTGATATTCTCAATTAGATTGGCCTACGAACATTACTTATATCGAGTTAAACACAACATTATTTGTCATATACTATTATTATATACATATATTACTAGTCTAAATCTTCTAAAGATTTTTTTTTTTCTTTTTTATAAATCTTATTTTCTCGGTACGTTTTTTATCATTTCAACCATAACGAAGACTATAATTTTGAGTGTGGCATTTGATAAGTAATGATATTATGATATTCTCTGTATAGCGTTTTCCGGTTGAATTCTAATGTTTATACATACGTATAATGAATTCTCCATGCACATAGTATTTCCAGATAATTGGTCTCTGATTTTTTTCTTTAATTCTGCCTCTATATATTCATTAAATGCATATGATGACTATTATTTTTGGTTATTACAAAAATTTTGATAGAATTATATTTATTTTCTGAGACCGGCTGTGTGTATGAATGTAAGGTTAACATTATACATAATCTGTTTGTATTATGAAATCTATTTTAGAAAGTTATTACTCATTTGCAACAATATCATTCTTTCGAGTTTATCGGTTATTCTATATATATATTTCTCTCTCCTATAAAATGTTAAAAAAATTGATAACGTTTGGCTTTGTAGTCTTTTCTAATCAAAGAATATGTTTACTCTCGTCTCCTGTTATTAATATTTTTTTATTATTATTCTTATATGAGACTTCCCATAATAATTAATAATCTGGTGAGATAGGGACTAATCTTGGGATGTTGACTGTGTCGGCTTGGCCCATGAGCTAACCCTAATCTTATAGGGTTTTTCCATAATTCGTCTATTATTAATTTTTCCTCTTTTCTTTTAGTTAAGGACTCTAGAAAAATTAAAAATAAAAACAGTTCAAATTTAGTAAATATTACATTGCGTTGTAAATTAATTTTAGTCATGCGTATTTCTCCTAGTCCATACAACAGGTTTCTATTCTGAAACATTATCACAACAAAAACACAGTTCACACAATTTCCTAAAACATTCACAGTTTAAACACAACTATTCATAATTTTTAAATTATTGACCAACAGAAAAGTAAAATTTTATAATACTTGTATGCTTTCCTTTTTCTACTTATTCAAGCTATCCATAAATTCATAGGGGGGAGGATGCTCCACAAAACCTATGAGACCAATAACACCATTGTAACTCTCCTAAGCTAGCTTCACATCTAGGATAGTTCAAAACAATGACTTGCACAAATTCAATCCCAAAGACTATCTAATCATACGAGACTTAGTCTAGGGTTCTGAAATGGAGCACAAAGGCTTCAATTGGAATTCCACTGGCCAACCAACTCAAAAATTACTCATTTTGATAGTGTCTAGTCAGAATTTCTCTAATTCGTAGTCTCTCTCTCGTCTAGGTTTCCTCAGGTTCCTCTCTTACCCTCTTGGCTCACTCTTCCCATTGAGAAGTTTTATTCCCAGGAAGAATTTTTGGAAGGTAACCACCTCGCCCATAAATATTTACAACTACCTAGAATGTGAAATTTCTCAACATTACTTCCTAATGTGATTTTATGGATAACTGCATAAATAGTTTATGCATTAATCAATTTAAACAAACATTTCCTTCTAATAATTATTTAGCCTTCACATTTCCCACAATACAACATAATCTCTTTTCTAAGTGCACTAAATACATATTTACAAGTTTACTAGGGGGTATTACATCTCCACCACACTCCCCCCCCGCCCCTCCCGACTAAAACACCATTTTCATTGTTTCATAGCTCTCAGGACGAGCTAGGCTACACTTCTCTTATAAAATTTCCATCTCCCTAGGTAGCCTATTATAGGCTAAAGCACCTCCACTGCACATTAACTTGGGTGATAGCTCACTTTCGTAGCATTATTTCTCTCCAATCAAGAATACATAGTGGCTTGAAGGGAAATTCCATATCTAGGTCAACCTACATTCGCAATCATTAAGGTTGTCATTAGTTTTCATTAACCAAGAAGTTAAGAAATTTACATATATCTTTAATCCATTCATTGTTTACCTATATACCATGCCAATTAAGAATGTGTTTAGGATCATAAATATACATTTTCAGTAAAGAAACATGGAATATGTTATGTACACATATGTGACTAGGTAAGGCCTATTGATAAGCAACAGGTCCAATTCGGGCAAGAATTTTAAAAGGCCCGCAAACCGGGGAGATAATTTTACATAACCTCCGCACCGCATTGTACTCTTTTTGGGTTTTACTCTCACATACACATGATCCCTCACCTAAAATTACTGGTAACTTCACTTGTTTCCTGCATAAGTCATTTATCGATATTGAGTAGGCTTTAATTTAATTCACACCTTCTTGATATTTTTAGTATTTTAGGTCCCAACATTTGTTTTTCCATAGGACTACTCCAATTAACATGTTTTTAACATCTTTTCCGATATAAAAATTTGAACGAGATCATCCTTAAAGAGCCATGGTAGTTATTATTATAGGAAAATTCTAAGAAATGAAGGTAGTCTTCCCATTTGCTTGGATATTGCATCACGTACAATCTTAACATATCCACGATTACTTTTTTTACTTGTTTAGTTTGTTCTTTCATTTGAGGATGATATGCAGTACTGAATTTTATTCGAGTACCCAATCCTGTAAAAAGAGGCTTCAAAAAATGTAGACGTAGTTTCACCTCTATCAAAAAATACTACTTTAGGTATACCAAGCAATCTAAAAATTCCTTCATAAAAATATCAACAATCGGAACTATTTTATAATTGTATTTCACTAGAACAAAATGTGTAAATTTTCTTAACCTATCCACTACAACCATAATATAATCATTTTCCCTCTTGGATTTAGGTAAACCAAGACAAAATCCTTAACCTGTTGATATTCCAAGAATTTTTTTAGGTATTCTGCTACTTCTCTTTTCATATCAGGCCAAAAATAGTCTTTTCTTAAAGCAGTGATTATTTTTTGATAACCATGGTGGGAAACATTTATGGTACTCATCTGAAATCAACTGTTTAATGATTTACTAGTTAGGAACATAAATTTTGTTCCTATAAATCAACATATTTTCTTCATTAACATCATATCCTAGCTTTTTTTCATTATTTCCCTTTTGTTTTACTTGTTGCCAAAGAAATTGATATTATAGATCTCTTTGAACAACATCTTTAATCTATTCTATTAAATCAGAGTCAATTTAACTAAATGAAGTTTCATAGACATAATTTATTTCTTTGCGCAAAGAGTATGCCACCCGGTTCTCTTTACCTTTCAGATGTTTTATATCAAAATCAAATTCACTCAAAAAGGTAGTCCATCATGCATGTCATGTGTTTAAAGTGGGGTGTTTAAAAAAATTAGAATACTATTACCAAACATCAAAATATTTTTTTTTCCAAGTAGATAATGTCGCCATACTTTTAATGGATGGACTACTGTTGTCAATTCTAAATCATAGGTTGAATATATTTGTTCATGTTCTTTTAAATTTTGATGCTCATTAGCTACTACTTGTCCCTCTTGCATTAACACACCTCCTACCCCTTCCTTACAAGCATCCTTGCAAACAAAAAAATCCTTTTCTGGATTTGCAATCCTCAAAATGGGGGTTGTAGTTAATAATTTTTTTAATTGATCAAAACTATTTTGACACTAAGTTGTTCATAGAAAAATTTCCCTTTCTTTTCCAGGGAAGTAATGGGCTAGGCTACCTTTAAAATCCTTCTATAAAATGATTGTAATACCTGGGTAACCCAATAGAATATCTAATGTCTGCTACATTTTTAGGATCATACCACTCCATGATAGTTTTAATCTTTTCAAGGTCTACAACTATCTCCTCATGAGTGATGATGTGTCATAAATATTGGATCTAGTCCTTGTAAAAATCACATTTACTATACTTACAGTATTGTTGGTGTTTCTGCAATGTCTACAGTACTATTTGTACATGTATCTTATGTTATCCAATATTCTTTGAATAGATAAGGATTCCATAAACAAAGAATAACATGAATTTATAGAGGTATGGACTGAATATTTTATTCATGAGGCACATAAATGCCACTGGGGAATTAATAACCCCAAAAGGTAAAACTACAAAATCATAATGTCTATAGGCTAGTTCCAAAATAAATTTTACATATATCCTCTTTCTTGATTCATATTTGGTAGTACCTAGGGCGCAAATCAATCTTAGAAAACATAGTAGTTCTATTTACTTGATCGAATAGATCATCGATCTTGGGTAGAGGGTAATATTTTTTAACAGTTACTTTGTTTAGTTGTTAGTAATTAATAAAAATCCGCAAAGTATCATCCTTCTTCCTAACAAAAATTACAATATCTCCCAAAGGTGACAAACTTGGGAAGATACACTTCTTTTCCAGCAGCTCCTGCAACTACATTTCTAGCTTAGTAAGTTTTGGTAGGCTCATATTATAGGGTGCTCTAGTACTAGAGAAGCTCCCAAAATCAATTCAATAGTAAAATATATGTCTTTCTTACGAGGCAACCTAGGGATTTATTCTAGAAACACATCAATAAAGTCGTGTACAATTGGCAGATTTTCTAAGCTTGCAGTGTTTAATTTGGAATTAGTATACCCCACTTGAACAACATATATTTGACATCCCTTTCCAATGCACTTTCCTAACTTTGAGGTTGTAATTGGCCTCAATTTCAAGAGTCTTTTGATTCCTTATGTTCCTTGCCTAACCCGTTCTTCATCAATGATGCTAATAGTTTTATCCTAACACTTTATAAGAGACTAGTGTCTTTCGAGCAAATCCATGTAAATTAACATGTCATAAGACCCTAAGGGTAAAACATTTAAGTTTTATTTTATAAGCTAATCTGCCAACTTAACATGGAAATTCTCCACATTCAATGTTACTCTCTTTTTTGGCCCAATCGATAACTACACTAGCCACGTGCGTTTAAATTTTATTACTTGTAAATGACATAAATCCACTATCTTTGGATTTATATAACTCAAACTCGCTCTAGGGTTAATTAAAATAGACACAAGGTAGTTAAATTTTTTACCTTTGAGCTCCACCATTCTCGGTTGATATTATACTTGATGGTCTTCTAATGCAACATTAATCATGGGTAAACTCCTTGTTATTTCCACTATTGTGGATGTTTCTTGGATATTTTCCACTTGCTCTATCCTTTTACAGTATGTGCAATTTTTAACATAGTGGGGTTCCCCACATCCCCAACATTGCACTGGGGGTCTCGATGATTGATCAAATTCAGGTTTATTTGACTTTTCTACTAGTTTAAATTAATTTTAGCAGGTTGGGTTTATCTTGATTTCTTCCTGAAATTTTACTCTATTCATTTTTATGTGAGCTCCTATAATTTGAGAATTTTGCACCTTTAACATTCTAAGAATGTTTCTGCCCCTTTTTTCTAGCCACTTTTCAATATTATCCCTTTTTTTATTCATCTCTCAATAACATATTCGTGCTTTGCGTATCACCCCATCTATAGTTTTAGGATTATCAAACTCTAGTCGCTCTTTCATAAATGTAAGCAAACTACTCATAAATATCTACACTTTAGCCTTCTCCTCACATATGTGAAGAAAATATCTGAACATATAGGTAAATTTTTCTATGTATTCATCCATAGATAAACAACCCAATCGAAGATAATGAAATTATCTTTCCTTTTCATTGTAGAACCATTCATTCAGATAATTGTTCCTAAAGTATTGTTGAAACTTCTCTCAGGTAATTCCTTGTTCATTAACTTGCTGAAATTTTTTAACCTCTTCCCACCATAATGTGGATTTTCCTTGAAGTTGGTAAATTTCCATTCAAGCCTTCAAATTGTCATCATATTCATAGATTTGAAAATATTTGTTAATATTTACTAACCAAGCCTCAACAACCTCCTTATAATCGCCATAAAATTTTAGGTGTTTGATTTTCCTAAACTCCCCTTGTAGTTCCAACTTTTGTCTTTTTTCTCCCTTCTGTACTCTTTCTCGAGAAGCATTTCCATATTCTTCCTCCTATGTTTCCCTTCCACCCTTTGATTCTGGTGTAAGGATTTTGTCAGAAAGGTTGTTTTGTCTTCGCCTATGTGATTATTCCATATTACCATTATCAATAGTTGGGAATGAATTTCTGTGGTTCTACCTATCTGTTAAAATTTTAACAATCATTTATTGATATCGCATTAAATGTTTTCATTATTAGTTCTTATTTTAGCCATTTCTGCTCTAAGATGTTGCACTATTTCCCTCAACATTGTAGTAGTGGTCTAGGATTCATCCCTTAACTGGACGCACATATGTGGGTTAGGTCCTTCCAATGGTATTGCATCGGGCTCGTTTGGCAGTCTGCTAGGTGGTGTAGTCATCTTGTCACTACCTCTTCTCATTTCTATGAAACAAGAAACACAATTTTGTTATCAATGTGGTTACCCTACATAGGCCATAATGCAATTTTCATGGCTTTGAGACCACCTATAACATACACATACAATTTGTTTTTAACCTATGCAATATTTCACTTTTGATAAAAATTTCCACTCATTAATGGATTTTCTTGTTAAATATATATGTATATTTTGTAAATAGTTCGAGTCGGATTAATATTAAATTTTTTCTCTCTAAGTGTTATCTTCTCTCTCTCTCTCTCTCTCTCTCTATATATATATATATATATATATATATAGATATAGAATATTGGTTAAGTGCCCTTGTCTAACATCCAAGGTTATTATTATGGCATTTTATTTCGACATATGTTAAAGTTCTTGTGACAAGGGACATCCCAAGCTATCTCGAAACTCTCTAGATGTATACCACTTGGAGTGGGTAACTTTGGTAATCACAAGATTCTGAATCCACGGTTCTTAATTGTTAGGGTTTTTATCAATGGTCCTAATCAAAGGAGGTGGTTAGAGGGTAACCACACTCCATAACTGGCACTACAAGTGCTTCACTCATTCACCCTCAAGTGCTGAGATTATCTCTGCAAACCCTCTAGAGAAACTCTTGTTTCTGTTATCCTTAGATCTTTCATTTTGCTGCTAAATCATTGTTAAGTCAGGTAAATTGATAATTATATTGTTTCAAATATATATATATATATATATATATATATATATATATATTCCTATCAGATGTAGGGTTTATATGTTTCTTAGTTTTACCCTCAGCCTGTTGTTTCCAGTTGTTTTTTTTATATATTGGGGATTCACAATGGTATTTGGGGTTCAATACCAGGAATTCTGAGAGTTACTCATACCTCTATCATGACTCTATGCTTTTATTCAAGTCTCAATTTCGTCGATGCATTACCATGAATTCACCTATCTACAGGTAATTACACAACTCGGTTTATCTTACTTATTCTCCTGGCTTTATTTGTAATTTCATTTATAATTTTAAGTGAGGGTTTTTTATAGGAATGTGAATGGGAGCAATCAAGGACAGAGGGTATCGTTCTAGGTAAACTAGTCTCCCAATTACTTGTTTATATATTCATTTCATTTAGTTTAAGACCTTGATGGGTTTTCCCTAACATTACCTCTATTTCTTGATAGATATTCCTTCCTGTTATAGTCTTTAGCAATTTTTTTTGGAGGATTCGATGGCTTATTTTCCTTGGTCCTTTTCTGACATATTTCCCTATGATCCTGTCCAGCTGCAGTCGAAAACTTTCCCTGCTAGGGTTTCATACTAGGGTTTATCGAGTTACTTGATTCCAAAACATTTTCTTAATGAAGCTCAATATCGAGCTAGGATTATGATACCGATACCCTTCAGGGTTATTATCATTTTAGTCTCTATTTATACAATTTTTTTGATATTCTCAATTAGATTGGCCCGTGTTCATTACTCCCATCATGTTTTAAACTCAACATTATTTGTCATATACTGTTATTGTGGTGTGCGTGTGTGTTTGTGTTTATATATATATATCCTGTGCTTTCCTACTTATGAAAACTATCGATATATACATATATTATTGGTCTAAAACTTCTAAGGAAACAAACTTTGTTTCCTTTTTATAAACCTTATTTTCTTGGTACGATTTCAATTGGTCCAACCATAACAAAGACTATACTTTTGGGTGTGACATTTGATAAGTTATGATATTCTCTATATAGAGTTTTTCAGTTGAATTCCAGTGTTTATACATACGTATAATGCAGTATTCACGAACATACTATTTCCAGATAATTGGTCTCTGATTTTTTTTTAGGTCTAGATTTCTATATTCGTTAAAATCATATGATGACTATTATTTATGGTTATTATAGAACTTTCGATAGAATTTGGATAGAATTATCCTTATTGTCCAACATTATTTTTGTGTACAATTATAAGGTTAACATTATACATAATGTTTTTGTATTATGAAATTTATTTTGGAAAGTTATTACTTCGATGCAATAATATTATTCTTTTGAGCTTATCATGTATTCTCTCTCTCTCTCTCTCTCTGTCTCTCTCTCTCTCTCTCTCTCTCTCTCTCTCTCTCTCTCTCTCTCTCTCTCTCTCTCTCTCTCTCTCTCTCTCTCTCTCTATATATATATATATATATATATATATATATATATATATATATATATATATATATATATTTCATGCTCTTGTACAATGTCAAAAAACTAATAGCGTTCGACTTTGAAGTACATTCTAACCACAATACATGTTTACTCTCATCTGATGTTATTAGTAAAAAAAAATCTTCTTTATACGAGACTTCCCAAAATATTCGGGTGAGATAAGGAATATTTTTGGTCTGTTGAATCCATTGGCTTGGCAAAATTACTAACCCAAACCTCACAAGGGTTTTCCATAATTCCTCTATCGTTATTTTTTCCTCTCTTTTTTTTTAGTTAAGGACTATAGAGAAAATAGAAAGTAATTCAAATTCAATAAATATTACATGGTGCTGCAAAAAAACTTAAGTTATGAGTATTTCCCCTAGTCCATACAATAGGTTTCAATTCTAAAACATTATCACAACACAAACACAGTTCACACAGTTTCCTAAAATGTTTCACAATCTAAACACAATTATTCACTGTTCTTAAATCATTGACCGACAAAAAAGTAAACTTTTATAATACTTATTTGTTTTCCTTTCTCTGCTTATTGAAGCTAGCCACAAATTCATAGGGGGAAGGCTGCTCCATCCAACCCATGAGACCATTAATACCACAAGAACTCTCCCAAGACAACTTCGCATCCAAGATAGTTCAGAAAAATGACATGCAAAAATTCAATCTCGGAGACTATATAATCCCAACCAGACTTAGTCTAGGGTTCGCAAGCTGAGCACACAGGCTTCAGTTGGAATTCCACAGGCTAACCAGGTCAAGAATTCCTCACATTGACAGTATCCAATCAGAAGTTTTCCAATTTGCAGTCTCTCTCTCCTCCATGTTTCCTCGGGTCCTCTCTTACCCTCTTGGCTCCGTCTTCCCATAGAGAATTTTTATTCCAAAGGAGGAATATGGGCATGTAACCACTTTTCCCATAATTGTTTCCAACTACCTGCAATGTGAGCTTTATAAGCATTAGTTCCTAATGTGATTTTATGGCTAACTACTTAAAACATTTATGCATTGGTCAATTTAAAAAAACATTTCGTTATGATAATTTTTCGACCTTCACATGGCCCACAATACAACATTGTTTTTTTTTCTTATTGCTGTAAATAAATATTTGCAATTTTACGAGAGTGTGTTACAATAATATTAAATTTAATATTTTTTAATTTTCCATCACATTTTCCTTGTGTATAAATTTAATTGGAAATTTTATTCTTCTTAAATAAAAAATTTTATACTTTATTTTAATTAGAAAAATAAAAATATTTGATAGATGTTTGAATTTTATATAACTAAAGAAATTAAGTAAATAAATAAATTTATACTATATTTTTTTAATTACCATGCTTGTTCTTGCATCCCAACCTACTCTACTCCCTTGGCCCCCACTACCCCTGTCCCTCCTACAAACTTCATTGCTTTGCATTTCGTTCCATGATTTTGTTAAATTGTAGCTATAAAATGCTTCATTTAGCTTGTGCCTTATTCAAATGAAGAAATTCGAATTTTCACTTCAGCAAGATGACTTCAGTTTTATTTCTCATGAGTGATATGGCCAAGTCACTCAATTAAGTCAGTAAATTCAAGTTTGTGGGAAAGAAGTAGAGTTGTGCATGAGTTGATTGCTAAGATATAGAAATCTAGTGGATTTATAGTTAGTGGAACTTAGTTCTCTGAGATATAGTCATGAATAGAGTCAATACGAGTTCAATTGTGTAGTTGTAACTATTGTTAACTCACTTATCTCTCAATTAACTATTCAATTTACTAAAAATATCCATATTCATGTATGAAATTCAGATTGCCTAGTTGAGTGGAGGAAAAAGGCATGAATGTAAACATTATTATATACTAGTGAGTGTACAGTGTTTTCATGTAGCATATGAGCTAATTTCCGCAAAATTGTGTAAGGAAATAAGACTGAATGTAGGCAAAATGAGTGCAGACACCACAAGTGTAGGCAGAGTGCGTGCACAAAAAGTAAGTGTAGGCAACGTGAGTGCAGACAGAGAGAGCGCAGGCTCAGTATTTTCCAGAGTAGACTCGGGAGGATATCAATATTGCAGTGCAGGTTGAGCTTCAAGGATTGAAGTTTTCATTGTAATAGATCATTGTACTCATCTAATATAATACAAACAAAGGAGGATTTTTTTCACAGTTGGGTCCCCGAGTAAAAAAATTTGCTCCTTGTGATTGAATGATTGTATTTGTTTCTATTGTATTTTTTCCCTTCTGCAAATTAATTAGAAAAAATTATGCCCATTGTTCAATGTGATTTCATTAGTAGCTGAAAATTTTGAGTTAATTGTATGAGAACACGACTGGGCATGACATAGTGGTCATGGATGGGGTCGTGACCAACAACTCACACCCCCAACAATGGAATAATAAATGTCTCTTTTTGATAATGACATCCCTGCCCACATTCTTCGACATGTAATAAGTCTAGAAGTTGAGTAAGTTCATCGAGGGGAGGAATTTTCTCTGGGCTCTTTGCAATCTCCTTTCCTATCACATCCTCACACAAGAATGAGATCGCTCGAGTGCTGCTAGAAGGATTTCCAAACTCAATTCCCACTCTAACAATCGTTGCTCTTCCCTCTGCCATCTCTCACATGACCTTGGCATAAAATTCCCTCCGAAACTTCCCAAATCATCCTCTCATGGTCCTTCTGCCTCTATTTCAGTCCCTCCTGATTCCTCCTCATCATCCACCATTTACGATGCTAGTTGTAATTATTCATCTAGTGGATTGTGGAACGTGTAACTAACTGGAAAAATATTCTCTCCCCCTCTCGCTAGTCCATACAATTGCTTAATGATGGAAGAATCCCCTAAAGCTGACTCTTATAAACCTTGAAACGTAGAGGTTGTTGGTCCAACTGATGATGAACGTGCATATCAACAACACATCAATGCTCACTTCATCTTACACAATTCCAAATCAGCTTGACTGATGTAGGAGCATCTCGCTCAAATGTTATTGGGAGATTTAAGAGGTCTTATGTTTTCAAGATATTTGGTTCTCTAAATGTATTTTTAAATGCTTTGAGTGATTTAGAGTAGGATTTAATTAATATTGTGAGCATAATTGTAAATTCTCCCGAATGTTAGAGAACATGGGAGAATTTGATAGTTGACAACTCATAGTTGTTGAGAGATTTGAGAAATTATTGTAAATCCTAGTTTAGGAATTGGTTTCATGAATTTATGGGATTAGAGAGGATCCTTAGGGATAAAAGAGAATATTTTAGGAATTAATGAGGACTTAGAAGAATTAGGGATTTGTTGAGTAAATTAAGGATCCAAACCAAAATTGGTTTAGAATCCATTTGGTATAAATTGTAAGCCTCGAAGGCATGAAAAAAAGAGATAGGCATAGAGATTTAAGATTTAGATCGAGAGGAAAGATTGGATGGAAAAATAATTGAATAGAAGAATATTGCAATTCCTCTGTACCTGTGTGAATAGAGGTATAATTGTCAAATTCTAGATGTTCATGTATTTTTGAGATATTACTGAATTTGGTTGAATCCAATTTTAGTTTGGTTAATTGATGTCTCTGTGTGTGTAATTGCCAAATCTGGGAGGTTATAATCATCCTTTGAAATTTCTAAGTTGATGATAATTCAGGTCAGATCCAAGTTAATTGATTGTTGTTTGTATTTTTTTCTTTAAAATTTCTACATTCACTGTAAAAGAGAGATGGTTCAGTTGTATTAAAAAGTTATCATTTGTTCATATAAGAAACTGTAGTTTCTTTTCGGAAGTGTAAAATTGGGAGATTAAAAGAAAATGGTACGTTGTAATGCGTGAAGGGTCAATGGAAATCACCACCATTCGATTACAATCCAACAGCAATCGCATTTTTAGTTGCAAGGAGGTTAAAGTTTCGAATGGACCCGAAGAAATCTTAAGCGGAGTTTTGGATTCCACAACATCACAACCGTTCATTTGGTGAGAGATCCAATGAATATCGTAGAAATAGATGTGCATATGTTAAAGGAGTTTTTGGATGTGATAATTTTATAAAAAACATTTTAATGTTGTTTTGGGTCCGTCACAAAAATAAATTAAGTGAAGTATTGTGATTGTTGGCTTAATATGTGATTCTACCATCACTAAAAAAAAATTAGTGTTTTGAACTTGTGGTGAAATAAATAAAGGAGGAAACGTGAGAATGACCTACAAAGGTATAAAATGGGTGTTAACAAGATTTGAAATCCATGGGTAATTATATTTGTATAAAAGAAATAGTCCGATTAAGAGCTTCAATTAATAATGATAAAGTTTGATTTTGGGAAAAACATATACACATGCATTTCGTATGCATATTGTGGGTTGGTGCAGCTTAAGCTGCACCATTAGTGGTATCAAAGCCAAAGTAAAAAGATTAAAATTAAAAGTTAAAATTGAATTGTGAGGAATGCAATTGAAATTGCAAGAAAGGGTGATCATAATAAAGCAGAAAGGGATTCTTCGTGCAGCTAAGTGAAGTATGAACAGATTGAGATTTGCCTCAAGATAGTGAGTTATTGCAGCCAGAGAAATTTTGCAGAAGAACAAGCATGATTGCAGATGGTAGACTGTGACAAAAAAGGAATATTGTTTTCTACTTAGAAATAATTTTTTGAGAAGTTTTGATATTGTATTTACACAGATTGCATGAGAAAGAGATAAATTGTGTTATGATTGGTGAGGTATATGCTTAAAAAGAAATTAAAATTCTGTGTAAATTCTAATCTAAAATTGATGTGGATTGAAGTCTTGTTCAGAATTGATTGTTGTGACAACATCTGAATGTTGAAAGAATACATAGAACTACAGAACCTGATTCACGGGAATGGTAAAGGCCAGCAAATAAGGAGATCCTAAAGACATGTGATGTTGGGAAGATGGTATGGATAAGTTTTTATTAATTGATGATATTTTACAGATTGAATAGATCAAGGGAGTGCAAAAGTTGCATGTTTGCAGGAGACAATTAGCCGAGACAAAATTTAATTACAAAGGTATGAAAGTTTGTAGTAGTTGAATGAATGGAAAAATTTGGCACAAGACTACAGCAGTAAAAATGTAGGAATAACTTTTGGAAGTTCTTAAAATTGTAGCGGAACCTTATTCCATCTGAGGCTTGGAAAAGATAAGGACAAAGAGACCTTAAGAGAAGTGAGTGTAGCAACCATAGAGCGAGCAAGTTTGCTCAGTGCAAGTTCTAGGGAAAAGAAGACTTGGAAACAAAATAGAGTAGAGGTTTGGTGATCAACTGAGAAGGAAGTTGATTGGTTACAGGTGTAGAAGCTCACACAGAAGCGAATATGGCTATGGAAATTCATAGGGAAGGTTCAGAAGAAGGCTACAAGATGAAAGAAGGAGTGCTAAAAAAATATGCAAGAACCGGATGAGTCAAGATGAGCTTGACAAGGAGTTGGTTGAGATAAGAAAAGAACTCGATGAGTTAACAATGCTACTAGAGGAAAACCAAAGACAAGGTTGGGTCTTGAAGAAAAAGACAGTGAAGTGGTCTAAGTTATAGAGAAGGCTACGACAGAGACAAGTGAAGTGGTTGGTTGAAAAACTCAGAAAAGCAGAAATGGAAGTTTCCATTTGTGGACCAGAACAGGATGAAATTCTGGGTGAAGATGACAATGAGAAAGATTCCATGGACTATTGGAATAGTCTAAAACAATTCAAAGATATGTTGACAAGGGAAGCAAATGAGGCTATGGAGCCTTGTATTTTTAAATCTCAAGAATTGCAGAAGATGATGGACATTCTTCTGAAACTGTCACAAATATGAATAAAGCTCTTGAGGTGAAGTATGATGGAGAATGATTTTTAGAGGAAGAAGATATTGATTTATTGCAGCAAAAAGAATTCATAGATGAATTTATGTATGGTGTAAGAAAACCAGTTAAAGCTGTTATGGAGCAGAAGCATAATGAAAATGCCATAGTGATATTCCAAGGAGGTAAAAAAATGAATTTGTTTAATGAAATTGATGAAAGAATTTTGCAATGTGATGATACAGAAAACATGATAATTCAAGAGGACTGCCAGAAGAAGAGTGAAACTAAGAATGAAGATTGTGAAGAAATGCTGGAAAGATTTCACATGAAAATGGAGTTCTTGGAAAAATGGCTCAAGGAACCAGAAGGAGGAATGAAGCTTGCAGAACCTGATAAAGAAGAAATTGTAGAGTTAAGTAGATGTTTTAACTCTTAAATTAATAATGTGGATGTAGGTACAGAAGACAACATTGATAAATATGAAGTTGAAATCAGAGGAATTATGCAGAAGATATTTAATATCAGAGAGAAGACTGAGATAAATTTTCAACTGGCATTGTTGATAGAAATGTTCCTGAAAAGTAAGGAGACCAAAGATACAGCTACATAATAGGAAAGAAGGAGAAATGGTATAAGCTACCAGAGCAGCAAGTGGATATGCAGTTAATAAAGGAGATGTGGAAGCTTGGGCAAATTATAGATGTTCTATTGAGGACAGAGAAACTCAAAGGAGTGGAGCTACAACAAAATGAAATTTCTGGATAAGAACAAGTTTCTTTTGAACTTGAAGATAGAGCAGTGATTTTTGAATCATCAGTTGAAGCAACTAAGTCTTATGATTTTGAAATTGACAATTTTTGTATGTTTTCAGATAATGTCATGAGAGAGAGAGAGAATTTGAGTTTTGAGGAAGCTCATACACAATTGGAGGAACATACTATTTTACAACGTAATGCTAAATTTAAAAACAAAGGAAGTTTGACTCACAATGATGACCAAAAGCAAGAAGAAGGATCAAAGGATGCCAAGTAGTCAAATGATATGCTCGAGGAATTTGAGACGAAGAATATTAAAGATTTTCTAAGTCGTATAGAAGACTTGGAACAGAAAAGAGACTTGATGACAGAATCATCAAACAAGAATTTCGGGTTTTGTGATAATAAAACTGAAAATTTGAGTGTGATTGCAGGTTTTGAAGATTTTACAGGTGATAGACAGTTACTGGAAGTTGTCATAAAGATGAAAGAAGAAAGAGAAATATACACAAACATTTGAAAGAGTCAAGATCATAATTGTATTCTGATGGAAGATAAGGCTATGTTTTCTAATGAAGTTAGTCAAGGGAAAACATATGTACAGTTGGTTAGTGAATGGGAGTAATTGGAGAATTAGTTGAAAGCACCAGTAGAGAAGAAAGAACCTGAGGAATATTGCAAAGAATCTACAGCAGTGAAATAAAATGTTACTATAGTCAGGGAATGGAAGAGCAATTTATTTTTTTCAAGTAAATTTGCAGAACAACAATTGGATATTGCAGAGGATAATATCTTTAAAGATATTCATGAAGTTTGGGAGGTAGAAATATCTACAACAATATTTGTAGAAGTTGAAGAAAAAGAAGGCAACAAGAGTTTTGAAACTCATACACAAGGAAAAGGACAATAGTAGCAAAGTAATTTGGATAGAGAAATAAAAAATTTGATGAAGCTGACAGAAAATAAACATAAGGAAAGAAGATGTAGACATAGAATCACGTGGATAAAAATTTGGACTGTAAAAAACATTAAAGGAAAAGCCAATGTAATATTGCAAACGATGATATGGCAACCAGGAGAAGCAAGGAATAACAACAGAATATTTAAACAACAGTTCAGAGAAGTAAGGAAATCACTGAAGAAAAAATTTTGGAATCCTGGAGGTAGCAAGTTGTTGAGACTTGTGGTTGTTGCATTATTACAGAAAAGCAACAGACCTCATAGACAGGAGTCTATGAAAATTTTCTACATGGGGAGTCTGAAGCAGGAGAATCCTGCTCAAATGTTATTGGGAGACTTAAGAGGTCTTATGTTTTCAAGAGATTTGGTTCTCTAAATGTATTTTTAAATGCTTTGAGTGATTTAGAATAGGATTTAATTAATATTGTGAGCATAATTGTAAATGTTCCTAAATGTTAGAGAACATGGGATAATTTAATAGCTGAGAACTCATAGGGATTGAGAGATTTGAGAAATTATTGTAAATCCTAGATTAGGAATTGGTTTCATGAATTTATGGGATTAGAGAGGATCCTTAGGGATAAAAGAGAATATTTTAGGAATTAATGAAGACTTAGAAGAATTAGGGATTTGTTGAGTAAATTAAGGAACTAAACCAAAATTGATTTAGAATCCATTTGGTATAAATTGTAAGCCTCGAAGGCATGAAAAAAAGAGATAGGCATAAAGATTTAAGATTTAGATCGAGAGGAAAGATTGGATGGAAAAATAATTGAATAGAAGAATATTGAAATTCCTCTGTACCTATGTGAATATAGGTATAATTGTCAAATTCCAGATGTGCATTTCTTTTTGAGATATCACAAAATTTGGTTGAATCTAGTTTTGGTTTGCTTAATCGATGTCTCTATGTGCGTAATTTCCAAATCTGGGAGGTTCTACTCATCCTTCAAAATTTCTGAGTTGATGATAATTCACGTCAGATCCCAGTTAATTGATTGTTGTTTGTATTTTTTTCTTTAAGATTTCCGCATTCACTGTAAAAGAGATATGGTTCAGTTTTATTAAAAAGCTATCAGTGATTGATATAAGAAACTGTAGTTTCTTTGCGGAAGTGTAAAAGTGGTGGATTAAAAGAAAATGTTAATGTTGTAATGCATGAAGAGTCAACGGAAATCGCCACCATTCGACTACAATCCAGCGGAAATCACATTTTTAGTTGCAAGGAGGTTGAAGTTTCGAATGGACCCGATGAAATATTAAGTGGAGTTTTGGATTCCGCAACATCATAACCGTTCATTTTCTGAGAGATCCAACGAATATCGCAAAAATAGATGCGCACGAGTTAAAGGAGTTTTTGGATGTGATAATTTTATAAACAACATTTTAATGTTGTTTTGGGTCTATCACAAAAATCAATTAAGTGAAGTATTGTGATTGTTGGCTTAATATGTGATACTACCGCCGCTGAGAATATTTTAGTGTTTTGAAATTGTGGTGAAATAACTAAAGGCGGAAACGTGAGAATAACCTACAAAGGTATAAAATGGGTGTTAACAAGATTTGAAATATGTGGGTAATTATATTTGTCTAAAATAAATAGTGTGATTAAGAGCTTCAATTAATAATGAAAAGGTTTGATTTTGGGGCAAGCATATACACATTCATTTCGTATGCATACTGTGGGTTGGTGCAGCTTGATTTGCACCATTGACCATATCCATTTTTTCGTCGGTTTTTTCGTTGGTATGTTTTATTGCCATTTCTGCTCACAATCTGATCTTAGTTCAGTGGCAGTGGTAGGCTCTTTATCAAGTGCTCTGCCCAACTCTCTTACTTTGGGTTTTTGACTCTTTTAACTATAAAAATGGCATTGGACTTCCACTTCTCAAGCATACTATCTAGTTCCCCCTTCCTTGGGCAGATAGTCTCCCTAAAAGTGCCAATAAAATTTTCACATAATTTCCATGTCATAATATGTAAACCAATAAAAATCATTTAAATTTAAAAAGAGTTGCACGTATCAATAATTTTATTTCATGAAATATTTTATTAATATTACTTACCTACCTTGCCTATATAAATTGGAATATCAAAAAAGTTATTTATCCACTGTAAATCTTGGTATTAGTGAAAAATATAAATTAAAAATGTGTGCTTGTTTGACATTAATAACTATGTCAAAAAATGCCAAAAAAATAGCTAAATATAAAAAATTTATATAAATTTATAATTAAATATAAAATAGTTAAATATGAAGTAGTTAAATACTTAAACACTTAAAAATCCAAAAAGGACAAACTATCGATTCTTGCTAAAAAGATAAAATATATAGTTAAATATAAAATAGTCAAATAGTCAAATATATATATATATATATATATATATAGTTAAAACACGTATTCTAGAAAAAAGAAAAATGATTGTATTCTCACCAAAAATATAAAATATGTAGTTAAATATTAAATAGTTAAAATATGTATGCCAGAAAGGACAAATTATCGGATTCCACGCAAAAAAATATATTTTGGTCCAAATTGTTGCTTCACAACATAGAAAAAACACATGTATATAGAGAATTAAATTTAAATATAAAATAAATATAGACAATTACTTTAATAAAAGTGCCATATATGTGTAGAAATTATACAAACAATATGTATTCCAATGGATTCAATCTCATCATGCAATATACTAGAGCAAGATATTGAATCCTTCTACAATTAATTCTACAGAAATTAAACACGATCGCACAATCACACCAAGAAAGAGAAATCAAATCAATCCACAACACAGATATTTTCCTGGGGAAAGCTTGTTGCTGAAAACCCCTCTATATCTATTGTATAATGAACCAAGGAATTATGAAACAGTTACAATGCACTCTTCTCACAAGCGGTTTGTTGCACTCTACTAACTATCTCACACTGATCCGGAAAAAATTGACCAACACTTAGCCAATTTTCAGCCTCTGCTGCTCAACCTATCTCTCTTGCACAATTCATGTGGAATGTAATCCCTATTCATTAGGAATTTCAACCTTCCTTGACTAAACAAACATCATGTACAATCCTATGGTATTTTAACTGTATCTAGGCAGTTTGCTAAAAATACAACTGATAGTTAACTTCCCTTTAACCTTTGTCTCAACTATGTCTTCATCAAAACTAACAGGCATGCAACTATTAATAGTAAATCGTCACTTGACATATCACTGCATGTGAATTAAATATAATTTAATTCACTTGACCTCTCACTAGTGCAACAATCAGTTACAACTAGTTAAATTGATTTTAACTCACTTAATTGAGTTAATTGATTTCTCATGCATTAAACTAATACAGTAACTGCAACATGAACTCTAAAACAACTAGAATCACTCTACATGCCTCACCAACAACCCTCAACTCGAATTTCAATAGCTATCTGAGTCTATCACACTCAATTAACTATTACAAGTTTTTATGAGATAAGATTACAATTTTTTGTCCAATTTAATTACGGAAAAAATAAATTAGAAACATTTCCAATTTATTTAATAAATTGGCTTGCACAGTAATGTATCGCTAGTACCCTTCACTATGTGAACTGTGATCCCACACTAGTGCATGTGCTGTCATGTTTTTTCTGGATGCCAATTTCACTGTTTCTTGTTGCAAATTTCAACACTCCCTCTCAACAAGAAATGAATCAATATGTCCCGATCCGGTACCTTTGGAATGTTCTTGCATGCGCACATGTAACTCTTGCATGCAGCACTTCTCTAGTGTTGTTCGCACATGCAACTCTTGCATGCAACACTTTTCTAGTGTTGTTCGTAGATGTAACTCTTACATGAAATACTTCTCTTGTGTTGTTCGCACATGCAACTTTTGCATGCAACACTTTTGAAATTGAATAGCCTCCAAACAACTAAATCAATATATTGCATCTATCATCAGAGTCTTTTGACTGCTGGTACCTACTGCACATGTCTATTGGACTCTCTACACTGTTGACATCTGCATCCATGCACTCTGCACTGCTGCCAAATCGGAGTCGGACTTCACTATCCGACACCTGTCACTCTGATTTATGTCCTCCTAACATCTGAGTCATCAATATAGTTGATCCTTGCTGCTACTGATGTATTGTGGGCTCCTTGTAGCCAGGTTCGATCCACGAGACACACCATCTCAATGAATCCTGCCAAAATTTCTTCTTGGGATTAATTCCACACATCATCCCCCCTCACACCTGGAGGTATAGCTGCATGTACTCCCTCTGTCCTTTTGGCTTGAAATTTCCCCCTCCTGGAGGTCTCTACTTGATTGGACTATTCCACTCGATCTCCTCTCTGCTTCTCCAATTGTGGCTTCTCCACAACCTTCTGAAACTGCTTATGATGATACATGTTGAGAGACAATTTCTCCCTCTCAACCACCAATTCATTAACCACTGCTTTTCTCCTCAAAGCCTTGCATGCATCCTCAACCTCGAGTGCATACAAGTTCTTGACTCTTGTACCGATCTGCTTCACCTATCCTGTGGCTATGTGTTTAAGGAAGACTTTTCCTTTTCTAAACGTGACTTCATAACCATGCTATTCTAATACCGCTACAGAGACAAGATTCTTACTTATGCCTAGAACATGAATAACATCTCCTGGTCTGAGATGGGAGTCATTCTCCCTTTAAAAGGTAATTGTACCTATGTTGGTTGCACTATACCTCTCGTCATCTCCAAACTCTATGCTCTATTGGAGGTCCTTCTCCTCCAAGTCACTGAAGAGATCACTATTCCCCGTCATATGGAACGAGGCACCGTTATCTAGATACCACATGCATCCCATTACAGTGATGGCCATGCATGGAATGAGAGTAAAATCAAGCTCGAACTATGAATACAATTCTTCACTTGCTGCAACTGCAGGCTCCTTGTTTTTCTTCTATGGACAATTTGTAGCATAGTGCCCATGCTTGTGACAGTGAAAGCATCTAATCTTGGACAAGACTTTCTTGCTCGCTTCGCCTTGGGATTTTTTTCCCTTGGCCTTCTTTTCATTACTAGCCAAGGCACAATATTCCTCGTCATTAGTCTTGGATAAGGATCCATTCTCGGTATTCCACCTTTCTTGTACCAAATCCAACCAAATTCGTTCCCAACCTGATGAATTCTCCCTCTCATTGACAGAGTCCTGATAACTATGCCAGCTCTTGGGAAGGCCTAGAAGTGCTAGGCTCACCAAGTGATCATCTTCCAAGCTTATCTCAACATTGAGTGAAATTTTCCAAGTATGTTGGTACCATATCGCCCTCCTCCTTCTTGATTTTCCTGAGCTTTTCCTTCAGAGCCAACTTCCTTTGGTCACTGTTGTTCTGAAAAAGATCTGTCAAGGCCTTCCACATTGCATATGGATTCACCTTTCCATGGAGACTCGAGACAATGTAATCTCGAACTACCTCTAATAATATCCTCCTCACCCTTGCTACCTTCTTTTTCCAAGCATCAAGAAGAGTGTCGTTTGATGCTGCAGGCTTGGGAATATCATTATCAATGAATTCTTTCAACCAGTTGTCCTCTATAACTTTCTTTATTCTATATTTCCATGCGATATAATTAGCTTCCCTCGAGTGCACATTCCAATCTTAATCCATTGAAATCCATCTCGATCTCCTTTCCACACTAATGAAAGTCTCTGCAAGTTTGAATATTGTTCAACACAAACTCATTTTCTTCTCCACTATTGTGATTTCTAGCACTCTGATACCATGTACAAATTATAAAAACAATATGTATTCCAATGGATTCAATCTGATCATGCAATATACTAGAGAAAGATATTGAATCCTTCTACAATTAATTCTGCGGATATTAAACACGTTCGCACAATCACACCAAGTAAGAGAAAGAAAATCAGTCCACAACACAAATATTTTTCCTGGGGAAATATTGTTGTTCAAAACCCCTCTATCTCTATTTTATAATGAACCAAGGAATCATGAAACAATTACAATGCACTCTTCTCACAAGAGGTCTGCTGCACTCTGCTAACTGTCTCACACTGATCTGGAAAAAATTGACCAACACCTAGCCAATTTTCAGCCTTTTCTCAGTCTGCCTTGCTTGCACAATTCATGTGGAATGCAATCCCTATTCTTTACGAATTTCAACCTTCCTTGACTACACAAACATCATGGGCAACACTATGGTGTTTTAACTTCATCTGGGCAGTTTTCTAAAAATACAGTTGATAGTTAACTTCCCTTTAACCTTTGTCTCAATTGGGTCTTCATCAGAACTGACATGCATGAAACTATTAATAGTAAATCATCAGTCACTTAACAGATCAGTGCTTGTGAATTAAGTCTGATTTAATTCACTTGACCTCTCACTAGTGCAACAATCAGTTACAACTAGTTAAACTGATTTTAACTCACTTAATTGAGTTAACTGATTTCCCATACTTTAAACTAATACACTAACTACAATTTGGATGCTAAAACAAGTAGAATCACTCTGCATGCCTCATCAACCACCTCAACTCGAATTTCACGAGCTAACTGAGTCTATCACACTTAGTTAACTATTACAAGTGTTTATGAGATAAGATTACAATTTATTGTCCAATTTAATTAAGGGAAAATTAAATTAGACACATTTCCAATTTATTTAATAAATTGGCTTGCACACTAATGTATCTCTAGGACCCTTCACTATGTGACCTGTGATCCCACACACTAGTGTGTGTGTGCTGTCATGTTGTTTCTGAATGCCAATTTCACTATTTTTTGTTACAAATTTCAACAATATGAGCATTTTGTTAAAAGTAAAAAATTTAAAATTAATATATTAATTTTTTATTAAATCTCTTACTAATAAATATTGTGGAACATAGATAAAAGTAAAGCAATATTAAAAAAATGTCTATATCACATTTTTTTATGAATTTCTTGATTTTTCTTAGAAGGCCATTTTTATGAATTTCATCCAATAACATATGGTAGTGAGTTTGCATCCTTCTGTAACTTCCTACAAACAATGAATCTCCACAATTTTTTGCTTCTACTCTATGTATTTCATTTTTGTTAATATAATATAATTTGTTTATCAAACAAAACAAATATATTTTAAATTATTTAAATTATAATTTTACTTATATTTTTAATATTTTTACTTAAATAATAAATTATTAAAAAATTTTAATTAAATCTTCAAATATATGAAATTCGAATTTTATTTTAATAAAATTATAATAAATTTAAAATGATAAGTATTAAAAAGAAATCGTTTTCAATTTTGAGTAGAATAATGTAAATATAAAATAAGATTAGATTTAAGCAAAGAAACCATGCACTATTTTTTATTTTTTTTAATTAGTATAAATGATATTATCTTGATATAACATTATAATAATTCAAATAATGGATTTTCTGTCTAACTACATCAGAGCTATATCAATGGATTTTTTTCATTTCGCCAAAGCCCACACTTTAAGTTATATCGTGCTTATGGTTTGTTTTTTTGGTTTCAAATGTCGTTCAATATTAAAATGTATTTTTAAGGAGGTCCTAGGTTTTGGGGATGAGTATGCTTATTTTTGTTACTTCACGGTTGTGAGGCTTTAATACTCTTTGTTTTTTAAGATATTGAGAATTCTCTTAAAAACAAAAAAAAAGATAAAAAGAAAAAAACATCTTTGGATGACAAAATGATACATATCAATAGAATTCTTGATATATTTAGATTTTTATTTATGAAAATATTTTTTTATTATGTTTTGGATTTATTTAGATGCAATTTAATTAAAGGGATTTGTTCCAAGGAAATTAGCCTGGAACTTGACCAAAGATATAAATTTAAATTAGAGATACTCTTAGTACGTAGTATTTGGTAAGCCACATGACTAGATCATATTTAATAGGAAATCTCTATTAAGTTTTTAAGAGATAGTGGTTAAATATGTTAGGGTATTGAATAGGCTCACTAGTAGCAGAGCGACATCCGAATTTGGAAACTCATGTTATATAACCAAAAGGGAAATGGAACTCTAATAACTAACCTCTATAGTTTCAATAAAACTTTAATCCAAAAATAAAATCATTCTTATGAATCTTAATCAAACTTAATACAATTTATTAATCATTAACTGTAAGCATGTATGTCTTATATACGGTGTCAAAATTTTCTTATGAAAAACAAGACATGTGCTAATTTGTGATCAATGTGCGCTAAAACATTATAACAGTGACCTCGATACACTGAATATACAAATAAATGTCATATATATGTGCATAATTATTGAACTCATCAATCTTTATGTACTAGGGCCTCATACAATTTATTTTTGTTCCATTCTTGCTATCGATCAACTAAAACTTCAAGATGTAAACATTTTCCTTTTATTTATTTATGTCTTTTACCTTTTGAGTTTTATTTTTCCTCATTAATTGACTCTATGTCCAATGTGAAGGTACCTGGTCTACAATTTGTGATGTCTCGCGGGGAGGCATCATCCCTAGTTAGAGCCAAATGTTGTTTTCAAATCTTACCCTAATTAGAACCTCACTCTTTCTATCGTTTTTTCCTTATGCTTCCCTCATCATATGGCTTACTCTCATGTTCCTATGACCAAAATCCCTCATTCGAATCTCCATATCTACCTTGTGTAAGGTTTGTTTTTAAAACCAGCCTAGATCCATCTTAACTCTGGATCTATTAAGCGCCGCGAGGGATCAAATCTCTCGAGGTGCAAACCTCTTTTTTTGAGTGCAAAACTTGAGGAAAGGTTTGCACCTCAAGAGATTTGATCCCTCTCGGCGCTTAATAGATCCAGAGTTAAGATGGATCTAGGCTGGTTTCAGTCGTGTGCGGCCAAGGAAAATCTATCGAAAATATGATTAATTTTATCAATAATATGTAAATACAGATAATATAAATATAATAATTTTATATATACTAAATATGTCTGATATTTAATTTTAAAATTTTCTTAGTTACCTTAGTTTTTTGAGATGATAAATATTGTTAATAAATTTAATGACGAAATAATTTTTTTGAATGCAAAGTGACAATGTAATAGTGTTGAATGATAGAAAATGAAAATAATAAGAATGTAGTCAATTACAAATAATCTTCATTGTGATCAATCTAAAATTAGTTTCAATCTTCATCTCTCCACTCTCTCACATCCTCCCTATTCCTTCCTCTCTCTCCATTTATTTCCCACATATATATCTCCCTCTCTCTTCACTCTCCAACTATGTTACTATATCTCTCCCTCTCTCCTTCTCTCCATATCTCCTTCTTTATCTCTTTATCTCACCCCAAAACATATACACACTCTCTCCATATCTCCCTTGTCACTTCATCTCTCTCTCCACTTCTCACTCTCTATGTAATCCTTCTTCCCTCCCTCTCTCCCCCTCCAACTCCATCTCCCTCCCTCTCTCCTCCTCTCTCTCTTTCTCTCTCTCTCTCTTTCTTTTCCCTCCAATTTTCTCTCTTCCCCCATAACTCTCTTCCTCTCTCTCATGTCATCTCTCTTTTCCTTCCTCTCCTACGTTCCTCTATATTTTCCTCTCTCTCTCTCTCTCTCTCTCTCTCTCTCTCTCTTTTTCTTCCAATCCTCTTTCCTGCCCCAACACACACACACACACACACACACTCTCTCTCTCTCTCAACATCTACACTAAAATCACTGCATATAGTGAAAGAAAAATAGGATTAGAAATCACCATCCACACTGAAATCAATGCATGAGTGCAAGAAATATATTCCCTCTCCCCCCCCCCTCCAAATCCATCTCTCTTTCCCTCCCTCTCTCCACTCTCTCACATCCTCTCTCTCTTCCTTCCCCTCTATCCCTTTCTCTCCCACATCTATCTCTCTCTATATCTCCCTCTCTCTCCCTCTCTTCACCCTCCAACTATGTTACTATATCCCTCCCTCTCTCATTCTCCCCCATTCCCTCCATATCTCCTTATTTTTCTCTTTATCTCACCCCAAAACATACACATACTCCTCTATTTCTCCCTTTTCACTCCCTCTCTCTCTCCACTTCTTGCTCCCTATGTAAATACATTACTCTGGATCTAGAGTCTGATATTATCTGTATTTACACTAAAATCAATGCATCTAGTGCAAGTAAGAAAATAAGATTAGAAACCAACATCTACACTGATATCAATGCATCTAGTGTAAGCAATCAAATATGACTACAAATCATCATATTAATGTACATTTTTAATAATTTTGTGTGGTTACACTGAAATCAATGCACAATATTAATCCAGTCAGTTTAAAATTAATGTACCATCAATGTACATCCAATTACATCAAATCAGAAATCAACGTCAATGCTGAAATCAATGCACCTAATGCAAACAATCAAATAAGATTACAAAACAACATCTACACTGAGATCAATGCATCTAATGCAGGTAATCAAATAAGATTAGAAATCAACATCTATATTGAAATCAATGGATCTAGTGCAAGTAATAAAATAATATTAGAAGCCAACATCTACACTGATATTAATGCATCTAGTGCAAGCAATCAAATAGGATTATAAATCACCATCTACTTCCTTATCTCCCCCCTCAAACTACATCTCTTTTTCCCTCCATCTCTCCACTCTCTCACATCCTCCCTCTTCCTTCCTCTCTCTCCATTTCTTTCCCACATATATATCTCCCTCTCTCTTCACCCTTCAACTATGTTACTCTCTTTCTCTCTCTCTCTCAACATCTACACTAAAATCAATGCATATAGTGCAAGAAAAATAGGATTATAAATCACCATCCACATTGAAATCAAATCATCGAGTGCAAGAAATCATCTTCTCTATCTCCCCCCTCCAACTACATCTCTCTTTCCCTCCATCTCTCCTCCTATACACTGAAATCAACATCTACACTGAAATCAATGCATCTAGTGCAAGCAATAAAATAGGATTATAAATTACCATCTATTTCCCTATCTCCCCCATTGAACTACATCTCTCTTTCCCTCCATCTCTCCACTCCCTCACATCCTCCCTCTTCCTTCTTCTGGCTTCATTTCTTTCCCACATATATATCTCCCTCTCTCTTGAGCCTCCAACTATGTTACTATATCCCTCCCTCTCTCGTTCTCTTTAATTATAAAAAGATTTTATTTATTTATCATACTCCCGATAATTAAATAAAAATATACCACAGTACATTTCAAATATTTACTTACATTAAATTTCTCACATTACATCTACACATGTGCCTTATACACTGACATATCAAAAGTTTACATTACATAAACAAAAAGGTAGAAAAAAAATAAAATGCAAGAGCAATAGAAATGAAACCTGAAAATCAATTGCAGCTCCTCTTCCCACAAATATTATTTTCCAAATCAATCGAAATAAGTTCGTTGATGGTGAAATCCTTTCCCACAAATATTATTACTACCATTTTCGAACAACTCCCGAAATCCTTTCTGACAAATATTATTTCATTATTCGCAAAATCATAGAGATGCTTCCTCAAAATAAAATTCGAGACTTTGTTTGTGTTAAATTTATATATGTAGAGAGAGAAGTGATTTTTTAGGGCCGACATTAGATTAAATTTTAAATGTTAAATATTAAACATTATTTTTACATTTATGTTTATATGTTTATTGTTACATGATATAGGCAATGCATATAGTGTACTCAAATACCCACCTACGGTGATCCAAATTTATTAAATTTAATAATATTAATATTATAATATAATATTGTGAATATTAGAATTAATAATAATATTAATATTAATATTAGCGTCAATAATGTTTTTTTGGCATGGTATTAATAATAATTTGGCCCATGGTATTCAGCCCATAGTATCAAAGTGGTACATTTTTATACACTCACACATATCAAAAGTTTACATTAATTAAATTTAATAATATTAATATTACAATATAATAATGCCAATATTAAAATTAATAATAATATTAATATTAATATTAGGGTTAATAATGTTTTTTTGGCATGTATTAATAATAATTTGGCCCATGGTATTTAGTTTACGATTCACTTAAATAAAACCACCTTTTGATGTTCATAAATATAAATAGGATTATGGAGTAAATATAAAAAGACTTTTTATTTATTTACCATATATATGGTTTCTTTATATTTTATTTATTTACCATACCTCTTTTATAAATATGGTATTAATAATAATTTGGCCCATGGTATTAAAGTGGTATATTTTTACATTAATTAAATTTAATAAATTTAATATTATAATATAATAATGTGAATATTAATATTAATATTAATATTAATATTAATATTAGGGTTAATAATGTTTTTTGGCATGTATTAATAATAATTTGGCCCATGGTATTTAGCTCCTGATTCCCCTAAATAAAACCACCTTTTGGTGTTCATAAATATAAATAGGATTATGGAGTAAAAATAAAATGAATTTTTATTTATTTATCATATATATCGTTTACTTATATTTTATTTATTTACCATACCTCTTTTATAAATATAGTCTTTGGCCCATGGTATTCTGGTATTAAAGTGGTAAATATATCAAAAATTTATATTACTCACATGACATCTACACATCTATATACACTCCGACATTATAAAATTTTACATTACACTAAAAAATCAAGTCTAAGATTAAAGATTAGATACACTAAATGCATTAACTTCAAATTATTTATCAAATTCCAAAATATTCATAAAAATATAAACTTCCTTCTAATACAATATATAACTCAAATTCCAAAATATTTTCAAAATTGGAATGACAATGGGATAATATAAAAATAGCTTAATCTCCCTGTCATAAAGGAGGTATGTATTCAAATTTATGCCTGCCTTTATACGCTTCCTTTAATGGTATTGAAACTGTAATTAAGCTTATATGAAGTGACCGCAATATTTTAAAACAAATCTATTAACTGATTAGTAGATTGAAGTGTTCGAAATCAGCAGTGATTTCATAGTATCCTCCTGAAATAGAACTAGGTCAAACTGAGACGATCAGTAATCAGCTTGAGTAGAGATTGTTAGCAAGTCTTTGAGAGGGAGGTTAAATATTTTATCGATGACGTTTCAAAAAAATGTATGCAGAACTGCCAGAACAGTTTCTAAAAGGATAAAAATAATTAAATAACGGGAAACTACAAGTTCAATACACGTTACAGAGAGCTTCAAAACTATGCCAGCTCAAAGAAAACGGCTACAAACACTTCCGCTTGGAATATGCTTTTAACATACAATTCGAGGCAAAGTTTCTTCTCAATACATTACAATTACCATCCTGGTGGTCGAAAGTTAGATTGCCTCCACCAATTCCAAATTCTTCTTGTTGTGGCGATCCAAAATCATTTGTAATGAAGGGATGTTCGTTCAACAGCCAAATATCATCCCCACAGAGACCCGTACGAAGCTTCCTTACTGTCAATATAGTCATGCAAGGTGTCCGAATACATGATATCTGGCACTGTATCTCGATTGAGATAGTTCTGCATCATGATTCCCAATTCATCGGGAGTAATATGGTCTACGAATAAATCAGGGTCTCCAAGAACGTCGTTGTGATAGGTGAACATCGTGGTCGTCCGTTCAGAATTAGCCACAACTGTTAATTCGCCTTGCTTATTTGAACCCGTCTGATCAGTGTTGTGCTTTCCATGGGTGGACTCCAAATTATTATCTGTTTGAGCCTTCAACCCAATTTCAGAATTCGCGTCAACACTTAATTCGCCTTGCTTATCTGAACCCATCTGATCAGTGCTGCACTTCTCATGGGTGGACTCTAAATTATTATCTGTTTTCACCTTCAACCCAATTTCATCTTCCAGAGACCTTTTAACCCAATTGAGCATCAGCTCGACCTCATTCACAGCATCCGTCTCTTCATTCACAACATACGACTCACCTCTATGTTCGATGAGAGATGAGTTGTTTTAATTTGTTTTTGTTTATTTATATGATTATTAAAACTTATTTGTTAAGCCGACACTTATTTCTTATTTTTATTTTAATTTAAAATTAAAATTTCAGCTGACATTAAGAACGTGACTCACTTGACATCGGGGTCATACTGGGTTGTAGATGCGCCTCTCCGCCCAAAAAGTCTCACAAAATAAAAATTTATTAAAATTTAACTAAAATATTTATAAAATTCACAACATAGTGGATCTCACGAGTTGAAACATGAAAGCTCATTTAATACCAGATTTGTGTTGCCTACTTTATAAGAAAATATTAAGAAAACAACATGTTTTCCTGGTTACCTTTCTCGAAGCGGAGAGAAACGAATCGGGTCAACACTGCAACCGAAAGCGACGCACCATTAAAGAGCATAAATTATAAGTGGATTTGTTAAATTTTGAAACATATGGGTGAATATTTGAAGTATCGTAATGAATTCTTTTTTAGAAATAAATAATTTTAAATCAAATTATTTCTATATTTTAATCCAAATCTAAATCTAAACTTGAACATGGCCACTATTGTTCAATATATATATATTTTTTTAAATCGACACTCCTCTGGTTCTTTATAGGGTCGAAACATAACCAATCCATATATCGATAGATCGAAGTACCTTTCAGTTTTTTCACAAACAATCTAAGTGTAAAAAACAACTACCTCATAAATGGGACTAGAAAACATTTACCCAAAAAAGTAATGTTTCTTCAAACACTCTCTCACTTACATATCAATACAACTTGTAAAAAAATTCAACACTAGTAAAAAATAGTTCTTTTTCAAAATCACATATATTAAAAAGGTTCTATCCTCTATCTATCAATGATAGAATTGCATGTTTTTAACTTCTTCAAATCTAATTAGACTTCTTATTAATGCTAATTTGTACTGGTTGAATAATAGAAGTAAAAATTAGGTTTCAACTATTGAATATATCCTTTATCCTTGACGTTTACGTAAAAAGAACAGATAAAAGCTACAACGACGTTGTGTTGTATCCTATCTTTCATTTTCCTGTAATCAATTGAATTCAGGAAAAAGGGGAAATTTCAGTTTTCAGATGACTCGAGAAAAATGGTGGAGGACGACTGGCCTTGAAAATTACAAATTGCGAAAAAAATTATCAATTTTGTGAGATACCGTGATGCATACCAAATCGAATTTTGGCGGCCGAATCGAACTGAACTGCAGAATTTTTATATTCCGAGCACAAACAGCTCTTTAATGTCTATGGAATTTCCGCATATATGTAATTGTTGAAAGAATTGCAGCATTTTTTAGAATTCTTAATTTCCGCCTTCAGGATTTTAGTTAATGGTTTGGAAAATTTATTATATCTGTGGGTTTTAGTGTAACGTCAAATTAAAGGTTTGGAAAATTTATGATATCTGTGGGTTTTAGTGTAACTGCAAATCTTTTCATAGTATTAAAGCATGGATACAGGTTCCATTTTCCTAAATTGCATCTGAGAAAAATGTGAATTAATAATTTCCATCCTAAAAATCCTAATTTTACAAATTGAAAATATTTACTACCAATGAAAAGCCTGATTCATCACATTTTTCGATTTGCAAAAAGATGACGGTAAACAATTGTACTAGGGAATTATAAGAGTTGTATGATACGAACATCATGAACCGCTGGTGGAACATAACTGTAGAAAATAAATCAAGAAGATACGCAATACCTTACACATCCCAAATTTAAAAGTAGTGCTTCACAAGATAAAAACAATTCTTGATTATACACCATACTTATAGCTACAATATAAGCAAATAAACAGAAGTTTGACGAAACTAAAAGGCGGAATCCCACACAGCAAAGCAACAACTACGCCGGAACCCAGAGAAAAAGATTTGTGGTGAAATTCAGACAACATACCATAGTTTCTATGCATGCCAATATTATGATTTAACATGGTCATATAATGGTACGATCTGAAACAAAATCGTATTATACTTACATATCATAGAACGAATGGGCTTAATTAACCCAAAAGAGGGAAGAGGGAAAAACCTCACACGTTTACTGTCGTTGAGATACATCAACCAATACTGAATCGTTGATGTTTATGTCCACAGTGGTTCCCACACCTCATCAACATCCATGTCTTCACTCTCTTGCAGTGATGTATCATAAAATATTGAATTGCAATCTTCATGGCCTCTTTTAAAGAGCGTTAGAAGATTATCATATTGCAGATTATTGTTCGACAGCTTTTCTTCTGAAGAAGCCAATTGTGATTGCAGCTCTGCAACTCTTTTCCGTAAGTCATTGATTATTCCTAAAGAACCATGGGCAGGATCTCGAAGTCTCTGCTTTGCTTCGTGCACCATGCTCCTTACTGCCTCACCTCTATGCTCAGCCAGAAGATCCTGTAATGGATCATCTCAACATTAGAGTATTTCAGGTATTTGTTGTTGGAAAGGCAAAAATAGAAAGTACAAAATAACATAAATAATTCACACAAAATATACCAATTAATTTTTTATTTTTTATTTATTGATCACACAAATTTTATGATTAAAATGAATTTAATAAGCATTATTTAAATTTTTTCAACTACCCACTAGCCTAAAATAACTTGAAATGCAATAATTCCAATTGCAATTAACTAAACTTGACTAACTCTCTAAACAACTCTTCATGCAAGAATAATTGGTGATTTCTGTTGGAAATGTTGTCATTGATGGCAAAGGAGGTAATAGATGCAGAGACAGGTACAGTTGCAAGGAGACGGCAAAGAACAGAGGCAGCAGAGAAGAAGCAGAGGCAGCAGAGAAGAAGTAGAGGAAGCAAAGAAAAAGCAGAGGAAGCAAAGGAAATGAATTGATGTAAAGAGCTATTCAAGGTGCAGAGTAGTGAAGAAGTTTTGCATTATATGAGATTCTGTAATTGGGGGTCTAAATGGGTCTATGATGCTGTAGTGTGCAATTTTGAGGTATGGTGTGTAAATAAACTCTGTGGCGAGGTTTTTGTGTCGAATAAATAAACTCTGTGGCGAGGGTTATGTGTGGATAGACCGTTGAACCCGCAATGGAACACAAATTGACTATGTGGAATGTATGAGCCGTGATTCTGTGTGGGATTGGAATAAATTGATGCCTACTGAAATTCATTAGTTATGCGTAGCCATACCTGTAGTTACCAGCAAGATAAATTACGGTGGAAAATTGTGATGAAAGGTGTCGACTCTGTGTAATGGCTCAATCTCTGAACTTTGGTAGCCAATGATGTCGTGGTATTGATTATCCCATGAGTTTCGGGGTTAACAGTTTGATAGAACCTCTGTACATTAAATAGGCAGCGGAACCCGAAGCATTGGAGCGGAATCGAATACGACAATACATTGAAATATAAGCAGGAGGAAGTAAAGCGAAAAGGTGGGTTGAATTATATAACGGAACCGGGAGAAGCGGAACCTTGACCGGAGAACAGTGGAAGGGGTGAAAACCATGAGCGGTTTCACGGAGGGCGGATTTCCCATTCTGCACCACCTTTCAACCGTGAGGTGGTTTTACAGATTTCGCAGCGATTCCATTAGGATTTGGCCGCGTGTCCCAAGCGGTTTTGATTAAATGAAATTTCACGCATTAATGATCGGCGGAAGACGCCCAGTGAAATGAATAAGATCCATTGATCTCGGCAAAGGCTATCCAAAGGTGGGCAATCACAGGACTTGCACGAGGTTTAATAAAGGTGCGTGGATGATAAGTCATGTATGTTGTGTGCATTCGATTGGCGGTTGATGGCATTGTGGGACCGGCGGAAATATACGTAATGAAGTTGGGTTATTAATTTAATATAAGGTTCGACGGAGTATGTTAAAATCTTTTTATCATGGTTCACAAGTTCATAAGGGTATGAGATGTACTGTGAGACTCCATTAATTATTGAAGTGCGCCGGAATATGTATATGGATATATTACATATAATAGAATATGTATATGTGATTAAATATGCCGAAGGTCAATTAACATGGTTTTAATAGCCAATGGATTATGCGCCTTATATACAAAATCCCAAACCATATATATATATATATATATATATATATATACGGTGCGCAATATATATAAAAAGGTAGGGTGCAATGCTTCATGGACCTAGAGCCAAAGGACGATACACTCTTATTCACTGTGCTAATGTCATAAGGTTTGGTTTTATTATGGTTCAATAGTCAACTATTATGTTGCGTATGAGGGTTGTAATGCGAAGTTAGCGCATATGTCCATATAAGAGATTGTCGGATTTGTAACTATAGAGGAGTATGAAATTAATATCTAAATTCTCTGAATTAAGATATTAAAATAGCCCATCCTTATTTGTTTGAAATTTCCAGCGTGCAATAGGACAAGTGTGAGATTGCCGGATATGGAAATGCTTGGGCATGAAACTTGAATGCAGTTATGGAAAAGGAAAAGGAGATCATGCAGAGATAAACTGAGATTACAGGTTTGACAGGTATACATTCACAGGTGCACACAATTACAGTGAACCAAGGTATGCAGAACAGGTTCTTAACAGCAGCAGGAAAAGACAAATCCAGTAAAGCCAAAATTCGGAAAAGGAGCTGAGTGAAATTGAAATATGTAATTAAAATGTGAAAGTAAATGTTGTAATTAATTTTTTATTGCTTGTGATGCAAAGGCAAGTATCCTAAAGAAAAGACAAAAATTCCACTCTAGCATGAAATATTGTACATATTATTATGATTTTAAATTGAGTTGGACAAAGAAATGAGGAAGCAGAAGACCAAGAGGTATGACCATTCATTTCGAATTCCTAGAGGAATACAAACAGTCTTGTGAGAATTCATATATAAGATCAATTAGATAAGCTCGAGAGAGAGAGAGAGAGAGAGAG